>CM053595.1:201026079-201088997 GCA_028646575.1 Pseudocheirus occidentalis | reverse complement strand
GGAATCACCATAGCATCTAAAGTTTTACATTTTGGACAGCGGTAGACATGCTGTTTTGAGGCATATTTTGAGGACTTTTGAGGACTATGCCCTCCATTGGCCAATCCACCCATTTGTATCTTATTGTCCCTAGTTGCAGAAATGTGAAGAAGATGGGGAGGGGGGAACAAATACTTCCAGTACTTGCAGTTTTTATCTCCCTAGTGAAAAAGAAAATTTTAGTTCCTTTAATTTATGCTAAATTCTAGATGTTAATATTAAATGCATTTACATTCACTACACAGAAAATTCACATCAATTAAATTTTCAATCCTTTTACCATCTTCTGTCTGATGAGGATCAGGTTGTGATGTGCAGGTTGTGATGTGGTGGGATATCTCAAAGAATTTCAAAGACTCAGGCTGATGCCAAGACAGAAAGATTTATTGTGGTTCTGAGATTTCTATCTCCAGTGAGAGGCTAAATTCCTTAGAGGAATTTGCAATTTCAGTAAGGTAAGATAGACAATTTGTAGAGTATATGATGCTGATTACTCAATAAAAATTTACATTGAATATAGGAATATGATTAATATTAAAAAGACAGGAGCAGTTTGTTAAGAGATTAGGTAATAGGGAAGAGGGTAGCTTCTGTGGTTCAGCGGGCAAACATCCTGGTCATACTGCTTTCTGATTAGCTAGTTTTGGGGGTCCTTCCTGGTCAAGATGTAGTTAGGTATTCTGGTCCTGTCTTGTGCTAAATGGATGATGTGATTGTGGCTAGGTACAAGAACACACCTGCTCAAATATGTGGATTGGATCTGGGGGCAGAAGCTAGCTAGGAGCTGTGGGCATGCTGTTCAGTGTGGCCTATAATAAATTTAGAATACTGGCAGCTTTATTAGGATTCTGTCTCCATAACATGCATTATATTGCCTCCTTCCAATCAGATAAAGTACCATGTGAATAGCATTCTCACTCATTTACCCAGAGTGTATCATACCTTAGCCATGGGTGGAGAACCTGCAGCCTTGAGGCCACATGATGGCCCTCTAGGTCCTCAGGTATGGCCTTTTGACTAAGTGCAAGTTTGACTCAACAAATTCTTTTATTATGGGGATTTGTTCTGTGAAGTTTGGATTTAGTCAAAGGGCCACACTTGAGGACCTAGAGGGCCACATGTGGCCTCAAGGTCACAGGTTCCCCACCCCTGGTAGTCACTCTCTGGATAGTCTGGACATTGCCATCCTAGTTCCCTCTTCTTTTCTTCCCTTCTCTTTTGTTCATCTTTCCTCCTTGTATTTTATTCACTACAATGCTTTTCCCTTTCTTCTGGGCATCATTGGCCTGTTTTCAATGTTTTCAAGAGAGAGGGGTTAGTTGAAAAGCTGCCTATGTTTACTATTTCCCCAGTCTCTTTGCCCTCCCAGAGAACCACAGCAAGTTCCTACTACATGCCAGGCACTATACTAGGGCCTGGGAATGCAAAGACAAAGGAATACCTAGGAAGCATCTCTTCCCTTCAAGGAACATGTGTCCTACCAGGGAAAAATAACATGCACATCAAAAAAAAATACAAAAGATATCTGATAATGTTTGGGTGGGGGTTGAGGAAGGGAACCAGCAAAGAGAAACTAGAAAAGGCAAATTAGCAAACTCGGAAAAGTTTCCTCTGGTACATGGCACTTGATCTAAGCCTTGAAAGGAGCTAAGAGGTGGAGGTTGAAGAGAGACCCTTTAGGCATGGGATAGCAAATCTGTGCAAAATACACACAGACGAGAAATGGAATCTTAGCTAAATGGAATTAGCCTGGAAAGAGATGTTAGAGCAGGCCTGTGGAAAGCTTTAGATGCCAAATCGTGTAGAGAAATTTTTTGAGCAAGGGAGTGAAATGGTCAGAATTGTGCTGTAAGAACATGAATTTGGCAGCTATAAAGACAGAAGCTAGTTTCTGGGACCGGGAGGAAGACAGAGAATGGGGAGCGGTCCATTAGAACACCACTGTATTGTATACAATGTATAAAAGCCCTAGATTGGGGGGAAGTATTATGTGAGTGAAGAGAAGATGTTTAGGGTTTTTTTTATTTGCAATGGCCACTTCAGCAGGCTCTGGTGGTGGCAGAGGCTGCTCCCAGCTCTGTTCTCTTAGATAAATTATTACTCCATTGGGGATCTAAGGGACAGGCACTGAAACTGCTCCAGTAAGTTTATATATAAACAAATGTTCTCATTGCCTTCCCAAGAGCCACAAGATCTTGGCAGTGAGTTCTGAAGGGCCCGTTAGGATCCTGTGGCAGCTGCAAGTAATTTAGACAAGATAAAAGACTGTCTTCTCCCTCTTCCACCTCCTATTTCATTGAAACCAAACTGAAGAAAGTGATAGCTTTGTTTTCCATTTTCTGAACTCACTGAAGACAGCCAAGCAGTTTTATAAGTGTATCAAATTTTGATTATGGTTGGGTATGTCTACCTGGGGGTAGAATTTCCATCCCATGATTCTGAAAATAGTCTGTGGATCTGGTTCAAACGTATTACTTACAGAAACAATGGTGATACAACTTCTCATAGATTTTCTTACCCCCAAAATGGGTGTTTTTTCCCACTTAAATGCTTTAGTATATAGAAATGTTTATTATCGCTCATTATGAGTAGGATATTAGTAGGAGACTTGGGGATTTGGAAGAGAATTTTTTAGTAGAAGTGTTCTCCTTTGCTACTAAACATACTTCAGATGGAATGCTTTAAAGCTACCCCAAAGTCTCTCCCATATCAATACAGATGTAACTTACTAAAGTATTGTGAAACACAAACTTGGTATAAAGAAGAAAAAGCTACTGGCTTTTCTCTCAGGTTGTCAGGTGTCTGACAGCTGACTGCCTGTAATTACACTCCCTTTTAAGTTCTGCTCCCAAGCTCATTTGCATAGCAACCAGAAGGATTGTTGGAAGTAGTGAAAAGAATTTCCTCTGCCTAGATCTACTCAATTGCTTCACCACCACCTTCTTAAGTGGAGTCCCCAGAATAATTTGAAAAGGTCACAGACTAGTGACCCAGAGATATGATAGGAATTAAAAGGAATTTTAAACCATAATTAAATGTGAATTTAAGGAACCATGAGTTTCTTAGGAAAAAAATGGAAAAAAAGTTTTAAGGACAAAAACATTAAAAAATCCTAAATTTTCTCTAGTTACCTGTCTAGATGTGGCTGGTTGGGAGCTACATCATAAAGATGCTAAAGGGAGTTCTAAGGCTACAAAATAAAGAGTTAGTAAATTCTACTTGTCATGGGGAGCAGCCACATAGTAGCTGCAATCTAAAAGGTAATAGCAGAGAGTAGCCAAGATATTAGTAGAAACAGCAGTAACAGAGAGACTTGGCAGAAAGTGGTATGACAGGGACAACAGAGTAGTAGGGGATCCCAGCTCCGAAGAGAAAGTAATTCTCCTCGATAACGTAATAGACCATTAGTGACTCCAAAGCTTGGGAAATATAAAATGCTCTGTCTGTATATTTGATTTGGCAGTTGGGAGAGAATGGGTGGGACAAAAGAAGTCACTAAACTTTCTTATCTATAATCCCTGACATTAGAAAACAAATGCTTTCTAAACCAGTGATTTTTTTTTGATAATATGGAAGTCATAACTAAACCTTATGTGTCTGAAGTTAAATTAATTAGGCTGAAATTTGGGGGTATAGTAATCCGCCCCTTAGTCTCATAGTAAGTTAGAGGAAGATACCTATTTATTGCTTTTATTTCCATCTGCTAGGCCCTTGGAATCTCTAGTTTGGACCTCACTTCTGATCCCTCTAGTATAAATGTTGTATCTGGACCATACATCAACAAAGAAAGCAATGACCAAAAGGCAGAGGCTTATGGCTCTTTTTATGTATAGGTAAATTTTATATGGGATATATGCCATTCTTAATAGTTTTTCCCACTTCTTGATTTTGCTTTGGACTTTTTAGCATTTAGATGGGATATTATCTGTTGTCCCATTCCTAAACTTATGCTTTGGGATCTTTCAGCATCCCAATTACCTGAGTCCACAAAGATGAAATGGGGAGTTGGGGGTTGAGAATGGCAGAAAGATGGATCTGGCCTATCCTATGGACTTGTGCCAGGGCACGTGAGACATTCTTTGCATATTCCCAAAACCAAAGGGCCTATCTCTCCACATAGACAGTAATCACCTATACAGTTGTAGCTCCATGGGAGTTTGGACAACATGACTCATGACTCAGCTATGCAAAGGTTGAGATGTTGTCCACCCTAAATATATATCAATTCTCCTGAATCAGTCTACAAACTTTAAAGCATACTTCACAGGTCGGGTAAAGAGATGGCAATTTCCTCAGGACTTTCTCAGGTGATTTTTGTCTATAAGGTGAATTAGCAGAAAATACAGGGGGCTAAAAAAGAACTTTTTTAATGTGGTTTCCTGGCCATACCCATTCTTCTCTGTGTATGTCCCTCTAAGCCCATTCTTTGATCACTCCTTCTTCATGTGTTCCCACTCTCTAATAATGGTATGTAGCCTGTGGGAGAGTATAACCTGTGAATAAATAAAAGAATGAATTGTTTATTCATATTTATAAATAAATTCATATTTATTAAGTGCTTGCTGTGACAAAGCACTGTACTAAAATACAAATAGAAAAGCAAGATAGTCCTTGTGAAAAAGGTGAATTTTAGTGTAATTAAGGTGAATTTTAGGGTGTGAAAAGTGAATTTTTGTTAGTATTTCCTTGAGTTCAGTTTCCCAGGATCCATAGCCATAATCTCTTGTTCCCAGGTATTAGATAGGAGTTCCCATGGTTATGGTTCAAAACATCACCACGCTTGTGGAATATGATATAATGATAAATAATATAAACATCCACTGTGACTATGCAGTGAGATCCAGGGATGGAGTGATGGAAACTTGTGAGGCTACTGCTGGCAATATGCCCTCTTTGTCTGCTGCCCTATAAAGCAGGTGGTTATTAGTCGGTGACTGGGGAAACTTAGGGTTGAATGCATGAATGCTGTGTGTGCCTTAACTGGCCCCCATTATGACTTGAGGGGATTTAGGGGATGCACAAATTGTGCTTGTCTCAACTGACCCCATGGAGACATAGGGGTAGCTGCCCCCCGCCCCTTCTCATCTGCCCCTGTGAGAAGGGTGATTAGGGAATGCTATAGGAGTTTGTGCTCCTACTAGAGTAGAATAAGTAAGATTATTAACCCCTTATTGATATCCTTCCTATCTGACCAGATCAAGAGTGAACAGGTGCTAGCAGCCATCTCGTGTGCAGTGTTTATTTGTCTTACATGGGAAGACTATACAAGGAAGGTTTTAGTTGCAATTCATATGGAAATGTAGCATGATCCTAAGAGAACTGCAGCAAAGCAGATGATAATATCTCTTCTTTTGTGTCATTTCCACAAATGTCATTTCAAGATTTCTGATGTGGAGTCATTTGACAATGCTAAGGACTTTGGTGACAAGAATTTTCTTTTCTGGGTCTTCATTAGATGTTATTGTGGTAGATACATGAGCATCTGCCAAGCTACATCTCTGCAGAGATTGCATCTCAGATTGATGATGCAGACACTGGGGTGGAAGTATTGATCCTCCAGAGGCTTTTTGGTTCAGAGTCCTAGGCCACATGAACCAGGTTCTGAGAGGAGATGGCAGTCAGCTTGTTGATGGTGGTGGTTAGACTGGCAAGTGCTGGCTCTTGTTTTGCCCCGAGGGAACCCTAGTTCTTGGACTGGGTGGGAAGGGGAGGATGGGAAAAAGTTGAGGGGGGCATCTCCCTTGTCGTTTATGTGCTGCACAATTGGGATAAATATCTTTTAAATGAGTTTTTTCGTTGACTCATTGCAAGTAAACACATTCATTCAGATTTATGAGTTTTGAGTGGTTGCTGACCTACAATGTACCTTGAACTGAGGGTCCCTGGGTGAAGAGGATCCTGGGCACAACACACTAGTAGAGATACTAAGGATCAGAGAAGCTGAGATCTGCCCAAGATCACACAAATACTAATTTATAAATACAAGATTCAAATTCAGGTCCTCTGATGAAATCCAGCACTCTGAATAGATCTAGTTGGTCTTTGTTCCCTTCCTACCTCCCTTATTAGCCTCTATTCTTCCCTCCTTCCTTCCTTGGCACCTTTCTTTCAGATATGGTTCTAAATGGTGGATTATGCTTTTTTTTTCCTAAATAGAAGGAACACTGGCTCAAGAGTTGAAGGAACTGGGTTTGTACCTTGGTCCTGCATTAAATCCATTGTATGACTTTAGGTAAGTTACTTAATCTCCTCTACTAGGTGATCTCCATGATGCCTTTCAACTCTAAAATCCTAGGATCTTATATTTTGGTTCCAAAGTTGGATTCCCCTTTTTGTGCTATGCCTTTCTGAATAAATCATCCCCTTAGACACCAGCTAATGTAGGCTCAGGAAATGTAAAGGGATTATAATATGAAAACTGTCCAAAGCAGGCCGTTATTAGTAGGACAAATCTTTGACTAGAAACAATAATCCATTGCAAAATAGGTAACTGTTCATTTATTATTTTTATTTCCCACAATATTTCTTTTTGTTAGTAAGAGTGATTGAGAACTGACATATTTATTTATGTCAAATCTCCTCCAAGGAGCTCAGATTTTTGACTTATTGGAATGAAGGGAAAATTCTGTGTTGTCCAATGTAGCACTTAGTTTGTGTTGTTCATTAAGTATTTTCATCTTCTTTCCCCAACTAAGCTATTTATGAGATGATATCTTAACTTTCTTCTGTATCACACCCACGCAATGCTGACTCAATAAATAAATAGATGGCTGGTAATTATAGCTCACAAAGTGTGTTCCCCATAGCCACCCTATGAGGAAGTTAATGCAAGTATCATGCTTCCTATTTAACAAAACAGGGAACCAAAGAATAGAGAAGCTAAATAGCTTGCCCAAGATCACATAGATAATTTATGTAAGACACAGGATTTAAACCCAAGTGTCTTGACTCTAGGCAGCTAGGTGGCAAAGTGGATAGAATACTCAATCTGGAGTCAGGAAGACTTATCAAATCCAGGCTCAGACACTGCTAACTGTGTGATCCTGGGAAAGTCACTTAACCCTGTTTGCCTCAGTTTCCTCATCTGTAAAGTGAGCTGCAGAAGGAAGCACCAAACCACTCCAATAGCTTTTCCAAGAAAACCACAAATGGGGTCACAAAAAGTTGGACATGACAACAGCAACATCTTGACTCTAGGTCAGAGGAATTAATCATACCAAGTAGCCTTCCCTAGTTACTTATACAAGGCATATTTTCTAGAAACTAAGATGATTTCAGGTGGAACCTTGTTTTAGGGCAGTGGTTCTCAACCTTCCTAATGCCACAACCCTTTAATACTTGTATGTGGGCATATATGCATGTGGGTAGACTTGCCTGGAGACTGATAGAGGAGTGGTGTCTCGGTTCCTAAGGCCATCGGAAACATGTGTTTTCTGATGGCCCTGTGAAAGGGTTGTTTGACTCCCAAAGGGGTCGTGATCCACAGGTTGAGAACCATTGTTTTAGGGAAACAAGCTATGGAAGAATATGACCTCATTGAGCTTCTATCTATGGAGACCTTGAAGAGCCTCTTAGATTTTTCTCTTTCCCCCAAAACTTACTCATAGGGATTGGGCTATTACATACCTTTTTAATTAGGAAAACAACAACAATAATTGACATCTACATAATACTCTGAGATTTGCAAAACACTTTTATATACTTTATAGACACTATGCCATTTAATCTTCATAACAACTCTGGTCATTAAGTATCTTAAGTATTATTATCAGTCTTGGGAGGGGTTTATTACCAGGTACAAGGAGCTGGACAGGAAACCCATGGCTAAACAGTTGCTTTACTAAAGCAAAGATACAAGTGAGGCCAGTTTCTCTCCTTTCACAAAGAAAGGCTTAATGATCCCAGGTAAAAGGAGCCAGTCAAGAAGCTTTGTTACTTCTGAGAAGCCTACACCAAAGTCTAAGGTTAGGTCATCCTGGTACCAAGGATTCCATACCTTCAGGTCAATCTACTGTTCAGAAGTTAACTCAAGCTCTGCTAAGTCTATGTCATAGCGTCCTGACCTACAATTACCAGCCCTATTTTACATATGAGGAAATGAACACTCAGAGAGGAAGGTATTTGCCCATGGTCACAAACCTGACAAGTATGGACAGGATTTTAATCAGTCTTCTCTAATTTCAGGTCCATGCATTCTTCTATCTATACCATGTTGCCATTTTCAATAAGACCATTATTGTGAAAGTTACATATACATATATATATATAAAGTTTACAGTAAGGATCTCTTTAAAACAGTGGTTCTCAACCTTCCTACCTTCCTAAAGATAACATTCACATTAAGTATTTATTTCAAAATGGTCATATTGTATAGTAGAAAGATAACTGAACCAGGAGTCAGGAAGGACCTGGCTTCAAATACTTCTTGTGTTATTTATTAACTTTATGGGCGAACGACTCTCTCTCTCTCTCCCTCTCTCTCCCTCTTTCTATCTCTTTCTCTCTCTCACTTTCTCTCTCTGAGTACTAGCTACCTTATCTGTAAAATGAGTTAATAATACTTTTAATACCTAACTTATAGTATTGTATGAAGGTTAAATGAGATAATATAAATGAGTTATTTGCAAACCTTTAAAGTGTTATTTAATTGTATATATGAGAATTATGAGAGGTAGCCTTGGTGTACTAGGTAGAGAACCAGAAAGGGAATCAAAAAGAATTCTGTTCGAATCCTACTATGATTTTAGCTGACTCAGCTATCACATGCTCCTTTTCAAGGCTTTCCAAAGGAATTATGGATTCTGACGTTTTTCCACCTCTCCAACACATCTAGACTGCACTGATTTGGATTGCTCCTTGTGGCTTCTTCAGTCAGAACCAGTAGGAGAGTGGAATATTGCCACAAGCCACTCAGTATCCAGCACTAAGCATAGTTGGAGATGTGAATAGGAATAAACCAGGCCACATGGGGAGTTCAAAGAAGAACTCTCTTTATTGATTTTTTTAGACAAGGTTTTTAATAGAGCAACGAGACAAAAGAAAATGTAGCTCAATGTTCTTATTACTATTAGAACAGAAAGTTCAGGTAATGTATCAAAATCCTGTATGTAACAAAATGTCTTTAATCAAATAAGGATTTGACACCTAGATGACTAAAATCTTAGGGCAGAGCTTTTGATCTCAATACTCAAATAACATCCTTTTAATTGCAGCCCATCTTAAAGGAGTAAGCTTTTGCAAGCTGCATCTCAAAGGATTCCCTTTAGAGCTAGCTGTAGAGATTTTTTTCTGAGTCCTCGATCAAGTATTTTGGCTCTCCACAGAATATAATTGAGGACTTGGCCAGGTGTGGAGAGGTTGCCATTATCTTCTTTGCCATCCAACTAGCATTTATTAAGAGCCTTCTATTGTTAGGCACTATGGACTGGGAATACAAAGAAAGACAAAAGACAGCTCCTGCTCTCAAGGAGCTTACAGTCTAAGGGAAGAGACAAAACCCAAGAAAGGCTGTTCAAAATGCCAGTCAATCCATTATTATCAGTCCAAACTTGATACTTGAAACTTCTTTTCATAGTCTCTGTCAACTTCAAAGCCAAGAACTCCAACTTGTGTGTAGAATAATGAGTATTACTGTCAACAAATCCTTTTATAGGCAAATGCAATAGGTAAGTGGTGACCATAAATGCTTTTTTAATTGGATGCATTTTATTTTTTAAAAATTGATTTATTTACTTTTAGTTTACAAGATTCGGTTCCACAATCCCTTGAGTTTCAAATTTTCTCCCCTCTTTCTCCCCGCCTCCCATGGCAGCATGCAATCAAATATAATATCTGCAAATACTTTCACATTGGACATTACTCTGGTTGTATAGAAGGGTTGTAACCAATGGAATGAGCAATGTGAAAAAAGAAACAAAATCAAACATGGAAAAGAATGATAGCATGTACATTGCTTCAGTCTCCATTTAAACTCTATTGTTTCTAGATCTTTCTCTGAATGTAGACATCTCCTTCCATCCTGAGACTTGTTGAGTTGTCTTAAAACTGTGCATTGCTGAGAAGAGTCCAGCTTTCTAAAGCTGGTCATCACACATACGATGTGTCTGTGACTGTGCACAAATTTTTCCTGGTTCTGCTCTTCTCACTTAGCATCAGTTTGTATAAGCCTCTCCAGGTGAATATGAAGACTATCTTCTCCCCATTTCTTACAGCACAATAGTATTCCATTACATTCATATACCACAACTTGTTTAGCCATTCCCCAATTGATGGGCATCCCCTTAATTTCCATAAGTGTTTTTGATATTACTTCTCCTAAACTTTATAGAGTAGTCTCAATGTAAAGAACAAAGAGTTTAGATGGATCTACATAAAACATCACAGGTACAGTGTTTGGCCAAATCTGTAAAAGCCTGTTAATATTTCTTGTTCCAAAATGTCCAAATGGTATTGGAAAAGTCCAGTCAAGTTACTTTTTTCACCATCTACTTTTGCTTCTTTACTAACCATTTACCCAATGAGTGTGAAAACTGAGGAACTTAGTAATGATACATAGTTTTATATAAATTTTTCACAACAACCATCAAATCCTAGAAAAGTCTCTATGTCATGAAGAATAAATCATTGATGATTATTATAATAATCACAGTTTTTTTATAGCTTTCATAATTGTTTTAACAATGCTAATGTAATTATATGAGTTCTCTGGGTTCTGTTCATTTCATTCTTCCTAAGTTTATGAAATTCTTGAAAATGACTCATTTTTGTAATATTAATGTTATACTAGAAATTGTTCTTCAAGTTCTGCTTACTTTACTCTGCATCTATTTTTAAAAGTCTTTTTATGTGTTGAAAATTATCTGTTTCCTCATTCTTACAGCACAGTAATATTCCATCATATTAATATACCACAGCTAGTTCAGTCATTCCTCAATGAATGGGCATTCCTTTACTTTTCAGTTTTCCTCTACCACAGAAACAAACAGAACCTAGCCCCGGTAGTTTCTATTTTAATGAATTATTCTTGCTAACTCTATAACTTGCTAATGTGCTAAACTCGTTTGTTTCCATACATACTTGGCAAATGTAAGTGCCTTCTCAATTTGGTGCCTCAGAACATAGCCCAAGTACTTCTGCCCTGGTTATGGCTCTCCTTATTTTTGTATGAAGTTCTGGGAACCATTCTACTGCTTGATTTTCTCACTATTTAAATTGTATTCTTGTCCCAGTGAACTACTTTGCCATTTGACTTAAGGTCTGCCCTGTTGGTAGAGAATTCATTGGACAAGAGCACAAGCCTAACATTAGCTTCCACAATGAACCAAAGTACTAAGGTTACAGAATTGAGTGGGATATGTATTATAAGTAATTGTTGATAATTTCTGTTTCTTCTCTTGAAAATTGCCTGTTCTTTTTCTTTGACCACTTAACTATTGGAGAATGGCTCTTGGACTTATAAACTCGCATTAATACCTTATGAGTTTTAGATGTTAGACTTCTTTTGGGAATATTTAATTCAATAAAAATCCGTCCGTTTCTTTCCTTTTTTCTGGAGCACTGGTGTTTTTTGTGATGCAAATCTTTTTATTTCTATATTATATAATCAGTCTATATTATTTATTTTAGTTTACTCAAAGATATGACTGGCAACAGATGTTTTAAAATAAACTTTTTCAACCAATAAAAATCTGCCCTCTCTTCTTCCCTTCTACCATCCCACCCCATTGAGAAAGAAAAACAAAACCTCTGTTAAAAACATGTAAAGTCAAGCAAAACAAATTTCCCCATTGGCTGTGTCTTTAAAAAAAATTGAATTTATAATTTAAATCTATCATCTCTCCATCAGAAGGTGGACACCATTTTTCATCATGTCTTCTGGAACCATGGTTAGTCATTATGTTGATCAGAGTTTTTCAGTCTTTCAAAACTGTTTGTCTTTACAATATTTTTGTTGTATAAATTGTTTTTCTGGTCTATCTATGTATTTATCTATTTCTAAGATCCATCTATCCATCTGTCTATCTATCTATCTATCTATGGTATACATTCAAATTTGTGAGAATAAGAGTCACTTTAATTTATGATAATTGGTAAATAATATCTGATATTAATAATAATTGATAAATGGTCAAAGGACAGGATTAGGCAGTTTCAGAGGGAAAAAAATACAAGCTATCAATAGCTATATGAAAAAATGCTCTAAATGATTAATTACTAGTAAAACATGAAAAGACTTGTGTGAGTGAAGTGAACAAGACCAGGAAGAACAAGATAGTAGATGAACCCAGTTATTTGATGTGTTTAAGGGAAGATCACATAACTTAATTGTAAGGACCCAAGGAAGCACAGAGTGGAAGACAGAGATAAAAAGAGAAGATTCCTAGACCAGTGTGCTAACTATCTATACTTGAAGACCATCTCCAAAGTGAGAATGGTAAGAGCAGAAGGGGATGGAATCAGAGATGTTGCTAGAGAACATTGTGTGGTTCAGGCCATTGTAGGAGGATGAAATCCACTATAGCCATGTAAATATCTATTTCTAGGACTCTGTGCCACCTTAAGTCAAGTTCTCACTGGATCCATCTTCACTTCATGCTTCTCAGAACAACTCAGGCAGCTCCAGATTTAGGCAAACGGATATTTTATCAGGAGGGGACAAAGTCTGACTCAAATGTGTCTAAATGATTTTCCATCCTTGAGGTTTCAGGCAGAGAGGTGCTGATCACTTAGTACACTGAAGTTTCTACTTCAGAACATTTTGGTTCAAGAAGACCCTCATTGTAGAATTTGACCTGGTATGTGGTCTCCTAAGTTCTGTCTCCTAAGTTCTGTCTCCTAAGTTCCACCCACAAACAAAGTAAAACAAAACAAAACAAAACCTAAAGGCTAAAGCCCCATTATTATTCACTGATCTCTCCCCCATTCTCCAGCCTCAGTCTTTGGAGCAGAGGTTTGGGGAGAAACTGGAGACTTAGGGTAGGTAAATTTGGCCTTGAAGGGGTAGAAGGGTACAGAAAGGTTTACTAAGGATTCCTGTTCAATATCTGAGAGTATGGCAGAGATCTCTGAAGTTAAGGGCAGAAGAACTCAGTTCAGTGTTCTTCTTAATAAGAGACATGGGAATATTTGAGAGACATCTTTAATCCTCTACAGTTGATCATACCAGAGGGCAATAACTATTCTCTCACTAATCATCCCCAGTTGCTTGTAGACCAAGGATTTGAGAACCCCCAAAGCAACTTCAGTGTTCTGAAATGGGGGTTGGTTTATATTCATTTCTACCGGAGAACACAGGAACTCTCTTGTTTGGGAGTTCAAAAGGTTATATGCATACGATAATAATTTGAATTAGTATTTGTTATTGTTACTCAGTTATGTATGACTTTTCATGACCCTATTCGGGGTTTTCTTGGCAAAGATACTAAAGTGGTTTGCCATTTCCTTATCAAGCTCATTTTACAGATAAGGAAAATGAGCCAAACAGGGTTAAGTGACTTACTCAGGGACATATAGCTAGTATCTGAAATTAGATTTGAACTAAGGTCTCAATCCACTACCCATTATGCCACATAGCTGCCCCAAATCATATAGTAAATCTCTAATTATAACTAGATGGCACAGTGGATAGATAATAGTTATAAAGTATTTAGTATGGTGATTGGCCCATATGAAGCACTATAGAAATGATAGCTTATGATGATGTTTAAATTTTGCAAAGAATTTTTCCTGATAACCCTGTAAAATAGCTAGTTTAAATATTCTTATTACCATTTTATAGGTGAGGAAAATTCAGAACGAATAAATAAGAATCCTGTCATTGATTATATTCTCCTTTCAGTTCTCTTGCCACTAAACCATGCTGCTCTACTTCAAGGCATGATATCTGATCCTAGTAACTTATTCCCACACATAGAATCCTCATTAGGACGTCCATGTTTTTTCTATAGCCTGATGAGATACATGGGTGGTTCTATCTTGTCCTTCTTGTCTCTGGCAATCAATTTTTCTTTCTTTTTTTTCAAAGCTTACAAACTTTGATGGATGATGGTAATTTCAAGAAAAGTAAGGAATTTGGAGGAGGCATAGATTTAGGGTGGAATAGAATGAGTGCTTAATGTCATGATGTTTTGGGATGTAGAATTGGGGAGAAAAGGGAATTCAGACTGGATGGCCTGTATTTTTTCAGTAAAATAGGAAGTGCTAAAAAGGAGCAGAAAGGGGGTAGCATATATGACTTAAAGAGAAAAGAGGAAGTTTGGAGGTGCTGCTGTGGAGAACATGGTAGTCAATTATAGAAGAATAAAAAGATTGTTGTGCTTCAGGGAGGACAAAGCTGAAAATTAGATAACATAAATCTGTAGTGGACTCAGCCATCTAAGTAGGAGTAGAAAAGACAGATAATGGGAATAACCCGGATTTGGGACCTAGAAAGACATGAAGGGCAAGAGATTCAAGAGTGGAGGATTGCAGAGTGTTGAACTGGTTAAATAAGGAGTCAAGACTGCAAAGGATCAAAGTGACACCAGTGCCAGGGTAATGGACTGGGAGAACAAGAAAGGGTAAAGTAACTTGAAGTCACAAAAAGAATGACAAATAGTTTTAGGTTTCAGGCAAAGGGATAGATGAAAGTATAGGAAGGCAAGCAAATGGAGGAATTTCACAATTCTAGGCCATAGAGGCCACTTGCCTATGTCCACATGAAATATATCATCAATTCAAGAGAAGAGCAAGAATTCTTTTTGTGGTATCAAGACACAGACTCTGGTGGATACCAGAATTGGTTACACATTCTGATTCTGCCAGAGATGGGGTGGAGGAATTGGGAAGCAGAACCAAGAGGGACTGGAGAGAGATTCAACCTAGTCCCGGTAGTTTTTCTCCTTTACCTGATTTTCTTCTCATTTTTGCTACAATGGTTTTGTTGGTGCATTCACAGATATAATTGTTAATTGTGTATGTCCATCCATCCTATTCTTATAATTTTCTTTATTTCCCACTCTGTCTTTAAAGAAGAGGGTAGTAAGAGGGAGTGTTCACAGCACTCTTTCTCTGATTTTTGTGCAACATGCTTCTGCTACCCTGCCACTCTTCTCTTTCCTTCACCCAGAGCCCAATGACAGGCACTTACCCTTTCTTCCTTTGCTTTTAAACCCCATTTCAGGATCCATTTTCCTTAGAGTTTATTATGCTTATGACTAATCCTTCTCTTAATCTACCTTCTTATTCACCCTTTTACTTCCCTATTCTCTTTTTTCTCCTCTTTCCCTCCTTTTTCCCTTTTGAGTAAGTGTATTTTTGAACCCAACTGTGTGTGTATGCACTCACATGCATATTCCCTCCTTTACATAATTCAGATGAGAGGAAGGTTCAAATGTTGGCCATTTCCTTCACTGCTTTCTTAGTCTTCTGCCCCATTTCATAGTCGTCTACACTATGTAAGATATTTTTCCATTAATCTTCTCCCTTTCCCCAACCCCAACATATTCCTTTTCCTCTCCCTTCTCATTCATCTTTCAGTGTCATTAACAACCACTCACAGGCCCTCTGTCTTATTAGACTCCCTCTATGACTCCTGATGGTGGTAGAGTTCTGAAAGGATATATGTACCATCTCCACATATTAGAATATAAATAGTTTATCCTTGTCTAGTACTTTGTGATAGTTTGCTCATATTTACCTTTATTATGTTTTTTTGTTCCTTTGTTTGATACTGAGATCAAAGTTATGACTCTCCATGTGTGACTGAGGTGGAATGAAAGTGTAAAGGTCGTGGGAGTTGAGGGGCTTGATATACTGGGAAGCAGGGATATTTGAAATGACATCAATCTATATTGCAATATTTAGATACAAGAATAGAGGCTGGAGAGGATACCAGGACAATAGGCTGAGTACTACATGCCCTGAGAAAGATTGCATAATGACCTGGAGACAGCCAATGTGAAATACTTGCTATTTGTCCTTCATTCTTGAAGAGGACCATGAATCCAATTCACTTGGATGTCATGGCATCACTTCTCTGATGTGTTAGTCAAGACATCACCAGCAATGTCATTGGTCCTCTTTGTAAATAAAGGATGAACAACAAAGGAAGAGAAGAACTTCCTATGTGCCCAATATTGGTTTCATTTAGACAAGGAATGAAAAGCTTTCCTGATTATAATCAATTTAGTAAACTTCATCTAATCCATGGGTACAAGGTTAACAAATGTTTTTCATCACAATTCCTTGCAGTAGATAAGGAGGGTCCTTTGAGAATGAAGGACAAACAGCAACCTCTGTGAGTAGAGAAGTAGCTGGCTACTAGGTATCAAGATTCCAGTTGGGCAACACAGCTTTCTTTCTTTCCTGTGAAATCAAAAAGCCAGATGGGAAGATAAAGATGGATAAAGCAAAACTCAAAGGAAGAGGAGTTGCTGAGTGACAGAGGTGGCAGGAGAATCTAAAAGTGTCAGTGATGAACAAAAAATGTCCCTACTTTTTCCTTTTGATCCAATGTGTTTAGGACATAAAGGAAGGAATTAGAGAAGAGCCATCCACAACTATAAAGTGTCCAGTGTCTATTATGGGAAGTCAGATTTCTGTGAGCAAAAGAAGTTGGAAAGAGTGAGAGAGGAAGACCATTTGGTAAAATAAAGGGAAGCTTCTTAACAAAATGAACATTCCATTGGATATAATGGAAAGGAAGGGAAAAAGCAGCATTTGGGAAGGGTAGTGTTTAAGTGAGTTGGGGAGAAATGAAACAGCTGGGCACTGAATCATAACAATTAGAAGAGGAGTAAGAAGTAGCTTGCCACTCTTAAAATGGGGAAGTAGAACAAAGAGATTAAGGAGTGGTTTAGACTTCAAACTGACTCTTAAATGATTTTAAGGTTCCTTTTAGTTTTAATGATGAATGCATACCAGGCTTGCTGGGTACTCAGAGGCAGAGGGTGGGGGAGGAGAAGAACCTACAACGTTTCAGCTGCAGAGACAATCCAAAAAAGGGGGTGAAGTTTTACAGTGTTTTCACTTTCCTTTTGTATTATATAGAGAGGGAAAATAGATATGTCAAAGTTAGGTGTTGGAGAGGGTTAGAGAGGGAGGAGAGTCTTACAGGCCATAGAAAGAAGAACATTCCCCCTGACTTTGTAACATCCCAAGATGAAGCAGGTGTTGTTTGTTTCTCTTTTACACTCTTTGCTGAAGACAACGAATCCTTTCCATGCCCCCGTCCTATCACATTGAGACTATAACTCCAACTCTGTCTGAAATGCCACTGTGTAGCTCAGGTTGGCAGGTTAGAGGGAGAAATCTCCTATCATCGTGATTGGAGTCAATATCACAGAGAAGGCAGGACTATTGCTCAGGAGACAACATGGTCCAATGGACAGAGCCTCAGGTGAGGGATTAGAGGCTCTGAATTCTAATAAGGATAACAAGAGCTGATATTTTGAAGCAGTTCAAGGTTTGTAAAGCACTTCATGCGCATTATCTCCTTTGATCCTTATGACAAACTCATGTAATTCAAGATAATATATGTGTACCCCATAATATTATAGATATTCTAATTATAGATGAAGAAGCAGACTCAGAGGTGTTAAATTATTTTTACCATATTGCAACATCTTTTTAAGAATCAGTAGCAGGACTCAAACTTGGGACTCTGTTGACTCTACAGTTATCCCGTCCTCACTGAAACTTTCCCCATCCAGGTTTCAGAATTTTGGTCAGTATAAGAAACTAAATGGGAATTCTGGGGGCATTTTTGTGGAACCCAAATACAACATGCAAAGGCCAGCAGATGACACAGAAAAAGTTTAGAAACTCAGAAATGCATAAAATATATGTATAGTATGGTATAATATCATCATATCTTATCTTTTAATACCATAATAATTCAGACTTCTCTGGTACAAAGGGAGGGTCAAAAATGTTATGAAGATTTTCCAGACTGAGGTGCACCGTGCCCATTAGTCCCATCATGTGGAAAGGATAAGTATGCTGAGAGCTGTCTTTCCAAGATGTCATGCGGCTATAAATAACTAGCAGGTGTTAACATCTGGGGCAGGAAATGTTCTCCCAATTCATTTAAAGGGGAAAGGGTGGCAGTGAAGACCCAGAAAGCTGCAGGTTGTTGGTCCCTTCTAGCAGTGACTTTGGAAATGAGAGAAGAGGAATAAGATAGAAGTCAGGAAAGGTTCAGCTGGGGTTATGGAAGCACCAGCCATCTAGTAGTTTTTAATTTTCACCAATCATTCTTACTAATTAGATACTAAGTTCAATTATTTTTAGGCTACCAAATGACTCCAAGCTCTGTAAGTGACCTTCAAATATTGGTGGTCTGGGGTAAAAGCATGCTGGCTCTACCCTAGTTATGTCTCTGACATACTGCTTCTCAACAGCTAACTGGATTTCAAACTAGCAGTGTAATCTTAAGTATGTAGCCTGAGTTTTCTGAATCTGTTTTTTCTTGTTCAAAGAAAGAAACTGACCAAGAAGAACGAAATCCTTATCTTGAGAATGATGGGTGAGGACAGTCCGTTAAGACATTCATTGTATTCTAGGCCTTCACAAAAGAATTTGTCTAACTGGGGCTCTTTCGTGTTTGGTTTGTTTTTTTCTTCTTCTTCAAGTTCCAGTCCCCAGAATTGCTGCTACATAATTTTATCTCTGATTTAAGGTATTTCTTCACTCTTTCAGTGAGTAGTTGACATCCGTTAAGTTTTCCTTAAATAAAATAACATTTCAAATGATCCCAAGGAAACCTAATTAAAAACAAATATAAGAGTGGTTCAGAGCCCAGAGACAAACAACATGGGTAGAGACAAAGCATGACAGATTTATGCTTTCTGGGGGAGGAGTCTCTGTGTTTGCTGGTTATGTTTGCAGATTGATTAAGAAGCATGGGCAGATGCCTAGGGCTGAATATTAGTTACTTCTAAAAGCAAGACAGAAAGGCCTGGACAATCTTAAGAGTTGGTAGCAGGTGTCAAGACTGGCCAGGCCATGGTAGCTTTATTTAAAAAAGAGATGTAACAGGAACTCAGCCACACAGCAAACATGTAGTTAGCTGCTGGAGTTTTCAAGGAGAGTTAAGGGACTGGCTCTGTTGGAGAACCCTAATAATTCCACCATAGGAGGTCTAATTTCACTAAATAACAGGGACTGTTGCTGTGTGTCATTCTGCTTGAGGTAATTATTATTGTATTCAATATATGTTCTCCTCTTACTTCCCCCTCTTCCCCCTCACTCACTGTGAAAGGAAGCAGAAGATGTTGGCTCATTAGAGAGGATGAAAAGTTCCTAAAAAGAAAAGAAGAAACTGACCAAGAAGAAAGAAACCAGGGCAGGCAAACAGAAACAAGGATGGTGGAACTGTGAAGTTATAACTGGGAGGAGATCTTGGGTGAGGAAGTACCAAGAAGGAATATATATGCTCACAGGATCACAAGTCAGGCTTAGACATGCATGCAAGGGGACAGTAACTCCCCTTCCTCTACCCCACCCTGTTCAATCACCCTTCCTTAGTCCTATGAGAATACAAAGGAAATGTGGCCCTGGCATACTAATCAAGAGCCCAGAGCTATAGGGCTCTGTCCTTATATCTGACTTTTGTGGTGGGCAGAATCACAAGGACTGAGTAGGAGAGAGAGTCGATCTCAGGCAGTTGGTCTGGACTCTGACCCTCCTTAGCCAGAGCACAAGGGCATTGTGATGAAAAACATTTATTAACCTTATATCCATGGATTAGATGAAGTTTGCTGAACTGATTATAATCAGGAAAGTTTTTCATTCCTTGTCTAAATGAAACCAATATTAGGTATATAGTTCTTCATTTTCTTAATTGTTCATCCTTCATTTTTAAAGCAGACCAATGACATCACTGGTGATGTCTTGACTAATGTGTGAGTGAGGCAGAGTTGCACAAAGTCATCAGCCTCACTCCTTCTTCCAGAGTCACTGAAATCCAGTGGCAAGACAAAAGTCAGATTTGATTGGTTATGTCCCAGGATGCATCTAGGCATCTCTCCTGCGTCTGATCAAGCTCTAAGTGCTCCATAGTGCCTGCTTCAGACACCTTCATGGCAGTTAGAACAAATTGTTCTCATCCACCTATTCTGCCAAGGGAAATCTTCACATGCTTGGAGTAGGTATCCTCCTGACTCATCAGTGAGTTTGAGGCCTGTCGGTTACCCTAAACCTGGGTTAGCCTGTCTGCCAGGATGGTTTTACCAGGGTGTAGCCACTGCACAAGCTACAGCTTATTAGAGCTATAGGTGAGAGTTGGGTGAGAATGGACACCAAAGGTGAATGGGCATCTCTTCTGTCTTTGACTTTCTTGGATTGTGTCCCAAAGAAGTCAAAGACAAAAATCCAAAGTCCATTATATCAAAATATTTATAGCCACATTCTGTAGGCAAAGAAGTAGAATTAAGGTAAATGTTCACTGAGTGGAAAATGGCTGGAAAGAATTGAAACATGAATGTAATGTCATATTATTGTGCCTAAGATAAATACAAGGAATTCAGAGCAACATGGGAAGACTGATATGAACTGATATAGTGTAAAATAAGCAGCAGTGAAAGAAAAATATATATAATTAGTGAAATGCAAATAAAGTAAATCACTAAAAAAGTTGAGCTTTGAATGACAGAAACTTTATGAAGAGGTGGGAGACTACTTTGATAGAATATCATATACATTGCCAGACAAAGTTTCTTTGCTGGATATTTTTGCTTAATTGTTTTTCCTCATATCAAGTTGAGTTCAATCTGACGGGGTATGGGAAATGACTTTGATGGTAAAACAAAAGCCATCATTAAAATGTATTTGATTTAAAAACAAGAAAGCCAATAGGAATAAGGGGAAGGGAAAGAGAGTAGTTATGTAGTGTCTGCTACTGCTAGGCATTGTGCTCAGCTCTTTTTACAAATGTTATCTCTTTTGATCTCAACACAGCTCTGCCAGGTAGGTGCTATTATTATGCCCATTTTACCATTGAGAAAAACAAGGTAAACAGAGACTAAGTGACTTGCCCAGAGTCATATAAGCAGTGTCTGAGGCCACATTTGAACTCAGATCTTCCTGACTCCAGGTCCAGTGCTCTAGTTACTGTACTAAGATTCCAAATAGGCAGAAGGAAATCAAAATGAGGGCTGAGGTGGGTAAAAAGAAAAAAAAAACTGATTGGGAGAGAGTGTAGAAGAAATTCTGGATGCCCAGTTATACAATCAGTTTGAATCCCTTCCTATAATGGGTAGACCTGAACATTTGAAGGAAAAGCAGCTTTGTCTCACACCCTACAGTAGTAGAGGTGCTAACAAATGCAAGGAAACCTGACACTGGGAAGCATATTATGGAGAGTGATGATACTGAAGGGTGTGATTGTGCCATGGTGACCTGACTTTGTGCATCATGTTATTTAAGGCATGACATCACCTGCTGAGACTTGTTCGACTTTTCAAAAGTCATCCACTTCTGATGACAAAGAATTGGAAATTGAGGGAATGTCTGTCAAATGGGGAACGATTGAGTAAGCTGTGGTATATGATTGTGGTGGAATAATATTGTGCTATAAGAGACAATGAGCAGAATGGCTGCTGAAAAAAAAAACCTGGGAAGACTTCTAAGAACTGATACAAAATGAACAGAGCCAGAACACTGTACATAGTGATAGCAGTATTATAACAATGATCAATTGTGAAAGTCTTAGTACTTCTGATGAATGCAATGATCCAAAACAATTCCAAAGGACTCATGAAGAAAAATGTTATCTCCAGACAGAGAACTGATGATCTCTTAAGAGTACATTGAAGTATAATTTATTTATTTATATTTGGCAACATGGTTAATATGGAAATATGTTTTGCCTGACTTCACATGTATAATTGATGTGGTATTGCTTGTCTTAGCAATGTGGTGGAAGTGATGGAGAGAATCTGGAACTCAAGATTTTAAAAAATGTTTAAAATGAATAATTATTTTTTTAAAAAGTCATCTACTTCTATTTATTTGTGTGGGAATAATCAGGAGGATACCTACAGGATGGAAAGTATTTGCTGACCATGAAGATCTAGCAGGTAACATAACTATTGTTTTTCTAACTAAAGCTTGAGACTTGGAGAGAGGAAGACAGTTGGGTCATGTTTTTCATAGCTGACTATTCATTAATTAATGCTTTATCTGGATTGCTATGACTAAGGTCCTTGAGGGCTGGGACTGATTTTTGCCCTCCTTTGTATCCTCAATATACTTAGCAGTTTTTAGCACATAGTAGATTCCTAATGTTTGTTGACTTGACCTACCTCATGATCCTAGGTTCTACTGAGGTGTGAATTTATACCTATGGAAGTGATGCTAAGTGATGAATCAAACCATTATTATTTTTTTGTTTGCTGTTATCATTGTTATTATCCATTATGACTTGTCAAAAGTACAACAGGATTTCCCCTCCCTTTTCTCCTAACTTCTGCAAAAAGTTTTGCAAACCCCACACTTCCCCTCAATCAAAACACTCAATTCTATCAAAATAATTCTAAAGTTATTTATTAGTATCCAAGCTAAGCAGACTTCCAATTTTGAGATAATGACTCCTCCCAATGCTATCATATCACCTTAGGGTTAATTAGGAGAACTGGCCCATTATTGGTTTTGATTCAGACAGCAGGTATCTATAAAGTTGCTGAGTATCTTGAATATGTCATGGCCAAGTTTCCTCAAAGACAGCATGGGAGTAGAAAAAGACAATCCATGAAGTTGGTAACTGGATAATTAACACACAGAAAGGGTTACTCGTGAGTCCAGGAATGTGCATACTGGGCAATCAGCACTCTCAATTTTTCAAAAACAGAAGATGGGGGCCCTTACTTATAAGGATGGAAAGTCAGAAGTGGAATCTTTTTCTCTCTATATAAGGAGAAACAATCTAGTATTGAATGCAAATGGCAAAGCCTCATCATGTAACCCTAATGTAGATTTGGATATATGTGTCAGGGCAGAATATGCCTGTAAAGGACCAGAAACTCTACATTTCCAGAAGTATACCTTTCAATTGGAAATATCTAAGGTTGTCTTAGTAGCTTTCACACTCCCTGCAATCATCAACCTTCTAAGATCTGGCCAGCATTTAACTCTTATTCTTCAACAAATGTCACTCGAATAAGTGTGTGTATGTATACACACATACATGATATAAAGTGTTAAAATACTATATTAAAAGGTGACAGCAAAACTTGTGTAATGAGTATACAAATATATACATATGATACATGAAGTTTTGCTTTCATTTTTTAACAGTATGGCAGGGAGAATGGAAGTTTTAAATATTTACCATGTAACCATTAATTTAGAGAGCATTAGCTGCTAAACGTTGGGATATAGAGGAGTAAGACTGATTACTTCTCCACCCCTTGGAGTTAGGCCAATGAACTTAGCACAGTATTGAAAGACAGGATTTGAAAAGATGCTGTCCCTAGAAGAGTACCTCTAGGTACTCTAGGGAAAGACTCTAGGGAATTGCGAAGTTACTCTGTTCCAGATTTATCAGTTTAAAGGATGAACGAATACATGGCATATTAGTCAAAGCTAGGGTATTATTATACACAGGAAATAATGTCTAGAGAAAGCGAGATATTTCCACTGCCTCTTTCAGACCACATTCAGGTGGCATTCTGTTCAATTTAGGCACCATATCTTATAAGGAATCTTGACAAAATGGAACATATTCATTCAGAAGAGGATAATGAGAATGACTTGACCATTATATGGCTGGAGGATAGATATTTAGTGCAGAGAAAAGTACAGGAAGGTTGGGTAGGGGAACAAATACAATGATGCTTCAAGTACTAGAAAATGGTGGTCATCTCAAAGCCAGATTGGTTTTGTAGAGGGTAAAAACTAAGATCAATACAGAGGGATCCAGTGGAAATTATGATATTATAATAGAGGACAGCACACATGAGGACAAGACACAAGGCAGTCCACTCAGTAATTATAGGTGTTTAAATCCTTGTTTGAGATACTGTAGAGGGGACTTCTACACTAGGTAAGCAGCTGGATTAGGGACCTTCTGAATCTCCCTTAGACCAGGACTTTGAGATCCTGCAAAATTGAGTCAAGAATCAGTGACGGGCAGATGGATTAACAAAAAGAGAAAAAGAAAACAAGCCCCCTACTCCCACCCCCAAGCCTAAATATCCTTGTGATTCCTAGTGCTCATTAGTGCTAATGTGTCAAGTCTCCACCCTCTTGTGCTTTACCCACTGGAAACTACTCTGGACACACTATAAAGCTATTCTAGTTCTAACTGCTGCCATTTAAAAATGAACTGTCACTCTGAATAAATGTAGTTGCTTTTATCAAAACAATTTAAAAATTTCAAAACCTCTCATCTCTGAGAATCTGTAGTATTTGGAAAACAGAGAAAGTGTAAGAAACCAATTAATAATTCAAAAACGGTACTTTGACAAGCCTTTATTTCCTCCTCCTGTCAGCTTAGGGAGGAGATTACATCATTACCTTGCACAGCACTAACAGTTAAGCAATAATGAATAAAATGGTTGTATTATTGCTCTTTTTTCAAAAAAGAGGAAACAGCTGCAGCTCAGACTGGTTGCGGATGTGTTCGAGGATACACCTAGGCATCTTTGCATACATTCTTCAAAAGGGTGGTTTTGCCTTGCCAAGGAATAAAGTACACCTCAAATTCGCAGAGGGAGTGCTAGAGGGTGGGGGGTGGAAGAAGAAAGAAAGAGAAAGACCAGCAATGAGTATAAAGAAAAAAACATTTATGGAAATCATTTTCAACCACCTATCTACTCCAATCAATCACACATACTTTAGAATTTTCCTTTTCTTTAATCAGACAAAATAAAAAAGGCATACATATACATAGGAATTAGGTGTGCAGAACCCCAAGGACACTCTAATGAGGCTGATGCTTAAGAAGATGGGGATGGCTACGTGCTGACATTTTCATCCTTTGCTAACCACAGCCTACCCCTCCACGCCTTTCCAAGACAGCATGTCTTGAATACATGTAAAATAAGACATTACTACATAGAAGGGTATCATGCTTGGTGCAGGAATTTTTGTTTCTATCCTACTTTCCCACAAGTCCCTGGGCTGAGTGTTTTGGATACCCTTTTGGGGGAGAGGTAATGGGAAGAGAAAATTGTTCTCGCAAGAGTTGCACTTGTTCAGGGAAGGTACTGGGTTCAGAGCTGGGAAAACCTGGGTTCAAATCCTTCTTCCAAATTTATGAGACTGATTGTATAAGCATGTGGAAGTTATCAGAAAGTCATCTCTCAGAACCTTAACTTCCTCATCTGTAAAATGGAACTGATTATACCTCACAGAATCATTGTTAGACTTAAAAGAATTAATGTGTGTAAAATGCTTTGCAGTCTTTAAAGTGCTATCTAAATGCCAGGTCTTATTAACCAAGGACTCTCCCTTTGAAAAAAAATGAGGGGGAAGAGTGAAGATGTAAAGACAAGAGAGTAAATCTCTCTCCAGAGCCCTGAAGAAGGAAACTAAGGACCCCAAGGAAAAGGAAAGGCAAAGGAAGGGATCACCCCACCTTCTGATTCTGGGCATTTTCCCCAGCCTGGAGATGTCTCCCCCCTTCATCTCCACTTTCTGGAGGCCTTTAAGTCTCAGGTAATATGCAACCTTCTGCAGGAAGCCTTTCCTGATTCTCCTTAATCTAAGTGTCTTCTATTCACTTATTACCTCCAATTGATTCTTTATCTTATATGTTCACAGTTGTTCCCCTGTCAGACTGTTGGCTCCTTTCGAAAAATGACTTTATAAAAAATAATTTCTTTTTATCTCTTGGGCTTAGCCCGGTGCCTGGGCTAAGCCCAAGGCACCTAGACATGACCAGCTGCAGGGGAAGCTTTACTAACTTAATCAAATTCTCTTTCTGTAAGGAAAATGGTGTTGTTTGGAACCTCAGGTGGTGAATGATGGGTCAGACTGGTAGGTGATGAGAGCCATCCTAAAGTGCCTACTCCCTGTTTGTCCTTTGGAGGAAGGAGGTAAAGGTTGAAATAGTTAAGAAATAAGTAACACCATGGGAAAATCACCAGCAATACAGGAGGTTGGCTTCCTTATTAGCCAAGAATAAACCTGAGACTGAAATCCTGCACTTGGTCGAGAGCTTGTATGAACAAGTTTAAAATTTGTCCCGTCTGCTCTGTCCTGAGAGGAAGTCTCTTTCTTGCTTGGGGAGTATAGGCAGCGACTGAGGCAAGGATTTAAGTCCATTCTACAGTGGTACCGTCAGCCTCCTTCTGTTGCCCCAGACAAAGGCCCAGCCACCCCACCTTTGGTGGTTTCATCATTTTAATTACATTGCCAAGCCTCAGGCATGAATACGAAACTCTCCCCATTTATTTAGGTCTTGCCTTATTTCTTTAAAGACTAATTTGTAGCAGTGTGTAAGCACCATGTGTGTCTGGGTTAACTCTCAGCTACTTTATGCAGTTATTTAAAATGGAATTTTTCTATCTTTTCCTCTTTGATTTTTGTTAGTCATACAGAAAAAAAGGCTGATGCCTTTTGTGTATTTCTTTTGTATTCAGCTATTTCTGAAGCCCTTACCCATCCAGATTAGTTTTTTCCCCTGATTCTCTAGGATCTTCTAAGTAAACCATCTTAGCACCTACAGAAGAATAATTTTGCTTCCTCTTTGCTGATGTTTACTGCCTGAGTTCCTCTTGTTTTTTTGTCACAGCTAACATTTCTAGGATCTCTACCTTCCATCAAACATCAGCTCAGACACCAGCTTTCACTACCTTTCTGTGTAGTCTTGGGCATGTTACTAAAACTTTCTAAGCGTCAGTTTCCTCAAGGATAAAATAAAAAGGGAGGGATGAGATTTCCTATGAGGTCTCTTTCAGCTCTAAATCTCTAATTTCATGAAAATCCCTTCAGCAATAAAGATCATTAATCTGCCTACAACTTAATCTGAGAGTTACCTAGGGAAATGAGAGGGTGACCTGCTAATGGTCACACAACCAGTATGTATCAAAGGCAGGGCTTGAACTTGGGTCTGCCTGACCTCAGGGCTCATCCTTTACTGATATTTCTCCCTGGTTTTTCTGAAATACCACATAAACACACTCTGAGCATCTGATAGAAAAATATAAAACCTCTTTGGATCCAAAGACCCTCCCCCAAAAAACATTCACCCTCAAAATGAAAGGTCTGTTTCTTTTAGTCACATACCTTTTTCAGAGCTGGGTCCTCATGAAACGGGCAGCTTGAAAGGTCAGCCACAGACTTGGTGCACGTAGTTCGATGAATCTCGGCTTCAATATAGTATTTTACACCAGCTACAAGCTGTTAGCAAGGAAATTAAATCAGTAGATTACATAAAGTCCTCTGCCATTTCTGTGAATTTTACATTCACACCAACAATCATTTCTATGATGAATTCAACTTTTATTAAACACCTCCTTTGTATGTGTAAGGCACTGAGATAGGTGCTGGGGATACAAGGAAGAACAAGAAGAGTCCCTGCCTCAAGGAGCTTACCTTCTGGAATAAGATTCAATTTTTCAAGAACATTCAGTCTTACAGAATGTTTCACTTCCTAATGATACTGAAGAAATTAAGCAGGTTTTTATTTAGTGTGAAATTTGATTGATGTGGGGAGCTCCTGGTATGAAAATTCCTTCCACTACTGCAGAATGACAACTGACCTTTTCTTAGACTTAACAACTTGCCTGGGGGCATAGGGAAATTTAGTGGTTAAATGATTTTTTTCATGGTCACAGAGCATGTGTCAAAGGTAGGACTTGAGCCAAGGTCTTTCTGGCTCTAGGGCACCAAACCATGGTGCCTTTCTAAAAGAGGTAAATCAAAATATATTTAAGCATACAAAATGAAACACACATATGTATGTATATGTGTATGCATGTATACAAATACTACACACACAGAGACACATGTGTGCAAGCATACACAGATAAAGAGACAGAGACAGAGACCCCTGGGAACTCATCAGCAGAAAGCAGGCCACCAGGTGTTTATATTTTTGCCACAACAACTCAAGAAACAGTTTACTAAGGCAAAGGAAGGTTGCTATCTTTGGCCAAGTGGAAGAAGTTATGTATCTATTTAAGTATCATTAGAGGACAAAGTGTTCTAGACCAGGGCATGCTTCAAATGACTGAAGCTTACCTTTTCGGTGCCTAAACTACTTTAATCATTGTTTAAGAAAATCTAAATTGTAGACTCTTACATGGCTAAAATATACTACTCAGAATCTGGCCATTTTTGATGACTTTTGATAATAAGGTTATCATGGTGATTAATTTTTGTAGAGTTGTGTGATATGTAGAGTCCTTTTTCCATATTTAGTTAATGGGCCAAGACTTCCGTGCTTTGAATTTTTGTGTTTGTTTTTTCTTAAGTTCTCCTTTCTCTTCCCTCATGAGACATTTTTTTTTATGACTTATTCCTTACTTTTCTCTCTTATTTATAACTTAGAAACTGAGGCTCTTAGTACAGTGCCTGGCACTTAATAAATGCTTGCGGACTGACTGGGGATGGGAAAACAGATAAGGCTCTTTCAAATGAGTGAATACTAACAAGAATAGCTAATATTTATGTAGTGTCCACTATATGCCCAGCATTATGCTAAGCTCTTTACAATTGTTATCTGATCCTCACAATGACCCTGGAGAGCAGTGCTATTATCATCCCCAATTTACCAAAGGGAAAACACAGGCAATTCCTATGTATATGTATGCCTGTCTTATTTCTTTTGATTAAAGAAAAGGAAAATTCTAAAGTATGTGTGACTGATTGGAGTAGATAGGCAGCTGGAAATTATTTCCATAAATGTTTTTTTTCCTATTTAGGTTCCTCTTCCAATCAGGCCTTCTATTTTGCCCTATCCTCCAAAATGCCATCCTTTCAAAAACAACCCCCACCCATCCAACCTTTCCCCCAACCCTGCACACATTATTTTTATTATGTATTTTTCTGCACAGGCTTCTTTATACTATTATTTAATCTTCTCTATGTATGTCCAATATCTCTAATTTTCCTTGTGGGTGAGAATCATATTTTTATGCCTCTGTGGATCCTATGACATAGAAGGAGCTGAAATGTGTTGATAATGATGTCCATGTTTCACCACGAGGTGCCTAAAGTTATAGAACTAACATACCCAGTCAAGAAAAGCCTTTATAGGGCTTAAAGAGTATAAACAAGATTTGTGAATGAAAAGGAAGTAGGCTAATTGCCTATTAAGGGAAAAGGATAACAGATGGACAATTGTGTTTCATTGGTATTCATGTAGTGCTGCAGTACACAGAAAAAAGCCCTTGACACAGTAGGCAGACTGACAATGAAGGATTTAAGAAAAGATATGGACAGATGAATAGCAAGGGATGAGAAGGCACATATGAGCAGGTCTTGGAGGGAGCATGATATCATTTGAGTTCACAGATCCACTGGGGAAAAATTGGGGGGAAAAAAGAGTCCTGATAGTCTAGGGCCCCCCTGGCAACGGCTCTGGAGTAAGACTAAACTCTCCTATAACATGTTGCCCCAAAAAAGGTTTAACTCTACCCTATACAGATCATTCTAACACTGAAGGACAATTTATTTACACTATCTGCCTAGCATGGGGGTGAGAGCTTAGAGTATGGGGTTACCTTCTTCATTATTATAAAATCATGGTTAAAAGGAATCACAGATCATCTCGTCTAATATCTTCACTTGACAAGAATTTAAACAACTTACACCAATTTTGTGAAGAACAGTCTGCGTAACCTTTGCCACAAACTTTAAAAGCCCAGAGAAATGGAAGACATGAAGCTTTCAAGTCTAAAATTTCATGTCATATTGATTCCTCAAAACAACATCATTATGATCAGAGAGATCCCAACCGGGCAGGCTTGACACTAAAAGCCATTATTAGGCAATCCTAGCCCTGTCCACCATCCAACTAGTTTTTCAGAAGAGCTGAGAAGAATGACCTTTGAGAGGAAAAGAAAAGGAAAAAATAAATAAATTTGACTTTTTTTTAACTGCACCCTTTTAATGTCCAATCAACTTAGAATTACTAGCCTGTAAGCTAAAGGGATGCCAAATCCTTAAGTAAGTCAGAAAAATGGACCACCTCAGACTAATAATGTCTGACAAATGGGTCTTTCATTAGAGTGTATTATTTGCCAGAAGTGAATTTTGGCCATTAGGCAAAGAAGTATTTTTCTGATCTAGTGTGCACTTGTGTATAATAGGGAAGAAAATCAGCCAGGGATAAATATATATTCAGAAACTGAAAGAAAGAACCTTAAAAGTTGTCTATTCCATTTTTCTAATTTTAAAGATAAAAAAAGATAAAGATAAAAATTGAGGACAAGTTAAGTGATTTGCCTTAAGCCATATAGGTATTAAATATGACAACTCTATTGTATCCTTCTAGCCTCCATTACTGGATGAAAAACAGGAAAACCCAAAGATAAAAACTATTGATTCACAATTGTTAGGTAGTAGAAAAAAAATTAAGAGATAGTAGGGGTCAAAGAACAGCCAGTTTGGGTTCTCCTCTGGACATTAAGTCAAGATAAGATACTAGTTAACACTCCAATGGACTTGCAGACCCAAGAGTTATTCTACCCATTACTGGACTTGCGTAACATCCACAAGAACAGGGTGTGGGTTAGTCCCAAGAAGAGCTGCATCAAACTCTCCTTTCCTTTATTCAGACTCCCCAAATTCACAGTGGAAAGTTACTTGATCTGTTAGTCACAAACTTGGCTCCCATCATAGCCTGGGGGATGGAGAAGAATGCATTACAGCAAAAGAGTAAATACTCCCAGTAGATCCCTGTGGTGCAGGGTACACCACCCCTCACTGAACTGCAAAGGAGAAAGCACTCTGGGTCTTCCATTTGCTGAGATCAGCCATTATGAACTGCCCCCTTCCTCCTTTTAATCCAAGTGACAGTACAGAAAAGCCAGGTAGGTAAGAGAGGGACAAAGTATTTGTTTCTATCTTCCCAAAAGAGGATAATCCACCTCCTAAATCAGGGTTCCTTAACCATTTTTTGGATGTTTTAAGGATCCTTTTGGCACTCTGCTGAAGCCTACAGACCCCTCCTCAGAAAAAAAAGTTCTTAAAGATTACAAAGGAAGCCAGTCATAATGAAACGGTTTCTATTTTAATAAGGCTTTTGGGACACTCTGGCTGTATTATATATTACCTACTCTGTACCAAACACTGCACCAGGTACCTAGCACCTGAGATGAACAAGAACAAGGTTGGTACTAACAAAGAAAAGCATATGCCTCTCTCTCCTTTTAACAAAAAGAAAGTGACTGAAGGGTAAGGCTGCATGTTAATGAAGTCAAGAAACATTTCTTAAGTGCCTACTGCCTGCTAGCTACTAGAACTTAGCACAGTGCTTGGCATACAGTAGGTATTTCATAAATTTCTGTTAACTACAAAACTGGATACAAACAAATGCAAAGATACAGCCCGTGACCTTAGGAGTGTGTTATCTCTAGACACATTTATATTTATGCACACATGGGCGCACAGAGATATGCATATGTTGTATATGCACTCGTTTGCACACACAACACATGCATGTATATATACGTATATTCACGCACATATCTCCATATACACAGAAATAGATATACAGAAATATTCACATACCTAAACACACACACACACACACACACACACGTATTTAAAATTCACAATCCCAAGTGAAGGTTCCTAGCTTGAAAGGTCTCGTGCCAAGCCCCCTGGCTCAGATCCCACCTGGGCAGAGGCCCTCTCCCGGGATCATTGGGGAGAAGTCCAGCAAATCGTCTGCAGGGGCGGGAGAGAGCGAGGGGTTTGGGGATGCGGGACTTTGAAAACAGCAGAGGGCCCCGCCTCGGGGCCGGATCCCAGGGCTGGAGCAGCTCCCAGAGGGAGCCACTGAGGACCGTGCGGCTCCAGCTCCAGGCCCAGCCTCGGGATGACCCCGGCCCGCCCTGCCCTAGGGAACCGGGGAGGAGGAGAAGGGCGCTGGCACCGACCTGTTTCCTGACTCGCACCACATGAAACACTCGGCTGCCGTACTTGTCGTTGCTGGCCCGGTTAAATTCTTTTATGGCGAAGTTGAGCGCTTGCTGCACGCCCTCCTCGTTCTCGTTGGCTTCCGAGATGCCGCCCATGAGGCGGAGCCGGTTCTGGGCTTGGACAGCGAAGACCAGGGCCAGCAGCAGGAGCTGCAGCAGCAGGAAGGACCGGGGGCCGGCCATCGTGACAGCCGGGAGTGTGCAGGCAGGTAGGGTAGCTAGCTCCGAGAAGATGGAGCGGTTGAAAGCTGGGAGAACACACACCTCCTGCAGCCTGCCGGCTGTATTTAAAGACCTTCTCCCTGGGCCCCTCCCCTGGCTTGGCCCCGCCTCCTCCCCGCCCCTTCTTCCCCTTCCCCGAGCAAACACGGCTGAGCCAAAGGGAAGCCTGGGAAGAAGCCGCCGCCGCCGCGACCAGCTTGACCATTTTTCCACCTCGGTTTTGTTCTTTTTTTGGAAAAAAAAAATGTCACATGCCTATACAGAGCACATAGGTTGGGAGATTGGGAGGTGGGACATTTCAAGATCCTTCCCTTTTAGGACTTCCTTAAAAAATTCCTTTTAAAAGTTTAGTTTTAGTTAAAAATTTTAGTTTTCATTTGGCAAACACTTATCTATTTTTTGTTACGTGATTATAAATAATTTGTTATTTACGTACACTGGGGACAGATTTTATTTCATTCAAGCATGCAAAACCTCTGTATTATCAGTATTCTTACAACGTACAGAGAACTGGGGGATACATTAACACTTATGAGTAACAGCCCCTGGCTTTTCTGGCCTCCTTCTACATTAAACTAAAAGCTCAGAGGTATTTTTCCCACCCATCTCCTACCCCTACCCTGCACCCTCCTGACTGAGATTACTAGATAACTAGAAGTTGCATGTACATTTTTTAAACTCTTGTTTCCTCCATGAGAATATAAGTTTCTTGACGTTAGGGATGGTGTCTTTGTCTTTGTATCCTGGATGCTTAGTCAATTAACATTTGGGGCTAGGGAGACCCCAGTTCAAATATGGCCTTAGAGGCTTACTAGTTGTGTGACCCTGGGCAAGTCACTCTCTGTTACAATTTTATCACCTATGAAATAGGGATATTAACAGTGCCTGTGCCTGAAAACCAAATTACACACTATTTGTAAAGCACTTGGCACAATTCCTGTGCTAAGTAGTATACAGTAGTATATATTTATATTATATAAATTATATAATTTGCTTACTCCTTCCCTTCTTTATATATTTATTTATATATAACTTAATTACATTATATATAATATGATATATTTATATATAATTTTATTATATAATAAATATATAAATTATATATAATAAATGTATTTTTACATATAATTTATATATTAAGCACCTACTGTATTCCAGGTACTTTGCTTAGTGCCAGTTCCTGGTACATAGTATGCAATTAAATGTTTCTCAACTTTACCTTCATGCAACCCTGCATTTTATTTATTCTTTTTTTAAAAGAAGTGTTTTCAGGTTAATACCAATCCTGTCCAACTCACTGATCCAAGAGCCTACCACAGTGCCTGGTACATAGAAGACACTTAATAACTACTTGTTGATTGATTGATCTGAGTTTTCTTGTTTCTTAAAGTTGACTTAATTGAAATAATTGTGGTCTGTAACAGTAATCAATTTAGCAGATACTTAACCCTTAGTAATTTAGGGCTAAGTATGGAAGGTGTGAGTTCTGTCTCCTGTTGCTGACTTGGCCAGAGGGGGTTGGCTGAGACAGGACGCCAGTGTGTGTATGTAAGAAGAGTTCTAGAGACAGAGAATCAGAATCAGCAATGTTCCTCCTGGTGGCTCCTGGTGGCGGAAACAGGATTGTCACAACATCTGGGAGCTGGGCCTGCTGGACTGAGAACTGAGTTGGAGTCTTCTATGAGACCAGAATCTGGTGAAGACTGCCTGGAAGGCCTCCTGGAAGGCTAAGATTTCTCCTGGGTCCTAGGGCCAGCTGAACTGGGGAGGACTGAAGAAGCATGACTGAGATAAGCCTTTGTTGGTTCATGGCTTGGCTGATCCTTGAGTTCCTGGGCAACAGAAGTGGTGAAGCTTTGAGGTGTGCCAGAACCTGTGAACATTAGTGTGTGCCAGGGACTGCCTGAAGCACTGGATGAGGACCTGGGAGCTGTGTGTCCCTGAATCCAGGTGACTCTTTGGTGGATTCAAGTAGGAGCTGGGACCATGGAAGGGGATGCAGGGAATCTAAGAGACAGCCCTGAGTCAAGATGAAGAAAAGGGCTCCCCCTGGATGCATCATGAAATTGAGGACACCAAGGGGTAGAGGGCTCAGATGGTTGCATTTGGTGATTGATTGCTAGGTAAGTGACTGATGAAGTTAATCTATGGTTGCCCCATGAGTGGGAAGATTGATTATTGTCTTGTGAATTGATTGAATGGTTAAGTAAGCAGGGTTTCCCCCTTAGGGAAACCAGATTATTATTCTTTTGTTCTTTGTTCTAAATATTGTGGCCACTGTAGTGAAAACTGTATGACCATTCTAATGTTAAGCTGTTATGAACACTGTATTGTGATTTTCTGTGATAAGATGTAATGTGAATATTATATTATGATTTGTTGTGAATGCTTGCCTTTATTTGTAATGGAATAAATGGAGTGTTCACTATGTTGTGTAATTGGAACTTTAAAAGATGTTCACAGTAGTATTCTTTTGGGAATCTGCTTGTGCGTGGCGTTGCATGGTCACAGTTTTTTTTATTGTTTGCTTTCAGGTCTGTTTTGTTCACTGCGTCACACTACAATCTTCCCACTTATGTCCTATTTGGGAGACAAGGTAGTAACTGGAGAATGCATTAATATTGAAGTCATAGGATTTGAATTCAAATCCTACCTCCTCTACTTCTTACCTGTGTGGCATTAAACAAACCTTATAACCAATCTGACCCCCAAACAATCAACCAATCAATTAACCAGCCAATCAATTAAAAGGAGTTTAATTTTTAAAGCCCTAGACAACTTGACTTCAACTTATTCCAGCCTCATTGGCTGTTGCTCTCCATACTTCATTTTAAGATCCAGTCAAGCTAGCCTTCTCTTTGTTCCTCACACATGACTCTCCATCTACTGTGCCTTGACACTCACTGTCTCACATCTGGATTTCACACTGACCCCCTCCTCTACTTCATAGAGATACTCTCTTTCTTTAAGACACAGCTCAAGTACCATCTTTTCCTTGAATCAATCAAATGCTGGTGCCCTTACACCAAAACTACCTAAAGCTACCTGGTATTTAACAATTTTGTATTTATTCACTTCAAATTTATGCTGCATATGTTTATATATGGACTTGTTGTCTCTTCTATTAGAATGCAAGTGGGGCATTATTTCTTTCTTTCTGCTTGTATCCCCAGCATACAACATAGAGAAATGAAGTAAGAGGCTGTTGCAGTAATCTAGGTAAGAAGTGATGAGGACCTACAATAAGGCAGTTGTTATGGGAGTAGAAAGATGGGGATGGAGATAAGAAATGTAATAAGTGTAAAAATAACAAGATTCAGTTACTGAAATAGAATGGCTCATTAAGAAATGATAAGATGAACAGTTTCGAAGAAGTCTGGGAAGATCTGTATGAACAGATACAGAATCAGGAGAACAATTTCTGAAGTAACCACAATGTTAAAATAACAACAACAACAGTTTTGAAAGCTATTAGAACTCTGTTCAATACAATGACAAAACCAGGAGCCAGAGGGTTGAAGATAAAGTATGCTATTCATCTCCTGACAGAGTGGTAATGGACTCACATTGTAGAGAGAAACATACAGTTTTGAGTAAGATCAAGGTGAGAATTTGCTTTGCCCAACCATGTTTTGCTGTTGATTCTCAGAGTGGGAGGAGAGGCAAAAATAAATGTTTGTTAGTTGAAAAAAATGAAAATAGATCTGACAACTGATGGGATGTGTGGGGTAAAAGACAATGAAAGCCCCAAGATAATGCCAGTTATGAACTGGAGACTAGAAAGGAGACTAGAAAGGACAGTAATACCTGTGATAGAGAAATTTAGAAGAGAGAAGGGTTTAGGGGGCAAGAAAATGAATTCACTTTTGTACATGTTGAGTTTAAGATGTCCTTGGGACATCTAGTTTGAAATATCTTGTAGGCAGTTGGTGAGACAAGAGTGAAGCTAAGGAGAGACTGAGGTTAGATATGCAAAACTAAGAGTCATCTGCACAGAGATGATAGTTAAGCCCATGGGAGATGATGAGTTTGCCAAAAAAGAGTAAAGAGGGAGAATAAGAAATAGTATGGAACCTTGTAGCAGAATGATAGAAGGCATGATGTGATTGATAGACAAGCAAACAACACTGAGGACTTGTCAGATGGGTGGGAGGAGAACCAGGAAAGGAAGAGCAGTGTCATGAAAACCATTAAGGTTTAGAGTATGAAAAGGAGAGGGTGGTTAAAAGTATCAAATGGGGCACATTTAGGGTTAGGATTGAGAAAACATCAGATTTGTAAATACAAGGTCATTGGTAACCATAGACAGAACAGTTTCAGTTGAGTGATGAGGCTGGAATCTGACTTCCAGGGGTCAAGGAGTAAGTAAGAGGAGAGGAATGGAGGCAGAGTTCAGACAATTTTTTCAAGGACTTTGGCTGAGAAAGGAAAACATGGGGGCAGGGCAGGGAGAGTTAAAAACTATCTTAAAAAGAGATTAGAGTAGATTACCGGGGAGGTCCCTTCAAACTTCAGATCTTTGTTTCAGATCCTATGAGTCTTTGAATTTATCACATTGTTTATTCTTTATGGAGCTGTAATTCTTTATTCACTTGTGTAATGATACTGGGATTTGAAGATCTTCCATGCCCCTTGAACTTGCTGACGTAGCAGGAAGGGGTGGAGCAAGAGAAAGCTGAAGCTAAGCTAGCAATCTGTGCCCTGGTGACTGGAAGCAGTGGCAGTGGCTGAGGTTGTAGCCTGAACTCCTTTTCCTTTGAGCCAGCCAGAATCTTTGCTAAGGACTCCTGCTGAGGACTGCCAGGGACGGGAACTGCAGAGTTGGGGAGGAGGGAGGAGAGCCAGAGTTGCTGGGATCAAGCTGCCTAGATGCTGAGCAGTTGTGTGAGTGAGGAGAAGAGGATCTTTGCCTGAGGTAGCCTGTCCTGTTTTGAAGACTTAAGAATGTGGGCGTTTACTACATTAACTGCATTTGCCAAATTCATAACTACTGTGTTGGCTTTGACTTTCTGGTTTTGGGACTCAGTTTTCTGGTATTTGAATAAATGTTCTAGCTATATTTCCCATGTAGAAAGCCTGTTACATTTTGTGATTCATAACCATATCAGCATATTTATGGTTACTGTAGATATTGTGAATACTGCATTGTTGATACAACTTGTAAAATTTGTTCTTCCAAATTCTTTATTTCCCATAAAATACAAATACCATGTAAAGTTAATGAATTTTATCAGCCATTTATGCCTAAGTGTGAATGTGTTTAATAGTTGAGAGGAAAATAAATGAAGAAAATATGAAAGATTTCTGTAACAAATTGCTTTCTCTGTGTATAATAGCAGTGCCCTTACTTTTGACCTTTTAACATTACAGTCCCTAATATACTACATAGGATCATAGTATCATTGATTTAGAGTTCAAAAGGATCTTAGAGGTCATCTAGTCTATCCCTTCCCCCATCATTTTACAGATGAAGAAACTGAGACCCAGGAAGTTTAAATAACTTGCTGAAGGTGATAAAAACAATTAGTAGAAGTGGCAGGATTTGAACACCAGACCTCTGACTTCAAATCTAGTTAGCAATTTCTGTCGCATTATCAAAGTAGTAATTGTGCTAAAGGAAACAGAGATGGTAAGAATAAGTGGAGTTGATGAAGCTTTGGTGAAGGCAACACAATTTGGAGGGCATTGAGTCATCATATATTGAGCTATCTGAATGAGGAAAAGATGCTGAATGTTTTAAAAAAATCACAGGCATTTTTACCAACACAAGTGACTAAGAAACCATCAGTACTGATGGATTCCTAATAAAGCTGCCCCCAACCCCAGTAGTCTAACTTCCTTATGGGCCCCACTGAACAGCAGGCACATGCCCTGATTTGATCACACAATCTACCTTTGACCATGCCACAGGCCCCCAGAATCAATCATAGGCCTCACCGAACAGCCAGGCCACTGTCCCTAGTTAGCCACTGCTCTCAGATACATTATAGTCACTGCCCCTACCTAGCCTATCGCCAATACCGCACCCCACCCCCCGCTCCAATATCCTAACTTCTTCATATATGCTTCACTGTCTCACTAGAACAACAGTTGTGTCCACGAACTCATGTTTCTCACAGAAATAGCAAACATGTCCATGTGATGGGATCCCAACCACTGCCTCTAGCTAGCCACTACTCCCAGGCCCATTCCTCATGAATTCTTTCACAGAAACAGATGTGTCCACGTACTCAACCACAACCACATCCATCTAATGTCAGATGGGACCACAATTCTCAGACAATCACAAAGCACTACTAGCATCAGGATGCTTGAGCAGGATGTGAACCCCCAAACAATAGAAGCAACTTTTCCTAAGTACACACCTGTGCAATAATAACAAAAGCTTATGGCATAAAGAGGCTTACTATAATATCATTATCATACATCCAAGCCCTCCCCATTATGGGCTTTTCTGTATGCATTGTAGGTAATTGCACACAAAGTTCTACTAAGGCTGGGACCCCTTCCTATTACCTAATCCCTTAAAAAAAACGCCTCCTGTCCTTTTAATAATCTTAATTTCATTACACTATAAATTTGCCTATGTTGTCTTACTAAGTTGCTGGTTCCTTCTGGAACTCAGCCTTTTGGAGGTATTGTTCCAATAAATGTCTATACTTGGATTAGAGGTGGTCTGACTGAATTCTTTGAGACGGTGCTGCTACAACACACCATGAAACTGCAACAGTACTAATTTGTATGTCTAATTTCTTGTCTTTACAAAATATTAGAATAAAGGGTACACACATTGAGGGCATACCTGAAGCAGTTATGAGAAGGTACTACGTAGGCTTTCACAGATGTAATTCTACATCAAACCTTTATAATTACATGATTGGCTGAAAGTTATAATGATTATATGATAGTCTTACCCTATGACAATTCACGAGAGATGCTCTTCTAGGTAGGTATATGCTCTTTATATGCCAAAATTATGAGATTCCTTGAAAGATATATCAAACACAAACAACTTTCTTCTATGACTCTTTGATTATCCATATCAAATGAAGTATAAAAACAGAGTCATACTCACCAAAGGGAGTCATTTAGAAATCAAAGGGGTTTGCTATTATCATGGAGAATGTTGCATATGAAGTCTTCCTGACTGTTAATCTGGACTCTCCATTATAACAAACTGCCTCTATTCTATATGTGCATGATAAGTTGTTTATTGCATTAAATTTGCTGAATTAAACATAAGAAATGGAATCTAAGCAAGTCTAATTATTATCCAGAGAAGTAGGATTCATTCAGATAGGTACAGGGAGCACTTGTAATTTGGGATGCCTTTCCTTGTAGGAATCTCTCCTTGTCTTTGATACCTCATTCTCTATCCCTTCACAATGACCTTGGATAGAAATCAATTAATAACTCTCACATAGAGGCATGCTTATATATATGTTGAGAACAACTGAAAACTTTTGAAAATACTGGACTTTATTCAGGTTCCAGGGTGGAAATGACTGGAACCTTGGCTTGAAGTGACCATTCTTTCATATCAAGATAGAGAAATTTTTTAAAAGCCACGAACAGTTTGATATATAGGCTATAATTTAGAGAAGCAAACTTCAGAGGGTTCAGAGCAAGGATAGGCAGGATCTCAGATTAAAAGTCTAAAGAAGGCTTCTTTAATCATTTTCCACTTATTTAACAGAGGGTAACGTGTTTAGAGAGTACTAGTGTTCTCAGCATTGGAGAAAAAACAGTTGGATTGGCTTTTGAGAAGTGCTAGGAGGGCTTCTGATATAGTCTGGTTCCTTCCTCCAGAGGGAGGAAGGGAGTACATCTAGAATATATAAAAAAGACAGAAACATCTACTTTTTTTTTTCCTTTTTTAGCAGTTAAGAAGCCCTTGGTAACTTTAGAGGGAGCATTTCCAACTGAACAATAAGAAGCCAGTTTGCAAGACTGAGGAGTGAGAAGAAAAGAAGTAGGGACAAAGAGTGTGGATGACTTTTTTCCCAGGAGTTTAATTGTGAAAGGATTTTTTAGGGCTAATGGGGACTAGTTTCCCAATTTGTAAAATTTGGGAATTCGACTAGATGATCTAAAAGGCCCCTCCCAGTTTGAAATTCTGTAATTCTCCAATCCTTTTTTTTATCATCCCTCAACAAACATTGCCTCAACAGCCAAAGTACACCCAACTTTGTGATGGACACCATGGTGGCCATTGTAGAAGGGGAAAATGTAATTCCTGCTTTCTAGGACCTTGAAACACATATGGGAAAACAAGATTAATTCACAGGTTACAAATGGCTAGAGAACAAAACAAAACTGTATATAATCAAGTATTAGGTTGTGCAGTTCAGGCAATTGAATGCTACGAGAGCTCAGATAAATGTATCTTTGGGTAAGCCTTAAGATATAGATTTGCAGGGAACAAATAGAGAATATTAAAGAGAGTTGATGATCTCCAAATCTTTTCTAGAGCTTATATTCCAGAATGCTAGACTGAGTATGTTTATCTGATGACTTTCCAACTTAACAGGACCAGTCCTTGGCAAAACAATTGGGTAGTAGGAAACTAGTAAGGTGAAAGGTGAGAGGTGTTAGTAGAGTAGGTATACTATGAAAGACTGGAAAGAGAAAAAAAGAACTAACTTTGCAATTTTGTCTAGATCTTGTTTTCTCTGCCTCTCTCTCATTCTCTTGAATATGTCATAGGCTGGCAAATCTGGGAACAAGAGTTTAAAGGGTAAGATTTTATTCCCAGCCTTACTTCTAACTCTATGTGTGGGCTTAGAGAGCAAGCTGTGTAACCTATCTGTGCCTTATAAGGATAAGGATACTAAGAGCTGCTCCATATTTACCTTATAGGATTACCACAATAACTTATAAATAACTTGTGAATCACGCTGCATATGGGGCCTTGATGCTAATGAGGACAAGGCTGGGGGATGAGTCTGGGTGGGTGGGGTTGATCCTCATGTACAATATAAGCCTTTTGGATTGCCTCTGTTCTTTGTCCAAAGAATGTAGCAATATCTTCATATACAATGTGCTCTGCTGGTCATATACTATGTGTATTCCTCAGTACAAATCTGGAACCATTACTTGAATATACCTTATTGGGGGTATTAACATAGTCCTATATCCACATAACATAGGTCAATGTTTGTCAATTAATAATGAATCACATTTATATAGTACTAAAAGTTTTGTAAGGCATTTATTTATTTATTTAGGCATTCATTCATTCATTTATTCATTTGTTCGTTCATTTGTCTGTCTATCTATCTATCTATCTATTTATTTATTATTTATTTATTTATTTTTGTTTTTTGGGGGGGGGAGGGCAAGGCATTGGAAGTTAAGTGACTTGCCCAAGGTCCCATGGCCAGTGTTATGTGTCTGAGGTCACATTTGAACTCAGGTCCTCCTGACTCCAGGGCCAGTGCTTTATTCACTGTGTCACCTTGCTACCCCTTTGTAAGGCATTTTACATTCATTTCCATCTCTACTAGGGAGGTGCTATTATTCTCTCCATTTTGCATATGAGGAAACTGAGATTTAAGTGACTTGGCTAATTGTCAAACAGCTAACAAGCACTGAGGAGGGATTCAGAAGTAGGTCTTTCTGATTCTAAGTTTGATTCTTAGCCCACTATACCACACTGCCTCAGTATTAGCACATGGATTCTCAAAATAGCCCCACTACTCAACTTTTGAAGTCTTCAGACAAAAGTTGTCATGTTCACCTGAAGCATTATGTAGAATTTTCTCAAATTTAGGGTAGGCCCGAGTCTTGTCTAAGAAATAGGCATAAGAGAGGAGTATAAAAAGAAAAAAGATAAAAGGAAAGAATATGAGAAGAATTCAATTTGAAGGACAGTGTTGGGAAAATAAGAGGGTAGGACAATCAGGACTTTTTAATCAGTGAATCTGATTCATGAGACAGATTTAAGGCGGATTTTGGCAGGAGCTGAAGACCTTCGGCAGCATATGGATAAAAGAACTTATTTTCTAGTTAATGAGAATAAATCTTCAAAATAGGAAATAGGCAGCTGGAGCAAGCTTCTTCCTCATTTGATGGCATTTCACTGACCTTGAACTTAATGTGTGTTCTTACAGTGTTTGAGACTTGGCTGTACAAATTCATGGATGTGGCTGTAAGTAAAATGACCTACCAAAGCCTCAAGTTCCTTACTTTTCTTATATTTATTTTGGTTGCTGGGTCTGGGAAGATAGGGTCACTCTTCTCCTCCACCATCACCTTCTCATCTCTGAGGCCAGGCAAACCCAGAACAGGGTCAGTCAGTCTTAGAAGGCGATCTGGCTCTAAACAGAGGGGTCAAGCTATTTATTTATTTATATTCCAACTCTTTATGTCCTAGACCAGGGGAAAATTACTTACTTTTTCCTTTTGCTTATGTCTAGACTCAAAAGGGGGAGGGTCTAGAAAGGACTTGAAGCGCAATGTAGATCAGGTATTTCTTTCTTTTCCAGAAAAGTGATTAACAAGATACACAAAGTAACACTGACAGAATAATGTGATCAAACAACATTAGCTTATAACTGTTCTTAAACTCCTGTGTTTGACACTTAAACTTCAGAACAGAAAAGATTTTTTCAGATTGTGGATTAGGTATTTTATATTTGACCATGCCTCTATCTAAACCATTTCTTCTGATTCCATATCTTTTACCAAGTCATATCAATGATTAGGCTCATTTTCCTGCTGTTTGTCATCTTTTCCAGTATAGAAACTTCAGCTGAGGGACTTATGAGATCAGACCTTTTCAATTCTTGAAACTGCCTCCAAGGATGGAAAAATCCATCTCAGAATCAATGTGCAGTCATCAGTACTCAAGAAACACTGTGGCAAAACAGAAAAGACAAGCAGGGGCCCAAGACTCAGGCTAAGGTCACCTAATCCAGCCCCTGCTTTGGTTCTATCAGCTCATAGCTGCCATTCTGTCACAATGAGAGAAAAGCAGCCCCTCGGTTACTCTTCGTGAAAAGCTCAGATTGGAAATGCTACTTGTCTCCCCTTGAATTTAAAGTTAGGAAAATGCTCTGGAAGCTATTTCTCTTTTTGAAATAATGTAGCACCCTGCCTCCCACTGATATTAGCTCCTGGGTAGAGGGAGAATCTGTGTACCATCCAGCATTTGGTGCATCATAGCAAAGTGCCAAGGCTTTTTGTCACCGAATTACATGGTTTTACAGAAATGGTTGGTGCACCAGTCTTAGTACCCCATTGGCTATGTTGCAGCCAGAACAGATGCGGGGGAAGGGGAAAAGATATTCCTGTTTACCTTCCATTGTATAGACAACCTTCAGTGCTCATGGATAGATGGCCTTCACAGAACTAACCCCAGTCTGCCACCATTAGCTGAGTAAGCAAAAGGAAAAAAAAATTATTATTTTCTTGATGTTGATAGACTGTTGAAGTCTCTGGAAAAACTCAGAATAACACAGTGTACCCAGATGGTTTGAGTATTTTGGGGAAAAAGAGACTAATTCAGTTGTTCCATGTTTGTTGTCCTTTGCAGATGAACACAACAAATTCACTCACCTCACATGTTTAAAAGTCAGTGGTTGGGAGGGTGTTTATGTTTCCAGATTTGCAAATTAAAGCTAGAAAACCAGCCACAAACTGCTCTTTATTTTCCCACATTCTTTCCTGAGAACAAGATGTGCCAGCCATTTTGGAGCTCTCTAGCCTCCACAGGAAGGAGGGTAGTGATGGGAAATCACTCTTCAAGAATCATTTAAGCAACAATGAATCAGGATCAGTCTTTTAAAACTCAAAAGAATGTGCCAGCTTGGGGGATGGGGGAGGGGAAAGAGGGAACAAAAACAAAAAACTGAGCCAATCGTGGTTAAGCAATTTCATTAATCTCAGCCAAAAAAGCAAAGATAACCAGAGGGACTTGGCTGCTGGTGGAGTCCTTAGGGATTTCTGGCAGGGGTGGGGAGGCTGCAGCCTTGAGGCCACATGTGACCCTCTAGGTCTTCAAGTTCTACCCTGTGACTGAATGCAAATTTCATAGAACAAATCCCCTTAATAAAAGAATTTGTCAAACTTGGACTCAATCAAAAGACAGCACCCAAGAACCTAGAAGGCTTCATGTGGCCTTGAGGCTGCAGCTTCCCCACCCCTGAGTCTAGAGTCTAGAAGACTGTTATAGGCTTCTTCAAGTTGGAAGAAGAGTGAAAAAACCGATTTAAAACCACAGTTACTAATCATTGCTATGAAGGGGGAAAAAAAACATTTGTTATTCGCAATAGAATACTAGAGCACTGAAAATTAGGGAAAATAAAGGTCATTACAAATTTTTATTTTTTTTTGAGAAAAGGGATTTTTAACTGATAAAACTCATTTTCCTTCTGCTTAAGGCTATACCAAAACTGTTCTCAGAACAAATCCAGATAAGTCTATTAGATGTAGGCATTTTCATCTAGCCAAAAAATATTTTAGATATGTTTTTACTTTACTTAAAATCTTATCCCCATTGAGGAAATGATGAACTCTGAACAACCTATTAATATACTGAGAAGTAGATTTGTTCTAGAATTGTAGAAATTCCAAAATGAAAATAGAATATTGCAACATAACATGGTACCATACCACATGTCATGGAAGGTTAAGAAATTTATCTAAGAGATGGAGATAAACATGCTTCAGTGGCCTGGGAATTCTTCTGATTCAAGTGTCATTAAAATTATGAGCTATAATTAAGGCAAATATAATGAGGCAGTTACATGGTAAAGTGGTGAGTGTTAGACTTGGAGTCAAGAACATTTGAATTCAAAACTGTACTCAGACACTTACCAGCCCTGTGACCCTGGGCAAATCATTTTACCTTTCACAGTCTCAGTTTCCCCATCTATAACATGGGGATAATAACAGCATCTGTTTCATAGGGTTGTTGTACAGATCAAATTTGATTCTAAAAAAATTATAAGCTCTAAAGCACCATGTTCTTATTGTTTTGTCATTTCAGTTCAGCTGGACTCTTCGTGGCCTATCAGGGGTTTTCTTGGCAAAGATCCTAGAGGGTTTGCCATTCCCTTCTCCAGCTCATTTTACAGATTAGGAAATTGAGGCAAACAGGATTAAGTGACTTGCCCAGGGTCACACAGCTGGTATCTGAGGCTGGATTTTAATAAAGGTCATCTTGACTTCAGGCCTGGCTTTCTAGTCACTGTACCACCTAGCTACCCTCTAAAACACTATTTAAAAGCTAATATTATTATATTTGTTTTTAGAAAAATGGACTGTTCATCAAAGGTCTATTTAGTATCCCAGGTGATATATGATTTCATGATGAATTGAAGAATATGTGTCAAAATCTCATGAATTTACTACCAAATCATATAAAAATAAATGACTGAAGCAAAAGGAGGGCCAATTGTACATCGTATTTGTTAAAGATATAAAAAGTTGTACAACTTATTTATATCAATACATCTACTTATTTCAATGTGTCACCATTGATTTGCCACCAGTATAAATGATCTCTAAGCTCCAGTTTTAGCTAGAAATGTATGATTCCACTCAAAGTACTCTGAACAGTTCTGCACTGGACCATAGGAGATGATAAAGAGGTAACTGACTTTATCACTGGAAGGCACCTTTGTGATCTTACGGACCAGCACCCTCATTTTACAAATAGGGAAACCAAAGCACTGCGCAGTGAAATGACTTGCCTAGGATCATGGAGTAAATAAGTCTATTTATGAGATAGGATTTGAACTCAGGTCTTCCTGACTCCAGGTCTAGAGCCAGCAAGACCTGGTTTCATTCACAGCCTGCCATTGACACACACTGGTTGTGTCACTTTGATGCTTAATGTTCTAACAACTTTCTAAGACTCAAAATTGTAGAAGATGTGCCAACCTCCATTAGCAGAGAGAGTTTCTTTACTTCCCTTTATGGATAATACCACAAGTTGAGTCCCATGAAAGAATTCTTTCTTCTTTACTGTTATAAGATCAGAGAAGACCAGAGGAGGATGGGACCTCAGAGGCCATCTTATTCAGAATGAGAATCCTCTGTAGAACAAACCCAACAAAGTAGCCTTTTCTTGAAGATGTTAGGTGAAAGGGAACCCACTAGCCTCCAAAACAAAGATAAGTCTCTGGGAGAGAAAGCCTTTTCTTATCTAAAGCCTAAATACCTTTTTTTTTTAAACTTCTGTTCATTCCTAGCTCTGGTCTCTAAGATTGAAGAGCAAGAATAATCCCTGCTACTAGTTACAGTACTTGAGAGCAGTTTTTAGGTCTCTGTATTTCACAGATTACCTAACCCATAGTTGCCTCACCAATAATCTCTTGCCTATTTGGAGCCATTCTGGGTGGCTTCTACTGGATTCATGTCAGACTATCAAAATCCTTTTTAAGCTGTGATTCTTAGTATTGAACTTAATACTCCAAACATGGACTGATCAGGGTTTTTACTTGCTGTGACCTGTTTTTTTGAAAGGTCATCTCATATCTAGCATAATCTTGAGCACAAAGGCATCAAGTCCCTGGCCTCCCTTTCCTAATAAAATCTTGTTCAGAAGTGAAATCAGGAGTTGATCTTGATGGCAATTACCAAATGGAGTTGGAGAGTCCCTGTCAGTCTTCTGGTTTATAATTTTAGGAAGTAGTTCTGAAATAGCTTATCTCAGTGGCCCCCACATGGTTTCAAGAATTTGAAATGCCACCACCCACCCTTGCCTTTGAAATTTCTTCTTAAATGCCCGATATCTCTCATAGATAATTTGAGAATCCATGTGCTAATATTAACAAAGCACTAGAATCTCTGGCAGAGATCAAGCCTTGTAAAACACTCTTTACCAATGAAACTCCTATATTCATATCTACTGCAAGAAAGGCTAAGGACATTCTCAGATAGATCTGTTTATTTTGTGATTAATAAAGAATAAGGGAAGTCTTTCTGAAAATTTAACTTGGTGATCCTGAATTTAGATTTGTTGTTGTTCAGTAGCTTCAGTTGTATCTGACTCTTCGTGATGCCATTTGGAGTTTTCTTGGCAAAGATGCTAGAATGGTTTGCTATTTCCTTCTCCAGCTTATTTTATAGATGAGAAAACTTGAGACAAACAGGATTAAGTGATCTGGCCAGGATTGGGCTGGCTACTGTGTCTGAAGCTAGATTTGAACTCATGTAGATGAGTTTTTCTCACTTCAGGGCAGGCACTCTGTCCCTTATACCACCTACCTGCCCTGAAATCCTCATTGTTTTATTCTCTTCATTAACTGGTGTTTATTGAGAGTCTGCTAAGTACAAGGTAAGAGGAGGAAATAATGACTTTCAGGGGTAGGAATTTGACTAGGCATGTGCCTTCTGAGCAAAGTCTTGCATATGATTCTTATCTGATGGAAAGGAAAGATGGTCTGAGCAGAATTCCATGATCTGACTGGCTGTTCTGAGAGAGCAAAGTTCCGTTTCGCAATCCAGTAATTTGTAACCATGTGGCTGTGACTGTCATTCACTCTTATTTAGTTGTGCAACTGTGTGCGTGTTTGTGTATGTGTAACAGACACACAGAGTTGGATCAATGTAAAAAAGAATTGTTTTTCTTTGATAATATCCTTTATTCCTGTAACCAGACAACCTACTGCTTAATGAGCTACATATCACATATCATTTTGATTATGGATGTTTTGTACCATGCACAGAGCTGCCTTGCTCTGACACGAAATGTCTCCTAAACATGTCATAGAATAGGACAGATCTTGAAAAAATTGCTTCATCTTCTCTCATACCCTCAATACCCACAGAGTAAGAGAAAAACAGAATTTTTTTTCAAGAAAAACAGGAAAATTACAGGCATTTTGAGGTTGACATTCCATTTATATAAAATAGGCAAGAAAAAAAAATTTGGTAGGAGAGATGAGGAGGGGAGAGTTTAGTTCTTTTAAAATGTGTCTTCCAACTATTTCTAAATAGCACCTGAACATTCAGATTGTCCATAGGAATATTTCCTGCTAAATTTAATTTAGGAGATTAATTCTTTTTTTAAAATGTATTCTATTTTCCCCCAATTACATGTAAAGACAATTTTCAACATTTTTTTTAAAGGTTTGAGTTCCAAAGTAAAGAGGCAGCATGGCATAGAGGGCAGAGTGTTAGAGAAAGACCTGGGTTCAGATCTTGCCTCAGATAACTGTCTAGTTAAGCAATCTTTGTCAGGTTACTTAATTATTCCGTGCCTCATACAATTCTCTAGAACAGCCCTAATCACTGATTAGGTATTGCCACAGTAAACATGAAAAGTGAAAGACCTTAGCTTAAAAAGGCCAATATCTTCCAGTCATCCTGAGCTAAGTCTGGCCACCAGACCCAGATAGTTCCAGAGGAGAAAGTGATACTTTCTATTTTGCATGGCCCTCTCTCACTTAAATCCAATTGTCTTGCAAGTCATGGCATCATCTTCCTGATGCCACACATACACAGAACTCCTAAGACATAAAAGTTGTGATCAGAGATGCTTTATATTTAAGTATTTCTAAATGCCATTATTTTGCAGATCTTGTACTGAAATCCTGAAGGTCCTGTCTTTAAACCTTCAAGCTAGCATTGTAATGTATTTGTAATGTATTTTAGTAACTAAATTTCTCAAGTTAGTGCAGAGGACAAACCTAATTTTTCTTTATTTTCATCTATACAGAATTGACATAGATACTATAAAGAGCTTTGCAAATCTTAAAGCACAATACAAATGTTAGTTATAATGACGACAATATGTTTTCCTTTAAGAATTTTCAACTTTCTACTTTAAGTTCACTTAGGCTGAATTAAAATGAAAACTAAGTGACTCCTTTATATATGCAAAGAAGATGGCCCAATCTTCTTTGGCTTAACAAAATACTCTTCTAAGCAATGTACAAATATGTTGTAATCTTTATTCCTATTTTTCCAAATGTGAAGAATTTATAAGATTTATATAAGGGCATTCCATACAAAAATATGCAAGTGCTTGGAGCATCTACTGGCTCAAAGGACTGCATTTACATTTTTATAACCTTAGTTTATATAGCAGATTGAGAGTTAGAAACGACTTTATACTGTCAGCTAGTCCAGTGGCCTCATTTCACATCCCTGGTGATCCCTGACCTAGAACCCAGGCTCTGGGCTAACATGAACTAGGTTTAGTTTTGGGAGCAATCTCCCTTTTCCAGAAATCAAATTTCTTTGGCTCATTTCTTACTCCTCATTCTCTCCCTCCATCTCCTAGTTCCTTCTGGGAAATCTCAGAAGAGCTCAAGTCTGGGTCTTCATAAATATGAACAAAAGGGTACCCTGATATGATCCAAGCACTAAGCATACATATCAAGTATAGAAAAGCCTTTTCTACTTGTTGGAGTAGAACCAGCATAGGAGCCTCATAGTAGCCCATAAATTGTTGATTTCCTTTCCCTTTCCAATATGAATCCCATCTTTCAGCCAAGCCTCATAATAACACCCTGTGGTTTACATTCTTTGTGAATTGGAAACACCCCTAGCATTAATGGAAAAGTAACTTTCTGATTATCCAGTGAGTCTAAGAGATCCCCGCAGATCATGTAGCCTTGTGGATATTCTTATAGGTATCTAGATTTATGATACAATGGTTTATTCTTTACTAGGAGGAAACTAGTTTTGGATTTAGTAGAAAGGTAACTACCTTTGAATTGAACCTGTACTATTTGGATAAATCAAGCTATTATTGGAAGCCAAATTTCTGGACATTTACTTCCTAATGTTGTATTACAGTCCTCTGTTACTCTTCTGGCTCTGAGGAACCATGTGTCCATCTTCTTCTCAAGAAGCTGACACTGCCAAAGAACTGCCCTTTCCCTCTTTCCTAACCTTCCTCCATTGTCTAGAAAGTTCGAGTTCATGAAATTGGAGAACAGAAACTCTTGTTATTCCACCACCACTCTCACCTGCCACCACTTCTGAAGCTAAAGAGGTGGTGGTGGTTAGTGGGCTCTCTGGGAGACCAAAATCTCTTCTCAGGTCTCTGATTTCTATGTATCTCTCTGAAAAGGTAGAAGGAAATGGTCTGCTCTTTGAGGAAGATAGCCTTTCATGGACCTAGCATAAAGTGGTAGCTGTGACCCCCTAATATTCTGAAATCATAGAAATCAGCTCAACCAAGGGCTAAAGTCCCAGTGCATGTGCCCTAGTGTTTTCAATGCCCAAATTCAAACTTCCACAGATGGATGCAAAGTCCCAGACAAAGACTCACGTCTTCATAACCTCATCCAACAGATCAGGGTACTCCTCTGATCATTCTCCTAAATAAATACAAGGAAACTGTGACTCAGAAAGGGTAAGTGAATTGTCCAAAGTCAAGAATTTGAATCTAGATGCTATGTATGGCTTCAGAGCTAATTGTTCCTGTCATTGCAACATATTGCCTATAGTTCAGAAAAATAAAAAACTCCTACAGCTTTTTTACTGTTTATAAAAAGGTGGAAATAATGCTTTTTATAAGGATTTTAATTCCCCTCTTCTGGCTAACTTCCTCAACAGGAGAAAAGGTGAGTCAGAAGGTGGAAAAAACGGAAAGGGGAAATGAAATTGAAAATGGTAAATTTGATTACTCAGATATAACTTGAAAACCAAAACCCTATAGGGATTTTGAAACTTATTATTAAAGGTCAGTTTTACATTAGCAGGATAGAATTTATTTAACAAGAATTTACCAAGTATCTTTTATGTGCAAAACACTGTTGGAGGGAATAAGGTAGAGGCCTTGCCCTCAGGGAGGTTAAAACTTAGTGAGACAATAAGATATAACAGTGGTAAGCAGATTAATAGATGGAATAAACATTTATTTAGTGCCTACTGTGTACTAAGCACAGTGTTAAAGTGCTTTAAAAATATTATTTGATTATTGCATAAAAGAGATATTAACAAGTGGCTATTGGAATTCTGAGAGTTCTGAGGATTGTAAGAGATAAAAAGGGCAAAAATCCATGAAATTTTCCGAAGTCTACATAAAACAGAAAATGAAGTACCAGAAATAGGGATTGCTGGAACAGTGATTACTCAGGAAATGAGCTTTGCCAGACAAAGTTCCATATTAAAAAAGCTATATTCACTAAGTTTTGCTTTCCTTTATTTTCTTTTATTACTTAAAAAAATATTTGAAACAAAATCCAGAAAACATTCAATTTGTTGTTGTTCATTTGGTTCAGTTGTGTCCAACTTTTTTTTTTCTTGGCAAAGATACTGGAATAGTTTGCCATTTCCTTCTCCAGCTCAATTTACAGATAATGAAACTGGGGCAAACAGGGTTAAATGATTTGCCCAGGGTCACACAGCTAGGAAGTGTCTGAGGCCAGATTTGAACTCAGTAAGGTGAGTCTCCCAGACTTTAGACTCTGCACACTATGCACTGTACCACCTACCTTTCCTCAAACTTTGTTTATCTCCCTACTATACTGATCATTTCTTTTATTTAACAGTTATATGCTTCTCATGAATTAAGTTCCTTACATTTTGACAGCTTATAGGCCATGTCTGTCACCATCACCAACATAGAGTTCATATAGAAGAGGCATTCTCTATAGATGCTTTTAGATGTTTGTTTTTGGATGCTATGGTATTGATTGCACCAGCCTCTGAAATATTAAAGATCCTGTTAAGTGAGATTCACGATCACTGAGAAGAGTTTGGTTCAGTTATCCACACAGGGTGTGTGGATAAAGTGGATAAAGAATGTTCTTTTTCAAGACTGTGCTGTGCAGTTGGGTGGAAAGTCCAGAGGTCACGTGCATAAGTACAGATATTAATACAGATTGGTCGTATGAATGTATAGTGAGTTGGGTACAAAAATAGAATCAAAGAGAAGGTGAGCTAAATTTGGAGCAGGTTTTGACACTTAAGTAGTGAAAAATTGTGTAGGAGAAATATTAATAGAATACCATTAAAATGGAATCATAATTAGGAATTTTTGTACCTTGAGCAAGCACTGAAAATTGAATCTAGGGCAAGAGTCGTGAAAGACATCCTCATAGTGGGGAGGCAGGGTGGACACTATGACCGGGTAGACCTTAGATACCATGAGACGGCTAATGGAGTGGCAGAGGAATATAGCTTCCAATTTAAAATAACTGTTGTGATGGTGGTAGTCTACCCACTCAAAAACTGTTAATGTTTCATGATGTGTTGTGGTGGAACCACTTCAAAGAATTCAGAGTCAAACTGCCTCTAATCCAAGCATTTATTGAGATTGATGTCTCTCATGAAGCAGACTTCCAAGGTTCCAAGAAGAACCACCAAATTCAGAGAAAGCAAGATGGATTTTTATAGTGTAAAGATGCTGATTACACAATCAAAATTTAATAGAATATAGGCATATGATTAATATTAAAAAAGCAGGAGGAGTTTGTTAAGGGATTAGGAGGGGTCCCATCTATGGTTTGGTGGTTAAACATTCTGGTTGTACTGCCCTCTAATGGGCTACCTATTTTGGTCCTGTTTGGTCAAGATAGATAGTTAGATATTATGGTACTGTCTTGGGTTTAAATGGTTGATGTGATTGTGGTTGAGTTCAAGAACACACTTGTTTCTATGGAAATGGGTCTGGGGGCAGTGACTAGGCAGAGGCAGTGGGTGGGTTCCCATTACATGGATGCACCTGCTGTTTCTTTTGTTTTGTTTTAAATTTTTAAATTTATTTATTTTCTTATTTACAGCACTCATTTCTACAAGATTTTGAACTGCAAATTTTCTCCCCATCTTTCCCCTACTCACTACCTCAAAACAGTGATTCCTCTGTAAAGCCCCTCCCCCAATCTGCTTTTTCCAATGTCTTCCCCCTTGCCCCTCTGACTTTCCAGTAGGGTAGGATGGGTCACTATCCCAGTGTCTGTATATCTTAATTCCCAGTTGCATATAGTTAATAACAATAATAATAATTATATATACATACGTATTTTTAACATTTGATTATGGAACTTTAAATTCTAGATTCTTTCCCTTCCTCCCTCGTCACCCAACCCCACTAGAAAGAAAAGCAATTCAATACAGGCTGTACATGTGTAATTATGCCAAACATCTCCATAGTGACCATATTGTGAGAAATTGATTGTATGTCTCTCCTTCCTATCCAGCCCACCCCATTCTATTCTCTACCTTGTCCCTTTACAGAGGTGTGTACTTCCAGCAACCCTCCCCCTTTGCCCTCCCCTCCAACCTCCTCTCTCTCATCCCCATCCCCCCATCTCTCCTGTGTGGCAAGATACCCAGTTTAGAGTTTATGTCATTCCTTCCCTAAGCCAAATTCAAGGAGAGTAAAGTTGGCCCTTTCCCTTTTGCCTTCCTGTTCTTCCCCTCCATTGTAACAATTATCCCTTGCCTTTATATGAGATGATTAACCACATTCTGTCTCTCCTTTTCTCCTCTCATTCTAAACCTCACCCACCTCAGAAATTCACCTTTTAAAGTATCATCCCTTCCTATTGCCTTCTATTTTTCATTTGTTTGGATCTGTTTAATAGTATCTTGATTTCTCATAAAGTCATTTGCTTCCATTTGCTCCACTCTAAATCTGAAGGAATTATTCTCTTCAGAAAGCTTTTGAGATTCTTTTTCCATCTGGCAAATTCGACTTTTTAAGGCGTTCTTCTCCTCATTGGCTTTTTGGGACTCTTTTGCCATTTGAATTAATTTTTTAAGGTGTTATTTTCTTCAGTCAGGTTGTTGACTCTCTTTTCATGATTTTCTTGCATTGTTCTCATTTCTCTCCCCAATTTTTCCTCCACTTCTTTTATTTGGTTTTCAAAATCCTTGTTAAGCTGATATATGGCTTCTAGGCAGTTTTCATCTTTCTTGGAAGCTTTTGGTGTGGGAGTTCTGTGTTCTCTTCCTCCTGTTCCATGCTTTGATCCTTTTTGTCCCCAAAAAAGGATTCTAGAGTTCGGTTGCTGTCCTTACTTTGCTTCCTTTGCCTGCTCATGTTGCCAGTGAATTACTTGACTTTTTAGGCCTATGGAACACTCCTTGTAGAGGAGAAAGCTCTGTCCCAAATTGCTGTGGTTTTCGCAGCTGCCAGATATTTAGGAGGCTGCTGCAGCCCCCACCAGCTTTGGCTCACTGAAAACGCACCCCAGGACCACCACCCAAGACCACAATCCAGATCCAGGCCGCTCAACGCAAGAGCTCTTAGCCTCTGAACACAGCCGCCACTTCTGCTGCTTTGTTGCCCTGGAGGCAGTTTGGCCGGACCACTTTTCTCCTCCAACTTTAGCTGAGTTCCACTGACCTTTCACTTAGGCCTTGTATATTATGGCTTGATAATTCTGGAAACTGCTACAGCTGCCACTGATCCACTCTCCTGAAAGCTCCAGCTGCATCTCCTCCTGGCTGCCCCCAGGGGCTAAGCTGTGGTTTCAGGCTGGGCTGGTTTCAGCTCCCAGCCTGCTGCGCTGAACCCTTTGTGCCGAGCTGCCTTTAGCAAGAGATGTGTGTTCTGCAGTTTTGTGAATTTTGGAGCCCTACAATTTGTTTACAGTCATATTTTATGGGTATTTGAGGTGGCTATGTGCAAGCTGCAGAACTTTGTTGCTTCTACACTGCCATCTTGGCTCCCACACCTGCTGTTTCTATGGAAACTAAGAGTTCATGGACACACATGTTATTTTAGTGAGCAGTGAGGCATATATGAAAAAGTCAGTACATTGGCAAGGGGGCTAGGTAGGTACAGCAGGCCTGCTGTTCAGTGGGGCCAGGCCTATAATAAAGTTATAATATTGGGGCTGAGGGAAGCTTTATTAGGATTCTAACATAACTACTTTTGATAATTCAGGGCTGAGGTAATTTGTTTCTTTACGCAGCACACAAGAAGTCTGGGGATGTAGACCTGGCATCCCTCTTTCTTGGGGGGTGAGCTATGGGGAGGAGGGCAGAGCATAGTGTATAAGTAGACACTTTTGAGGAGAAGACTAATAGAGGGTTTGAAGTCATACCCCTCTCCATCCAAAGCAAATCGAAACTAAACCTTCAAAGAATCATGTTAGGATTGGTTAGAACCTTGGGGATCACTCTATCCAAGTCCTTGATTTCAAAGAGACCTTTGATATTGTATAGAGAAGTGACTTGCCCAAGGTTACAAAGGAACGTTTGTTCAACTTTTATTAAAACTGAGGGTGAACTGAGGTATAGTCAAAGAGAACCCAAATGCCAAAGACTCACAGAATTTAACAGGACCTTGAGGATCACTTAATGCAGTGGTTCTCAACCTTCCTAATGCTGCAACCCTTTAATACAGTTCCTCATGTTGTTGTGGCCCCCAACCATAAAACTATTTTCATTGCTACTTCATAACTTCATATGTGTTTTCCGATGGTCTCAGGTGACCGCTGTGAAAGTCATTTGACCCCCAAAGGGGTTGCGACCTTCAGGTTGAGAACCGCTGACTTAAAGCCTTCAGATTCACAGAGGAGAAAACTGAGGTTCAATGTTCAAGTATAAGTTGGGACTAGAACCAAACTCTCCTCACTCTCAATCAGTGCTCTTTCAGCAAGGTAGTAGAAATTTGGCCTCTCTTCAGGACACAAGGTTATAGGAAACTATGCCAAATTAACATTTCTTGATATTATACTCCACTTCAAGGATCCAGGGAAGGGAGACTTACTTTTGGTCCTTTTAGGAAAGCTTTGACCCAAAAGCTGTCTGTCCCTACTCCTTGTTGGGAGAGTTTAAGTATTTTGGAAAGACAAAGTTGTTGAGAGGAAAAAAAAAAAGTGCATACTTCCTTAAGCCATGGAGGTGACAGAGCTTTCCCAGGAAGACATGGCCCTCCAGGAAGGACTAAATTGATTTATGCCACCCGATGGGCCATATCCCCAGAAGCTGGGAAGGGAGAATTCCTGGATGTGAAGAGATAGTCTCCCTTCCCCTAGGCCCAGGGAAACATTTACCCTTCCTCAGTGCAGGAAAAATTCCAAGGGGCCTAGGATACTGTAACCATTTCTCCTTTCAGCTTAAAGGTGGCTCACCACACTTTCAATCTATTCCACTTTCTTAACCCCCAGTTTCATAGGTTTATGAAAATTTGAGAAAAAGGAGAAGATAAAAACATGGAGGCAGAGTTGTTTATTGGAAGACAAGGATCCCAAAAGTCAGAGATACCATCTCCCTTCTCTTCCCTTGTTCTGATCCAAGAGTCTCAGTAGTTTTCTCAAATTGACAGTGGCAAGGAGGAGGTAGGGAAGGAAAATGTCTTTCCTATTCTAAAACTAGTCTTCAGACTTCTCCCTTTCTGCTGAGTACTAGGACGTTTTTATCTATATTTAGTGAATAGACTTTCTGAGTGACAGGACAAGCTTATTGGGTCAGGGCAGGCCTCTCTTCCAATCTTTATGCTAGGTCAAAGCTTGGGATTCACTGATCCTGGCTTCTACTTGAGGAATTGAATGAATAATCATGCTATTATCATGCCAGAAAATTATTCCACCTTTGCAATCTGATCACCAGTCCTATTTGCCACAGCTCCAATTCCAGATCCAGAGCCTCCCCTACCACCAGACCCATCTCCAGACCTTTTCCTTAGAGGAAAACGATAACTTGTCAGGTGGAGACTTTTTCAATCTCCTATTCTGGAATAATTTCCTTCATTTTCTCAATTTTCCACCCTAGAGCAAAGTTCTGGTTGTTCTGTTCTATTTACAATTCTTCATTATAGTTCTGTATAGTTAGAACAAAAGATAGGCAGCCAATGCAAGAGACAACCCATGAACTCCATTGGTATCTATGCAAGGTCCAGAGAAAGTAATGCTGGCTAAACCACAAACAGTGGTTATTCTAGAATCCATGGGCAAGAATCAAAAATAATTTCAAGGGTATAGATTGGTCATGGTCTGCCTTTTTGGAGGGAGTACCCCCATTACTGAGATTATAAAATCAATGAAATATGGATTCCAAAACATTTGGAATGCACTTGGAATTCTAAAACAATTTATAATTCAATGAATAAATTTGAAATGATGGCTTGAATAAATAATATTTAAAATTTTTATCTGCTAAATAAGCCTTCAGGAAATATCCTACCACAAGGAAGGCCTCTTATTGGCATGGGTTTTGAAGGCTACCACCATAAGCGACAAGCACTTGCAGGTCCTACCAAGGCTATATCCTCACTTTTTTGGTATGCATCTCTCTTCATAGCCCTTCATCATTCGTTTATTCTCACTGTTAGTTCTCCAAGACTAACTGAAGCAGAAAAGATTAGTTCCCCACCACAAACACTGACAGTATACATACACACACACACACACACACACATACGTACACACACCCCACACCTGTGGAAATATGAAATTTTCAGCTGCTCTTTCATGTGACAGTATCCATCTCCTGGCATGTCACAGATCTCTGCTTCTTCTCTAAATATCCCCATAACTTCATATTTAGCTTTTGGGATGAGTATCTGTTTACACATTCTTTTCCCTTGGGTTAGGGAACTCCCTGAATTCATGACTGACTATTGCTGCAAATTATTACTGACAGCTAACATCCAACTCAACATTGGTTAAAATATAAATCAGTAGATGCACATAATTCCCTACTCCTTCTCTTCCTCTTCTTCCTCCACCTCCTCCCCTCCTTCCTCCTCTTCTTCTTTTTCCTCCTCGTCCTCCTTTTATGAGTAAAATGATTTTAAATTATTGGCACAGGAAAAATACCAAAATATTTTCTGTAATAAATTGTTCACATAAGTATGTACATATAAACAGAATTCCAGGACTATTTTTGGTATTTGTATCCCCACTGTCTACTCCAATGTTTAGCACCCAGTTGGCATTAAATAACTACTTGTTTATTGATTGATCCAATTTCTGAGCAAAAAAAGAATCTTGATAAAATAATACAAGAAATAATTAAAGATAATTGTCCTGAAGCATTAGAATAAGAGGAGAAAGTAGAAAAAGAAAAAAAATCCGTCTATCACCACCTGAAAGAGATTGTACTAGGAAAACCTACAGGAATATTATAATCAAATTCTGAAACATCCAGTTCAAGGATAAAATATTACAAGCAACAAGAAAAAAATTAAATATGGTGGTGCCACAATCAGAATCATGTAAGACCTAGCAGCAGAGATACTAAAAGACCACAGATCTTGGAACACTATGTGTCCAAGAGCAAAAGAACTGGGATTCTGGCCAAAAATATACCCTGCAAAGCTAATAATAGTCCTGAATGAAAAAAAGGCTATTTAATGAATTGTCAGTTTTTCAGGATTTTATAAAAAAAAAACAACAATGTGAACTTAATAGAAAATTTGACATACAAGAGCCAAGAGAAATATATGGTACATACCAAAGAGTAATTAATTGCAAAGAACTCAATAAGAACAGACTGTTTACCTTTTATAGGAGGAAATGTAAAATGTATGTCTAAGATTGTTATTAGTAATTGGGTAGTTCATAAGAAAGACTGGTTATAATATGATTTTAAAAAATAAAACTTTAGGAACAATTAAAAGAATAAGTATCTTATACAAATGAGGTGCCAGAGGAAGACCTGACAGAGGAATTAGATGGGAGAGGAGGGCTGGTAGTTCTGGGAACCTATTTCATTGGGAATGGGTTTAAGAGGGAACAATACATACATAACTCCCCCCCCACACACATATGAATATAGAAATCTAAATTCAGAAAGAAATAAAACACTAAGGGGTAGGGAGTGGGGGAGAATAAGGGAGGGAATCTTTAGAGGGAAAGGTGAGGGAATAGGTTGAAGTGGGATATAGAAGGGTGTTTATATTAATGGGAATGGGAAGATAAGGGAGGGATCCTTGGAGGGGGTGTAGGTTAAATAAGAGGAAGGCAAGGTAGTAGGTACCAGTAAAGTAGAGGAGTTAGGAGGGATAAGAAGTAGGAGATATGTACAGATATGAAATAAAAGATCAGTAACAAAATTTGTTGAGGAAAAGGGATTGGAGTGATAATCATGATCTTGGACAAAGTTAAGGTTAAAACAGACTGAATTAAAGGAGAAAAACAGGGAACTACACTATGTGTCTGCTACATCCCTCAATGTTGTTTTGGACTATTAAAAAACAAAACAAAACAAAACTAGACAATATAAGGTTGGAACATTGCTGTGGTGTAGGAAATAGTGAGTTGGTGGACTTGGAAAAATGTAGAAAGACTTAGATTTATAAAGGAAGAAGTTATCCACCCTCAGAGAGACATAGGGCAAATAAATGTAGTACAGTGTTACATAGTAGCATATGAATGTGTGTATCTTTATATGAACAGAGTTATAGATATCTAAATATATGTATATGTAAGTAAGGGTATGTATATATTTTTGTGTATATGTCTATATATGTATGCAAGTTTGTATATGTATGTGTGTGTATATCTATATAAATATATCTATGCTTAATTGTAACCTTCTAGGGGAGGAAAAGAAAGGGGAAGAAGAATAAAGTAAAAAGTCCACAGCAGAGAACAAAAGAAAACTTACAAGGAAGCAAACAAAAGATGGACAGCTCTCAACACAAAGCACAGGTGTTTCTGAAATGGAAATTTGGTGCTATATATCTTGAATCCTCTTTTATATTTTGCCGTGCACATGGCAATGCTTTTTTTTTCCTTTTCTTATTTTGTATTTAAGTTTAAATATTTAAGTTTATATTTTTTCTTACTGTACACTTAGGTTTTAGGAAAAAAACTTGCAGACTGCTTCAAATAGGGTAAAGACTGGGAAATGGAAGAAAACTTCAATGATACTGTAACTGAAATTCCACAATCATGTTGTCACTCTCATTTAATGTGTGAAATAAGATCAAAGAGGGTGGCACCAAGGAAAAGACTACTAAAACTCAAGCAAAGGAGAGTGAAAGACTGAGGCAGTGACATGGAAGATGAAAGAATGGCCAAAGGTATCAAGCAGAAAAAAATGACATGAATGAGAATAAAATGGAAAATAAAAATAGACCCCCCCCCTCCCAAAATGGAAGACATGATAAATAAGCCAGTAAAAGATTAAGAAAAGAGAAAAATATGAAATAAAACTACAAGAAATGTATGAGATTGGGTCTAGGCTCTTTGCAAGGATGTAAAATCAAGAATGTCAAAGTTGGAAGGAGAGTTAGAAATACAGAGAAAAGACTTTAGGAAGTAAAAATAATGACCAAAATGAAAGAAGAGAAAATTTTTTTTTAATTTAGAATTTTTTTTAAATATGAAAGAAAAAGAAGCAGGTCAGCTGAGGAAGAAAGAATCAAGAGCAAGAAAGATCATTCTGAAAGAAAAAGAAGAGATGGAGTCTAAACTGAGAGAGGATATAGTCTAAACTGATGGAGGAAACAGAAGAAAAAGCAAGAATGACCAATTTGGAAGAAGAGAAAGACATAGACTCTAAACTGATGGAAGGAACAGAAACAAAAGAAGGTCCATGTTGCAAGGACGAGAAAAAAAAAATTCAGGATAAACTGCTGGAGGGAGGAGAGGTAGTAGTCTATGCAAGAGAAAAAGAGAAAAACCCATAGTTCACAGTGTTAGAAGGAAAAGAGTCCCAGCTACTAGAATCTTTACAAAAGGAGCTGCAGGGTGTACACTATCATGTCCATTCATTTACATACAATTAGAAACCAAAAGGAAAAGAAGTGGAATATCAGTAGCGTACGGCATTCACTGTTATCTTGCTAAGTGCAGCTATTAAATAGGGAGTGGAGATGTGGGGTGCGGCTTTTAAAGATGGAACAACTTAATGATGCAGCAAATCTATTTTTACCATTTTCTGGGTTGATATCCAGTCCCAAAGATGGAAAAAAATCAGCACAGTCGATTAGTACAATGAAAAAGTCTGAAAATATATACAATGCATAACAACTATGGACCTTATACCTCTAAGATGAGTGAGTTGGGAGCGTCCTCTTATACCTCTTTTTGGGGGGGGAGGGGTGTTAAGCTTTTTCATAATAATTTTTCTTTGTTCACCTTTGATTTTTTAAAAAATGTGTGGTTGTTCTTTCCATGTATGTATGCACACACGTATGTATATAAAATCTCTTCACACCACAACCCTGTAAGGTGAGTGCTATTAGAATGCCCATTTTACAGATGAGGAAAGTGAGAAAGAAGTTAAATGACTTGTTGAGGGATACACAATTAGTAAGTATGTAAGGCCAGTTTTGAATTCAGGTCTTCCTGAGTCTAAAACCATCAATTTAGCCACTGTGCCACCTACCTGCCTCAAGTATTGAGAGTGAGAGCAATCAGCTGGTTTCAAAGTCTAGCTATACCAGCTAAACGGTGAGTCATGAATCAAGGCAGGGACAGCACCAGGAACATCAAAAGTCAAAGGAGAAGTCTAGGAGATAAGTCCCGGGCACCAGTTGTAACAAAATATCTTGATATTGAAATATCTTTTGCCTCCACCAGAGAAATTTTTGCAGTTAGAGTAGGTCCAAGTATGGTTAACCCAGAACTTATAGGGGAAATTAAACTGATTATGAGCATGTGGTTGGAGTTGGGTGTGAAGGAAGAGCAATGAGGATAGATGCTCAAGAGATGGCTTCTGTTTAGACCCAGGCATTTGATGAGGTCACTAGCTGGGATAAAGCCTGTTTGACCACTCTGGGATTTATTGTACAGATTTTATGTGTATGTCTTATAAGATCATAGGAGTATTATCTGTTTCTAATAGGCCTGAGGAGAATTCCAGAATATATATAAATGTAATAAAATTTGTTTTCTTGTTTACATTGTTCATTTTCATGAGATTTTTGAGTTACAAATTTTCTCCCTGTCTTTCCTCTACCCCACCCCCAAAACATCGATCCCACTGTGGAACCCCTGCTCTGGTCTGCTCTCTAACTTTCTGGTAGGGCAGGGAGGGTCTCCCTATCCCAGCCCCTGTATATATTGATTCCTAGTTGCAGGTATTGCAGAGCTTTAAATTCTAAATTCTTTCAATTCCTTCCTTGTCACCCATCCCCGCTGGAAAGACAACCAATTCAATATAGGCTGTAGATGTGTGATTATACAGGACATCTTCATAGTGGACATATTGTGACAGTGATCATATGTACCTCCTTCCTATCCATTCCCCCTTGTTCTGTTCTCTACCCTGTCCCTGTCCCTTTATTGAAGTGTTAGCATCCAGCATCCCTCTCCCAGACCCTGCTCTCCCCTCCGTCATCTCGCCTTTCATCCCCACGCCCCCTACTCTCTTGTGTGGCATGATGCCCAGTTTAGAGTTTATGCCATTTGTTCCCTAAGCCAGATTTGATGAGAGTAAATGAAAGTAAAGTTGTAACAGTTATCCCTTGCCTCTTCCACACGGGATGATTAGCCCCATTTTGTCTCTCCCTGTTTCCTCTCATTCTAGTCCTCTCCCACCTCAGAATTTGCCGTTTAAAGTATCATCCATTCATATTCAATTGATCCTATGCCCTCTATAAACCCATATATACACATGCTCAGATATGTATTCATATGCATATATAGCCTCCTATATAGACATATGTGTGAGTATACATATATATCCATTTGTATTCCCTTCACCTATCCTCATACTAAGAGAAGTTTCATAAGTTACTACTATCATTTTTCCATATTGGCATGTAAA
>CM053595.1:201009000-201025579 GCA_028646575.1 Pseudocheirus occidentalis | reverse complement strand
GTAGATTGACTGAACTGCTTTTCCTCCCCCAAATTTAGCTTGAAAGTTTCACTCACTTTCACTGATCTTTAATCCTGGCTTATGCAGATTGCTCCAGGTGCTTTAGATCTTCTCTGAAGTAGACTCAGGCTGTGGCTTGGGAGGCTCGGCTCCTCCTGGCAACCCTGGAGCCTGGCTGCATGGTGGTTTCAGGCTGGACTGGTCTCAGCTCCCCGCCTGGGATGAGTCCCTCCTGCCAACTGCCTTTCTCTAATCCCTATTTTTCACACCTTTCTCTAATCCCTATTTTTCACAGCTTGGTAGATATGGAGTTGCTGGAGGCTGTATCTCTTCTCTCTTGTAGACTGGCTGTGGCTAGGCTTGGCTCCTTCCTAGTGCCCTGGGGCCTGGCCATGGTTTCAGTTTGAAGCTGGGCCAGCCTGGGCTTGTGTCCTGCCCCTATGATCCCCTGCTGCCAAGCTGCCTTCCAGGAGAGATGTGTTTTCTGTATTTTTTTGAGTGTGAGTCCTTTAATTTGACCAGCGTCATATTTTTATGGGTGTGTAGGGTGGCTGCGTGGGAGCTGTGGGACCCTACTGCTTCTACGCCACCATCTTGTCTCCTTCCCTGGAACTCCAGAATATATTTAACTAGTAGAACACAAGCTTCTTGAGGGCAGAAACTGAATCATTTTTGCTTTTGTACTTCTAGTATCTAGCAAAGCAGTTGACTCACATTAAGTACTTAATAAATACAATTGGTTCTTACCAAGCTCAATGAACTCACACATACAGAACCTCTGCTCCTAGAGGAAACACAGATTAGGTTCCTGTGAGCCTCTCGTCACATCCTTTACCTTAGCACTTTCCAAAGTGGTTTCACATACAGATTGGTGAATTTCTTCTTCCTTTTTTTGAATATACCACATAGTCAATTCATTAACATTGAAAATGCAACCAACAGCACTATAACTCTTTCCTTAATTAAGTTTATCAAGTGCACATATTTTCTCTATAAGGTACATCACAGTCATCTTGTGCTTGGGAACATTAGACAGCACTTCAGTATTATGTGTGGGGGTCATTTTGGAGGGTGATATTCAACAGCAAGATGTAAAAAAATGATGGCACTAAATAGATTGTGAAAAGGACAATTGTTTATAGCATGAGAACTGAAACAAGAAGGCAGAGCCTTGCTTTGTTTGACCTCAGCTCGGAAAGCGTGAATCAGGTGACTCAAATTTTTCACTGCCCTGCACACTGTCTGTGAATGATGGCCAAAGTACTGCAAGCATCGATTTTGAGGTTTAAAATAAATTAAATTAAATTAGATTAAAATTAAAATTAATTGAGTAGGCAAATTCACAAATATGGAATCCACAAATTATGAAGATTGATTGTACTTGGTTGATTGAATGGAAATAGACCACCATTATTATAACTGCCTTGAGAAGGTTCTGAGAATGGAGAAAGAAAAAAATCCCATTCAAAATAATATAGTAATTTCTGATTAATCTTTGTTAACAGCAGCAATCTCTTCATTTTATGGACTAATTGATCATTATAATCAACTAGCTTTGTCCTGCTAAGAAATCTGTAAATAGGAAAGCACTAAAATATTTAGTTATTTCACTTCTCTTCTGATAAACAGTAGATTTCAGAACTTCCATGAGGAAGTTCAAAACTAAGTATCAGAACTAAGATTTAAATGTGATAGTGTCTGATTTTGTGGCTTTAGAGCCACTATTAATTTGAATAGATTAACTCCCATTAAACTCACTGCTCCAACTCACCTAGACCAGTGGATTAGATTTTGTAGAGGCAAAGATTACTTCTTCCATCAGAATTCTAGGTGTAATCTTAAGGGACAGAGTTTTCTCACAATCATTCCTGGGTTACTACCCACTGTAATTCCTAATTTGATCAACCAATTAACACCATTTAGCATTTACAGAAGGAAATTTACTAAAAAGCTATAATAATAACTATCTTTTAAAAAGCAATTCCCAACTGGATGGGTTGGGGAAGGGATAATACTCTCCCGCATACACACACACACACACACACAATGTGTCTGGGGAGAGTGGACTCAAGCTTAAAATAGCATGCTAGTGAAACACATGTATAGTAGAACACCTGGGACTGAGTGGAATCTCTCCATTCTTGACCTCAGAAAACCTGTACTCCTTTTGAGGAGTCCTCAATCAATTCACTTGGGGAAAAGGGCGTTAGTGATAGACAAGCCCTTCCCTGGACTTGGCTGTTGCTACCAACATCTCTAGGATTTCAGTTACTGGTGGGCCTTCAGATGGCTCTGATTGATTTCTCAGTCTCACTAGGTGTCTGGAGATTTCAGTCTAAGAATAATTATTAATCTAAGATGAGCAAAGAAGAAACTCAACAGAAACAGAAGTGCCTTATGCTCAGGGACATAGTCATTACATAGGGAACAGTCTGTTTCTCCCCTACCCAGTGGCCTGCAGTCCTCCTCACTGGGGAGAGACCAAGGAAGAGATAGAGATTGTTCATCCACTAAAGAACTTTTGTATGTACATCCAGTTAGAGTTAAGCCTCTACTTTGTCATCTGTCCTGGCTCCTCAGCCAGAAGACTTTTAATCATCACTTCAAACCAATTGTAAACACCCACGACTCATTTTCTGAGGTACCCTGTGTTGGACTCACACCAAGAAAAGAATATTGTGCATGATCAGTACAGTCTATGAGGAAGGACAAATTTGTAGCTACTTTAAGGACTAGGCAATCATAGGTCAGTCTCCTTGTTAAACCATTTTAGTAGTCTGCTATTACAGTGCCTTGAATCAGAGAATCTCAGAGTTAGAAGAGATGGAAGGGATCCCAGATATTCATTATTCTACTTTTCAGATGAAGAAAATGAGATTCAGAGAAGTAACTTACTGGATATCACACAGCTAGTTATAACAGGATGGTGAGTAGAAACTAGGTTTCCTTATTCCCTGTCTATATATTTTTTTGTAACATGTCATATTATTTTTTGTTAACTTACAAATGAGCATTCATACTTACCTAGCAGCATCTGGCCTATTGTTTGTAAAGCACTTAGAGAATATTAGGGCTGGAAGAGTGTTCTGGGCCAGGCTTAGTTCAGACCAATCCAGAGATTAAGGCTCAATATAAGAAGTGTAGTATTGACTGAGCATAAAAATTATAAACCTAATTAGTTTTAAAAGGATGCATATTATTAATATGTGTAGCATAATATTAATTCATTATTAATGAAAATAGGCTCTGTTATTCTGGAAAGCAATTCAGAATGAAGTCCAAAAAGTTACTCCTCTATAAAAACCCTCAGTTTTATCACCCTTAGGCCTATACCACAAGGAAATCAAAGGAAGAGGAAAAGGATCTCTATGCTCTTACAGCAGCTCTTTTTTATGGTAGCCCCAAATCGGAAACTATGGGCCTGTTCTACTGTTGGAGAATGGCTCAACAAATTATGATATATGAATGGGATGGCAGTACTATTGTGCCATAAGAAAAGAAGAAATTGACAGTTTCAGAGGCTGCTGGGAAGACTTCTGTGTGAATTAATGGAGAGCAAAGTAAATGGAACAGTTTATGCAATAACAACGATACAGAGAAAATCGATTTTGAAGGAGTTCAGAACTCTGCTCAAGGCAATGACAAACCAAAAGTCTACAAGACTACAAGAAACTACAAGTTTCATCTACAAGCTGAAACATGCTACTCACCTCCTGCCTTTAGGAATGAGGAACTTAAAATACATAAAGGGACATATATTTTCAGGCATGGTTATGTAGGAATTTGTCTTGCTAGAATATGTATATTTATGCTGAAATTTTGGGATTACTTTTTGTTTTTTTATTGGGGGAGAGAAATCCCATTTGACTGGTGATTGAAAGTTTCACAAAACAGATGGGTCAGGAATAAAGTTGCACAGTAATTTAATGCAATATGAATTTTAATTTTTAATCTCACTAACAATAACTTACTTCAGATGTTCTTTAAATTTTGTGAAGCATTTTACACACCTTTCCTTTGGTCCTCACAATAACCTTGTGAGATAAGTACTATAGGTATAATTACACCAAATTTATAGATGAGAAAACTGGAATCAGAAATAAAGTAACTTATCTAAGATGGTCATGAAAATTATACTATATATTATGGTTAGAATCCAAATCCAGGTCTTTCTCTTTCATTCCATAACCAACCTTATCCAATGGATAGTAAGAGGGACAGATTATGAATGCGTGAAAGAATAAAGGAAGGGAAGAAGAAAGCTAGGTGTTATTAAAGACTGAAGGAGGAGCATTACAGGCACAGGGGATGACCTGTACAAAGGCAGGAAGATGGTAGATGGAATCTACAAGTGGGAAACAGCAAAATGTACTGGTTGGCTAGACTTCAGAATATCTGAAGGTGAGTGTTGTGTATTAAACATCAAAAGATTTTCTGGGGGAGAAAAATATACTCTATTGAAGGTGTTTGCTTTCATTTCCACATTGGCCAGGGTAGCCATGCTGGGTCAAAAAGATGTCCTGTTTCACAAGGCAGTGAGAATTCCATCACACCTCAGAACACCAGTTCTTCATAGGCTGGGCCACTTGTCTCTCAAGTGACAAGGAAGCCATGGGAATATCTCAAACCCTTGAGAAGAACAACCAAATCTTGAGGATAACCTCCTTGTGTACTTAAAGGGAAACCAGTTCTGTTTATGTGAAAAAAAATGCCATACCTACTACAAAAAATACCCTTAGAGATAATTTATTCTAATCTTTCACTTTATAGATAGGGAAACAAGACCTAGGGAGATTTTATTATTTCCAGTTGCACATTTAGATAGTGGGAGAACTAGGTTAAGACATCAGACTTCATAACTCTCCCACAATTGTCTTTCCTCTAGCATTACTATATCATCTATACACTGTTGAATTCTACTTCTCAGACAAATAAAAAAGAAAAGCACAATGTTCTTCCTAATTATAAGCAGTGAAGCAATTCTTACAGTACATCAAAATGTCATTTCTTATACTATGGAAGCCATACTATTGAATCAAAATGGAATCTTTACCTGATAGTATTTAAAGATTAGATATTGTCTTATGAATCTCCAATTTGCTTATGATAATTTTGATATTAACATATCAAGTACAATACCAAAGGCTTTCTAGTTCCTGATACTTTCTCTGCCTTTTGGATAGTTTTGCATAGTGTGTCACATATTGGTTATGGAGTCAGGAAGATATAGGTTCAGATTCTACTCCTGACACTTATAATCTTCATGACCATAGATAAGTCACTTTATTTCTGAGTTTTGTTTTTCTCATCTGTAAAATGGATTTAATTATAACTATGGTACTTATTTCATAAGGTAATTTTGAGGATCAAATGAGAAGTATATAAAGTATTTTATAAATCTTACAGGCATTTTAGGTAAATTATTATTAATGAGATTGAAAATTAAAATTCATATTTCATTAAATTACTGTGCAATTTTATTCCTCATCCTTTTGGTGAAACTATTTCAATTTGACGGTCAAATGACATGAAGTGAAACAAAAAAAACCCCAGATCTAAAATGCTGTAAAAAAAAATACTCTGCTATGTCTGTAATAAGAGGAAGAGAAAATAAGGTGATGCTATGTCAGTGTCTCTTTGGCCATGAGTATTATAGTGAAAATGCCTTTGAACTGGGGTTGAATTGATTTTTACAGTGCCTTTTTGTTCAACTATAGACATATAGGTAGCATCTGTTAAATGTGTATTAACTCTAGAATCAAAAGCAAAGTCCTCTGCTTGGTATTTAAAGCCCTTTACAACCTGACTCCAACCTACCTTTCTTGCTGTATTATATACTCTTCTTCTTCATATAGCTGGGTGACTCATTAGATAGAGGGTTGGGCCTGTAGTCAGGAGGACTTCAGATCTGATTCAGCCTCAGATGTGACCTTGGACCAATAACTGAACCTCTGTCTGCCTCAGTTTCCTCAAATGTAAAATGAAGATAATGACAGCACTTACTATATAGAGTGGTGAGGATCAAAGGAGATAGTATTTTAAAGTGTTTATCACAGTACCTGGTATTTAGTAGGCACTTAATGACGCTTTTCCCCTTCACTTTCTCTTCCTCTCTTACCAACATGACCTTCTTAACTACTGCTCATGAACAATACCCATTTCCAGTCTCTGTGCCTTTGTAAATTCCCATGCCTGAAATGCATTCTTTTCTTATCTCTGCTTCTTAGAATTTCTAGATTCCTTTGAAGCTTAGCTCAAATTCCATCTCCGATATGAAGTATTTCCCAATTTCCCTGCCTACTAATGGTTCCCCTCCAAATTACTTCATATCTGTTTTGTATATCTTCAAATGTATAAATGTCATAGCTTACTATAGAATGTAAGTTTCTTGAGGGCAGGGACATTTATGTCTTTGTAACCCCAATGTTTAGCACTCTACCTGCCACACAGTAAGTGCTTAATAAATGTTTATTGTTTTAAATTTCATCTAACTAGTACAAAAATAAAAACAGTAGGTTAGCACAGGACATATAGTCACTAAATCCGTCAATGGTGCTCACTGAGAGTGAGTGAAAGAGTTGAAAAATCTCAGGTAGCTTTCTAAAGAGCTTAACTCACCTCCAGGATTTAGTTTAGTGCAGGCACAGCAACTCTGATCAGTTATCTAGTATAACCCAGACAAATTCAGAATTGTGCTCACTTTCCATGAAAGATAGTAAGTACAGAATTACTGAGGAATTATTTCGACTTTGATAATCAGTTGCTCTTCAACTACTACTGATAAATAATTAGGCCTTGACCTATATAATTTAATAACAAACCAATTGTAATACCATGGAATTTTAGACTTAGAAATATATTCCAACCTTTCTACAATAGACCCAGGAAATGGTTGTAAAGCCTTTGTACAAAGACTATAATGAGGGAAAAGCTCCTACCTGATGTTTATTTAGGGCTTTAAGGTTTGCTAAGAATTTGACACACATTATCTCATTTAAGTCTTACATCAGATCCCTTAGGGGAGAATCTACAAGCATTACAAACCCTATCTTAAAAATGTGGACACATTTCAGAGAGGTTAAGAGATTTGCTCATGATCACATAACTGGTAAGTGCCAGAGAAAAGACTCAGGCTCAAGTCTTCCTGAATCCAAGTACACAAAATATTACCCTATACCAGTGGTTCTCAACCGTGACCCTTTAATACTTGTTTGTGGGCATATAGTCCTCTGTATATTTTAGAAATGAGGCCTTTATCAGAGACACTGGTTGTAAAATTTCTTTCCTAATTTTCCACTTCCCTCTTAATCTTGGTTACATTAGCTTTGTTTGTAAAGAAACTTTTCAATTTAATGTAATCAAAATTATCTATTTCTCATTTTATAATGCTCTCTAATTTATGTTTGGTCATAAAATCTTCCCTTCTCCATAAATCTGACAGGTAAACTATCCCTTGCTCTTCCAGACTGGTTACAGTATCAGTCTTTATACCTAGATCATGCATACATTTAGACTTGATTTCTGTATAAGGAGTTAGATAATGGTCTATGCCCAGTTTCTGCCATACTATATTCAAGTTTTCCCAGCAGTTTTTGTCAAATAGTGAGTTCTTATCCCCAACACTGGCATATTTGGATTTATCAAACAGAGATTACTACAGGCATTGACTGCAGAGTCTTGTGTACCCAATCTATTCCGTTGATCCACTACTCTATTCCTCAGCCAGTACCAAGTAGTTTTGATGACTGCTGCTTTATAATATAGATTAAAATCTGTTATGGCTAGACCACCTTCTCTAGCATTTCTTTTCATTAATTCCCTTGATATTCTAGATCTTTTTTCTTCCAAATGAATTTTGTTATTATTTTTTCTAGCTCTATAAAGTAATTTTTTGGTAGATTGATTATTATGGCACTAAATATGTAATTTAATTTAGGTAAAATTGTCATTTTTATTATATTAGCTCAACCCAGCCACAAGCAATTGATATTTTTCCAATTAGTTAGATCCGACTTTATTTGTGTGAAAAGCATTTTGTAGTTGTGTTCATGTAGGTCCTGGGTTTATTTTGGCAGATAGATTACCAAATATTTTATAATGTCTAAAGTAACCTTAAATGGGGTGTCTCTTACTATCTCTTGCTGTTGGATTTTGTTAGAAATATATTGGAATGCCAAGGATTTATGTGGGTTTATTTTATATACTGCATCTTTGCCAAATTGATTTATTGTCTCAAGAAGTTTTTTTACTTGATTCTCTAGGATTCTCCAAGTATATCATCATATCATCTGCAAAGAGTGATAGCTTAGTCTCTTTGCCTGATTTGATTCCTTTGATTTCTTTTCTTCTCTAATTGCTACTGCTAACATTTCTAGTATCGGATTGAATAAGAAGGGTGTTAGTGGACATCCTTAATTCACCCCTGATCTTATTGGAAATGCTTCTAGTTTATCCACATTACATATAATACTTGCTGATGGCTTTAAATAGATGCTACCTATTATTCTAAGTAAAACTCCATTAATTCCTATTCTTTCTAGTGTTTTTAATAGGAATGAATGTTGTATTTTGTCAAAAGCTTTTTCTGCATCTATAGAGATAATCATATGGTTTCTGCTGGTTTTATTGTTTATATAATCTGATGGTTTTCCTAATATTGAGCCATCCTTACATTCCTGGAATAAATCCTACCTGACCAAAATGTATTATTCTTGTGATAAGTTGCTGTAATCTTTTTGCTAATATTTTATTTAAACTTTTTGCATCCATATTCATGAGGGAGATTGGTCTATAATTTTCTTTCTCCATTTTGTCTCTTTGTGATTTAGGTATCAGTACCATATTTGTCTCATAAAAAAGAATTTGGTAGAACTCCTTCACCAATTTTCACAAATAGTTTGTAGAGTATTGGGATCAATTGTTCTTTAAATGTTTGATAGAATTCACTAGTAAATCCATCTGGCCCTGGAGATTTTTTTCTGAGGGAGTTCATTGATGGCTTGTTGAATTTCTTTTTCTGAGATGGGGTTATTTAAGTAATTTACTTCCTTTTCAGTTAATTTGGGCAATTTATATTTTTGGAAATATTCATCCATTTCACTAAGATTGCCAAATTTATGTGCATACAATTGGACAAAATAATTTCTAATTATTGTTTTAATTTCCTCTTCATTGGAGGTAGATTCATCCTTTTCATTTTTGATACTCAAAATCTGGTTTTCTTCTTTACTTTTTATATCATATTGACTAAAGGTGTATCAATTTTTTTGGTTTGTTTCATAAATCCAGCTCTTAATTTTATTTATTAGTTCAATGGTTTTCTTAATTTCAGTTTTATTTATCTCTTCTTTGGTTTTCATTATTTCTAATTTAGTATTTAATTGGGGAATTTCAACTTGTTCTATTTGTAGCCTTTTCAATAGCCTGCCCAATTAATTGGTCTCAATTTCCTCTAATTTATTCATGTATGCATTCAGGGATATAAAACTTCCCTTACGAACTGCCTTTGCTGCATCCTGCAAGTTTTGGTATGATGTCTCATTATTGTCATTCTCTTCAGCAAAATTACTGATTGTTTCTATAATTTCTTGTTTGACCCACTCATTCTTTAGGATTAAATTATTTAGTTTCCAATTACTTTTTAGTCTATCTTTTCATGGCTCTTTATTGCATATGATTTTCATTGCATCATGATCTTATAATGATTCATTTAATATTTCTGCCTTTCTGCACTGAATTGTGAGGTTTTTATGCCCTAGTACATGGTCAATTTTTGTGTATGTGCCATATACTGCTGAGAAGAAGGTATATTGCTTTTTATCCCCTTCAGTTTTCTCCAGAGATGTATCATGTCTAGGCTCCCTAAAATTCTGTTTACCTCCTTAACTTCTTTCTTGTTTATTTTGAGGCTAGATTTATCAAGTTCAGAGAGGGGGAGATTGAGGTCCCCCACTAGTATAGTTTTCCTATCTATTTCTTCCTCTAATTCCCTTGACTTTTCCTCTAGGAATTTGGATGCTATACCTCTTGGTTCATATATGTTAAGTAATGATATTGCTTCCTTCTCCATGGTGCCTTTTAGCAGGATGTAGTTTCTTTCCTTATCTCTTTCAATTAGATCTATTTTTGCTTTTGCTTTATCTGAGATAAAGATTGCTACCACTCCTTTTTTTTTACTTTAGCTGAAGCATAATATATTCTACTCCATCCTTTTACCTTTACCGTATGTGTTTCCCCTTATTTCAAATGTGTTTCTTGTAGATATATATTGTAGAATTGCGGTTTTTAATCCAATCTGCTATCTGCCTCTGTTTTATGGGAGAGTTCATTCCATTCACATTCACAGTTATGATTTCTATTTGTGACTTTCCCTCCATATTATTCCCTCCCCTGTTTATATTTTTGTATCTCCCTTTTCCCTTCCCCTCCTTAAGAGTTTTCCTTTTGACCACCACCTCCCTCAGCATTTCCTCCCTGTGTCTCCCCTCTTTATCTACCCTTTCCTTTTGCTACTCTTTCCCTTCCTACTGACTACCCTTCCCTTCTTACACCCCTCCCCCCTTATCCCTCCTACTGCCTGTAGGGCACAATGGATTTTTATACTTAGCAGAGTATGTTATTCCCTCCTTAAACCCAAACCAATGTCAGTAAATTTCTTACAGTGCTCCTCTCCCTCCCTCATTTGCCTGTATTATAATAAATTTTTGTGTCTTTTCATGTTAGGATCCTAAACTTAACTGATTATGTTGATCCCTCTTTGAATCAGAACCACTGAGAATAACATTCATATGATGTTCATCTCCCTCCTTCTTCCTCTCTTCTTCTTCTTTTCTTTCTTTTTTTTTTTTGCTTTTTGGAGAGCAGTTGGGGTTAAGTGACTTGCCCAAGGTCACACGGCTAGTTTTTGTGTTAAGTGTCTGAGGCCAGATTTGAACTCAGGTCCTCCTGACTCCAGGGCCGGTGCTCTATTCAGTGTGCCACCTAGCTGCCCCCTTCCTCTCTTCTTTAACATGTTTTTGAGCCTCTTTGTGTGGCATAATTTACCATTTTCTGCCTCATCCTTTCCTTTTCTCCCTTTCCAATGCCTTTGTTTCCCTTAATAAGGTTTTTTAATCTTCAGATTAGTTCATTTATACCCACACCCTTTATCTATGTACATCCCTTTTAAATGTGGTGATAATTATACAAATTTCAATATTGACAATTATCAGCTTCTCACATAGGGATGCAAACAATTTGATCTTATTGAGTACCAAGTTATGTGCATGTGTGCACATGTGTGCATATATGTGTATGTGTGAGAATGTGTTTTCTTTGTTTATCTTTTTATGTCTTTCTTGGGTCTTGTAAGTGCAGATTGAATTTTTCACTGAGCTATGGCTTTTTCATCAGGAAAGTCTGGAAGTGCTTTATTTCATTAAATGACCATCTCCTTGCCTGAAATATTATGCCCAGTTTTGCTGGTTAGTTGATCCTTGGTTGCAGTCCTAGCTCTTTTGCTTTATGAAATATCAAATTCCTATCCCTCCAATCTTTTAATGTAATCTGTGTAATCCTGACTGTAGTTCCATGATGTTTGAATTGTTTCTTTTTGGCTACATGTAGTATTTTCTTCTTGACCTTGTAGATCTGGAATTTGGCGACTATATTTCTTGGAGTTTTCAATTTGGCATCTTTTACAGGAGGAGATTGGTGAATTCTTTCAGTAACTATTTTGCCTTCTGATTCTATGACCTCAGGACAGTTTTCTTTGACAATATCTTGAAAGATGTTGTCTGGGCTGCTTTTTTCATTATGGCTTTCTGGTAGGCCAATAATTCTTAGGTTATCTCTCCTGGATCCATTTTCCAGGACAGTTGTTTTTCCAGTGAGGTATTTTGCACTTTCTTCTAATTTTTCAATCTTTATGTTTTGTTTGACTGACTCTTGATGCAGTGCAGAGTCTTTAGCTTCAGTTTTACTGGTTCTATTTTTAGTGAATTATTTTCCTCATCTAGTTTTTGGAGTTCTGGATTGTTCATTTTACATGTTTAGGGAGGTATTTTCCCCAGTTAGATTTTGGACATCCCCTCCTAGTTCTCCAATTTTATTTTTTAAAGATTTGTTTTCTTAGTGAAATTTTTTTTTCCAATTTGGTCATGTCGATTTAAATTTATCTCTTACCTCTCTAATTTGGTTTTTAAAATCCCTCTTGAGGTCCTCCAAGAATACTTTTTGGTCTTTAGACCAGTTCGTGTTTCCTTCTGTGGTCTCCAGTTTGAGTATAGAGTCCATGTTGTCCTCTGAATTTGGTTGTTTTTGCTCACTATAAAAGGATTTTATGGTTCTAGATCTCACAGATTCCTTTTTCCCTACTGTTATTTCCTATGTCCTGAATTTTTAGAGTAGATATCTGCTTGTGGGGTGCAGATGTATTGCACTTTCCAGGCTGGGAGGTAGGGGTTTGGTTGTTCACTTTGTGAGCTGTAGCCTCTGAATGTCTAGACTGAGGCCAAGGCCAGGACTCTCAGTGTTTCCCCTGTGTTACCCTGATGCTCACAGAGTAACCTGTTAGGGAGAGGTAGTCTGGCCACTTCAGGTTTCCACCTCTGTGTCTCTGGGCTGCAACTTTGGCAGGCTCAGCAGCTGGAGGCCAGCAAGGCTGGTGTCTACAGATTCCCCTGGTGGTGCTAAGGCACACCTGGGCTTGTGTTGTTAGTGCTTGTTGGCTCCGCTCCCCTATGCTTATATTCCATACTGCCTCACTCCCCCCTTCCTCAGTGACTCCCAAGCCTGAGGCTGTTTCCACTAATTCAGGATTTTACTTTGGATGGGACATTTATCTCTGGGTTTTCTGGGTCAGGGAGGGGGAATTGGAACAACTAGGTTTTATTCCTCCATCTTTACTCCTGGAAGTTTGGGTATGTAATTTTATAAACATCCAGGCTGTGGGCTGATAGCCCCAGAAGAAGCTGCTGTCCCTACTGCAGGACCTGTGTTTTCTTTTACCAAGCTCTGATGATCCTCTGTTCTGTTGAGAGATGGCTGCAAATTGCCATTGGCGTGGGTGTGTTCACTGGCTGGGGCTCCTTCTCACTCTGCTGTAGTCTGCTTTTAGATCCATGCTGGTGCAGCCCCTGTGTACTCCACGTTTCCCCTGTCCAGACCTATGTGGGCATTTTACTGGGCTGGGAATCCACCATGCTCCATCTCCCAATGGGTTCTGTCACTCTAAAATGCATTCAAATTCACTTTTAAAAGTTTAGTGACAGAATTCTTGGAGGAGCTTAGAAAAGCTATTGCTTCCTTTCTGCCATCTTAGCTCTGTCCTGCTACTGATTATTTTAAGGAAGACTTCATTTATTCCTATGCTTTCTAGAAGAATGGATGTTCTATTTTGTCAAAAGCCTTTTCTGCATCTGTTGAGATAATCATATGGTTTCTGATAGTTTTATTGTTTATATGATCAATTATACTGATAGTTTTCCTCAATTTGAACCATCCTTGCATTCCTGGAATAAATCCTACCTGATCAAAGTGTTCTATTCTTGTGATAAGTTGCTGTAGTCTTTTGGCTAATATTTTATTTAAATTTTTTTGCATCTATATTCATGAAGGAAATTGGTCTATAATTTTCTTTCTTTGTTTTGTCTCTTCCTGATTTAGGTTTCATTATCATATTTGTGTCATAAAAAGAATTTGGCTGGATTCCTTCTTCACTAATTTCCCCAAATAGTTTGTAGAGTATTGGAATCAATGTTCTTTAAATGTTTGATAGAATTCACTAGTAATCCATCTGGCCCTGGAGATTTTTTCCTAAGGAGTTTGCTCATAGCTTGTTCAATTTCTATTTCTGAGATGGGGTTATTTAAGTAATTTACTTCCTCTTCAGTTAATGTGGGCAACTTATATTTTTATAAATATTCATCCATTTCACTAAGATTGTCAAATTTATGTGCATACAATTGGGCAAAATAATTCCTAATTATTGTTTTAATTGGGTAAAATCATTAACAAAAGAATTCACCAGACTTCTCCTGAAAGAGATCCCAAATTGAAAACTCCAAGAAATAGAGTAGCCAAATCCCAGAATTACAAGGTCAAGGAGAAAATACTGCAAGCAGCCAAAAAGACCTACAGTCAGGATTACAGAGGACCTAGCAGCTTCTACGTTAAAAGATTGGAGGAAATGGAATTTGATATTTCATAAGGCAAAAGAGCTAGGACTGCAACCAAGGATCAACTACCTGGCAAAACTAAAAATAATCTTTCAGGCAAGGAGATGCTCATTTAATGAAATAAGGGACTTCCAGACTTTCCTGATGAAAAAGCCAGAACTTAAGGGAAAATTTTATCTCCAATTACAAGACTTAAGAAAGACATGAAAAGGTAAACAAGAAAAACTCTCTCTCTCTCTCTCTCTCTCTCTCTCTCTCTCTCTTTCTCTCTCTCTCTCTCTCTCTCCCTCTCTCTGTCTCTCTCAGACACACACACACACACACAAACACACTTCCTCATATGAGAAGTTGATATCTGTCAATATTGAAATTTATATGATTACACCAGCATTTAAAAGGGATATACATATGGAGGGTGTGGGTATACATGAACTACTCTGATGATTAAAAACAACAACAAAAAACCTTATTAAGGGGTTTAAAGGGACTGTAATGGGAGAAAATGAAAGGATGAGGCAGAAAAAGGTAAATTATGCCACACAAAGAGGCATTAAAACCATACTATAGTAGAGGGGAAGGAGGGAGGGAGATGAACATTATATGAAATTTATTCTCATTGGTTCTTGTTCAAAGAGAGATCGACATAATCAGTTAAGTTTAAGATTTCTAATGTGAAAAGACACAAAAACTCATTATAATAGAGGGAAAAGAAGAAAGGAGAGGAACATTGTGTGAAATTTACTTTCATTGGTTTGGGGTCAAAGAGGGAATAACATACTCTGATAAGTATAAAAATCCATTGTGCACTACAGGCAATAGCTGGGGTAAGGAGAGTTACAAGGGAGGGAAATAATAGTAAGGGGAAAAGGTGGGTAAAGAGGGGGGAGTCACAGGGAGGGAATACTGAGGGAGGCAGTGGTTAAAAGGAAAACTCTTAAGGAGGGGAAGGGAGAAGGAAGAAACAAAAACATAAAGGGGGAGTGAAAAGTACAGAGGGAAAGACACAGATAGTGATCATAACTGTGAATGTGAATAGGATGAACTCTCCTACAAAAGAGAAATGGATAGCAGTATGGATTAAAAACCACAATCATACAATATGCTCTCTGCAAGAAACACATTTTAAACAAGGGGAAATACACAGGGTAAAGGTAAAAGGATGGAGCAGAATATATTATGCTTCAGATAAAGTAAAAAAGCAGGGGTAGTAATCCTTATCTCTGATAAAGCAAAAGCAAAAATAGATTTAATTAAAAGAAATAAGGAAGGAAACTATATCCTACTAAACGGCACCATCAAGAATGAGGCAATATCATTTCTGTTTTTTTCTTAATTTTTTAAAATTTATTTTCTTGTTTACATCATTCATTTCCATGAGATTTTGAGTTACAAATTTTCTCTCCGTCTTTTCCCTACCACCAACCCCAAAACAGAGATCCCACTGTAAAGCCCCTCCCCCAATCTGCTCTCTTTTATGCCCCCCTCCAACACCTTCTAACTTTCTGGTAGGTCAGGGAGGATCTCCCTACCCCAGTCCCTGTATATCTTAATTCTCAGTTGCTTGTATTATACAGCTTTACATTCTAGATTTGGTTCCTCCTTTGTCACACACCCCCACTGGAAGGACAAGCAATTCAATACAGGTTGCACATGGGTAATTACACAGGATATCTCCACAGTGGACATATTGTGAGAGGTTGATTATATGTCCTGGCTTCCTATCCCACCACCCTCCCCCCTTGTTCTGTTCTCTACCCCATCCCTGTCCCTTTACTGAAGTGTGTACTTCCAGCAATCCTCCCCCAGACCCTGTGCTCCCCTCTGTTATCCAACCTCTCATCCTCATACCCCCTACTCTCCTGTGTGGCATGATACCCAGTTTAGAATTTATGTCCTTCCTTCCCTAAGCCAAATTCAATGAGAGTAAATGAAAGTAAAATTGTAACAGTTATCCCTTGCCTCTTCTATATGGGATGATTAACCCCATTTTGTCTCTCCCTGTCTCTTCTTTTTTCTAGTCCCCTCCCACCTCAGAATTTCACTTTTTAAAGTATCATCCCTTCATATTCAATTGATCCTGTACCCTCTATACATATATACGCATATATACATATGCTCAGATATGTATTCATATGCACATATAGCCTCCTATATAGACATATGTGTAGGCATACATATACATACATTTGTATGTATGTATGTATTCCCTTCACCTATCCTCATACTAAGAAAAGTTTCATAAGTTACTATTATTTTTCCATATTGATATGTAAATAGTTCAACTTTGATAAGTTCCTTATGATTTCTTTCCCATGTTTACCTTCTCATGCTTCTTGTGTTTGGATTTCAAATTTTCTGTTCAGTTCTGTTTTTTTCAGCAAGAATGCTGGAAAGTCCTCCGCCTCATTGAATGACCATATTTT
>CM053595.1:200988594-201008500 GCA_028646575.1 Pseudocheirus occidentalis | reverse complement strand
CTAAGTTCTTTTGTTGATCATGGCTTTCAGGTAGTCCAATAATTTTTAAATTGTCTCTCCTGTATCTATATTCCAGATCAGTGGTTTTTCCAAGGAGATATTTCACATTGCCTTCTAGTTTTTCATTTGTTTGGATCTGTTTAATAGTATCCTGATTTCTCATAAAGCCATTTGCTTTCATTTGCTTCACTCTAATTCTGAAGGAATTATTCTCTTCAGAATGCTTTTGAGATTCTTTTTTCCATTTGGCAAATTTGACTTTTTAAGGCATTCTTCTCTTCAGTGGCTTTTTGGGCCTCTTTTGCTATTTGAATTAATCTATTTTTTAAGATGTTATTTTTTTCGGTCAGATTGTTGACTCTCTTATCAGGATTTTCTTGCATCATTCTCCTTTCTCTCCCCAATTTTTCCTCCACTTCTCTTATTTTGTTTTCAAAATCCTTCTTAAGCTTCTCTCCGGCTTGTAACATGTCTACATTTTTCTTGGAAGCATTTGGTGTGGGAGTTCTGACTGTGTTGTCTTCCTCTTGTTCCATACTTTGATCCTTTTTATCCCCAAAATAGGAATCTAAAGTCGGATTGCTGAGTTTTCCTTGCTTCCTTTGCCTGCTTATGTTGCCAATCAATTACTTGACTTTTGGGCTCAATAGAACTCTGCTTTCAGAGGGGAGAGCTCTGTCCCAAATCACTGGGGTTTTCACAGCTGCTGGAGCCATTAGGAGTCTCTGCAGCCCCCACCTGCTTTGGCTCACTGAAAACGCACCACAGGATCACCACCCAAGACTGTGATCCTGATCCAGGCAGCTCAAGGCAAGAGCACTTAGCCTCTGAATGATTGCTTGGCCCCCCAGCAATCTGCAGGCCAGGAGCTTCTGAAGCAGCCATGTGGAGGTAGCTGCAGGAGGCAGTGGGCCAGACGCTCTCCCTGAAATTTAGCCAAGTTCCACTGACCTTTTCCCTTTGTCTTTGGCTCTTATGGGTTGGTAATTCTGGAAATCACCACAGCTGCCAGTGATCCACTCTCCTGAAAGCTCCATCTGGGGTTGCTCCTGGATGGCCTGGGGCTAAAGCTGCATGGGGCTGGGCTCTGCTCCCAGCATGCTGTAATAAGCCCTTTCCATCCATCCGTCTGCTTGGCTGCCTTCAGTGGGAGCCTTGTTTCTCTGTCATTTTATGGGTTCTGGGGCTCTAAAATTTGTTTAGAGTCATATAAGTATTTGAGGTGGTTAAGGGTGGAGCCATGGAGTTCTCCTATTTCTATACTTCCATCTTGACTCTGCTCCCCATGTATAACTTATAAATGCAAAAATTGGCAGTCAGAAAAGTTAGTGACTTACTTCCTCCATTCACTTTCTTTGTATCATTGACCCCTTTTGCAGCCTGGTAAAGCCTATGGACCCTTGTCAGAATCATATTTTTAAATGCATAAAATAAGATGTTTTTCAGTCATGTCTGACTCTTTGTAACTCCATTTCAGCATTACTGAAAGTGACACTGAAAGAAACTGAAGTGGTTTGCCAATTCTTTCTCCAGCTTATTTTACAGATGAGGAACTAAGGCAAACCAGGTTAAGTGTCTGCCCAGGGTCACACACCTAGTAAATGTCTGCAGTCAGATTTGAACTTAGCAAAATGAGTTTTCCTGACTCAACGTCTGGCACTTTACCTGCTGTACCATCTAGCTGCCCTATAATAAATAAATAAATAAACAATATATAATATATAATATATAGTATTACAAACCAATTTCATAGAAATATTCTTATCAATGTATTTTTTCTAAAAATGAGTTCATGGACCCCAGGTTAATAACTTCTCCTGTTATAAGAAAAAAAGTTCCCATATCTACCAAAATATTTATAGGAGGATTTTTTGCGATAGCAAAAACAAAAAATGGAAACAAAGTAGATACCAATCAATTTGGGTTAGGTAAATGGAATGTAATGGAATACTATTGGGTTATAAGAAATATGTATGTGATAAATACAGAGAAGTATGGAAAAATTTGCATGAACTATTGCAGAGTAAAGTATATAGAGCCAAGAAAACAATATACACAATATTTACAACAATGAAAATGGAAAGAACAACTTTACACAAATAAACCAAAAGTAATTATATCAAGATTATAAAAAACAAGCCTGACTCATATGAAAAGATATAAGAGGATAAGCCCCTCCCCCAATTCCACCTTTTCATGGAAGCGGAACCTCTATAGATATTGTGCATTGTACATATTTTTGGACTTTGGGGCACTATTATTTTTTGGGGTTTTTTTTTGCTTTTTGGAGGGCAATCGGGGTTAAGTGACTTGCCTAAGGGCCCATGGGTAGTGAGAATGTCAAGTGTCTGAGGCCACATTTGAACTCAGGTCCTCCTGACTCACTGTGCCACCTAACCATCCCTATTAATCAGTTCTGATAATTTTTTCCTCTTCTTTTTTCTTTCAAATATTTTTTGTCTTTACACAATACTGTTTGTCATATGGGATGGGAAGGAATATTGGGGGAAATGATGATATAAAAAAGGCATTGATAAAAATTTATTTTTAAGAAGCCAACCTAGTCGGAGTTCACACAGCTAGCAAAGTGGTAGAGCCAAGTGTCTAGAGGTTTCAAGGGAGCAAGGGAATTGCAATAGCAAATATAATCTACCTTTAAGTTATTCTCTCACCACAGAAGAGGCTGCAATCCTGGAGTAAAGGCTGATATGGGGAGATGGGGTTAAAGGAAGGGGGAAAGACAAAACTTGGAAGGAGGGTGATGGTGGTGGTGAAGGTGGTGGAAGTGGTGCAACAGAACAAAGAGGACCAGGAGGCTAATTCAGGATTTTTCTCCAACCTCCTACACTCTCTCCTGGTGCTTCTGATTGGAAATGTGTCCAGCCTGGCCCACAACTTTGCCCTTCATGGCCAATATTGCTTTGGCTACTGATTGCATCCTACAGAACAATTCCTACTGCCTCTTGTTTCTTTCCCACCACCCCTTCAAAACCTTACCACCAGTTTTGCTATTCAGTTTCAGGAGGACCTTTAAACAATTAAGAATTAAGAGAAGTAGAAGGGCTGAAACAGAGAGAATTAGAAATAACCTGAAAATAGAGAAAGTGGAAAGAGGCAAGGACAGGGAGCTGGAAGGCTACTGACAGGGGGCTGTGTTCTACTCTGCCATTAACCAGCTGTATGACTTCAGGCAAATCACTTTACCTCTCTGGGTCTCAATTTCCTTGTGTAGAAAATGAGAAGGTTGGAATGATTGACCTCTGAAGTCCCCTCTGGCTCTTACAGTAGGATTGTAGAGTTCAATGAGAAAAAGTTTAAGTGAACACATGGATAGGAAATGAATGATCTATGTCACTAAGCTCACCTCATGAACACTGTTGAACACATCTTGGAACAATTCTTTTCCTTTTCCCTCTGTCTCGTTTTCTGTCTCTACTTCACTCATCCTTTCTAGATTTCTTCCTTTTCTTTTCTCTGCCTAATATTAATTCTTCCAGTGCTATAATGTGCAATTGTAGTACTTTTTAAGAAAATGCTTATCTGTTGTTTTTCTTTAACAACGTAGTTTATTCCCAAATAAACATCTAATGAAATGAAAACTTTTCTTTTCTCAAAATGGTCTAACAATTTCTTTTTACTTGAAGAAGACCTGAAAATGACCCTTTCTGAGTGGGTCACCTTCAACAACAGGGAAGGCTTATCCCCCTTACTTCATAGAAGCAGTGGGGGTGCTGGGACAAAAAAAGTAAGACTGACCTGCTCTTGGGCTCGAATCAGCTGGGTTATCTGGAAGAGGTACTTATCATCATTCTTCTTGTTGTACTGCTTTATGGAAAATCGAAGGGTCTCTGGGAAAAACGCATGGTTTGGTTCAATATCAATGAATTTTCTCCATACATTCTGATTTTCCTGGGACTGTATCACCAAGAACAGGGTGGTTAGCAGGAGCAGTGGGATCTGCAAGAGCCTGGACATTGGTTCTTGCCTTGGAGAATAATAGTAATGGTTTGGTAGATGACATCTCAGTCTTCTGTGATTCTCTCCCAAATACTAGTTTTGACTAGTTCCTGGCCATAAAATATTTCTCTCTCATATTGGCTCCTCCTCCTTCATTTTCCTCCCCTCCCCCTCTATTTTTTTTGCCTCTTTCCCAAAACAAAACCAAAAGGAATCGGGTAAGGACTGAGGATACAATATAGAGAAAGAAACAATCCCTGATGTCTAGAAACTGACATTCTTACCCTCCAACAAATTTAAGCAAGTTAGAAAGTCCTGCTTTTTTTGGTGGGTCCAGTCTATCTTTCAACCTTATACTTTTTTCCCTCAAAAGAGCCACAGAATCTCCAGAATTGGAAGGGTCCTCAGAGAACATCTAATCCACGTTATGCTGCTTCTCCAAAAAATGGATCATCCAACTGTCTCAAAGACCACTATCCACCCTGGGGAAGCCTGTTCTGTTTTGGGATAGCTCTAATTCTAAGGTTTCTTATATGGGGCTAGAACTGAAAGGGACCATAGAGGTCATTTGGTCCAACCTTCTCGTTTAGTTGTGGTTTATGAAGGTTGAGTAACTTGTGATAGGGGGAGCTAGGCGGTGCAGTTGATAGAGCGCTGGGCCCAGAGTCAGAAAGACCAGAGTTCAAATCTGGCCTCAGGCACTTATTAGTTGTGTGACTCTGAGCAAATCACTTAAGCTTTCTTGCCTCAGTTTCTTCATCTGTAAAATGAAAAAGAAATGGCAAATCACTCCAGTATCTTTGCCCCCCCCCCGAAAAAAAAGCCAATGGGATCACAAGGAGTCAGACGCAACTAAACAACAAGCTTGTGATAGTCATCTAAACCCAGGACATCCTAAGTCAAAGTTCAGTGTTCTCTATCCATGACACCATTCTGAATGAGGACCCCAACCTCTTTTTCAGGCTTGGTCCCTACGTCAACAGTCCCACCTTCTGCCTCAACAGGGCCCAGCATCACGAGAGAAGGAAAAGAGGAAACATGAACTTAGAAGCACTGAAACAGCATAGACCAAACTCCACAAGGTTCATCCATTGTAAAATATAAGCAGTCCTGCAGAAGATAAGGGGTGGTAAGATAATTGCTTTACCAACTGTCAATCAGTCAATAATGTGCCAGGCAGTTTGCTAAGCACTTTTACAGTTTCGTCTCCTCGAGGTAGATGCTATTATTGTCCCCTTTTACAGCTGAGGAAGCATAAAGCCAACAGAATTAACAACCTGCCCAGGATCACCCACGTAAATAATATCTGAGGTCAAATCTGAACTCAAGTCTTATTGATCCCATGGCCAGCACTCAATCCACTGCTACCAGCTCACTCTTGTTAGTATTTGTGAGGGTGGAATAGTAGCTTTAAGGAGCACAGAGTGGCACAATGAGAATAGTGTTGGGCTTATAATTAGGAAGACCCCGGTTCGAACACCACCAGAAATTTACTAACAGTGTGATGTGGAACACATTACTCGTCACCTTTTTAGGACTGTTTCCTCATGTATAAAATGAGGAAGTTCAATTCAATGACCTTTGAGGTCCCTTCTAGGTTCTGATCTTAAAACTTTAAGACACTGCATCAGAGGAGATGGAACAAACATGGAAACTGTATATGTCCTTGACTCTAAACTATCTTGTCCCTTAAAACCCCTCCCCCTAGGACTCCAGGACTACGATGTTCAGACGTTGTTGTCTGTCAATGAATTATTTCGATGATTTCCCTGATAAGAAGACTGTCTTTTCTCACCACCCCTCTGCAATTCTCTCTGGTTCATAGTGGCCTCTTGACAAATCACCTCTACCTAAAAACCTGCTTCCATTCAGTAGTTTGAGAAGTCAAATAACTTTGCCTAGAACTGAGCTGAGACTATCTGGACAATATTAGTGATAACGACAAAATGCATGTATATAACCTTCAGGCTGTGCAAGTCATCTTATATACATTATTTCATTTGAGTCTTTCAACAAACCTATGAAGTAGGTATAATGATTCCCATTTTATGGTGTGGAAATTGAGCTCAGAAAGGTGATGTGACTTGCCAAGTTAACCAGTATCTGGGGAAAAATTCAAACCTATGTTTTCCTGACTCCATGCCCAATGTTCTACCCACGACATCCTTCTGGCTCTGAGGCCAAGGCCAGATGCCAAGCCCCAGGGAAGAATAAGGGACCAAGGCAGGAAACCAGATAGGGAATTGGGCATCTACCCTCTGGGAACTATAGCTATATTGGTAACACTGCACAAGGGCTGCTTCCCTTATCTCTGGTATGTGTACTTTTAGAAACATTGATGAACAAAAAATGACTTTAACATTCTGATAGTATGGAAAATGTAAAAATGTTTCCCCTGAAAATGTTTCATAATTCTTAAAAGACTTTCATTTTCCTGTCTACTTATATTTTCTGCTTTAAAAAAATATTTTGCCCATGAGGGAAAAATCATGCCTATCACTCTTTGACCCCCTGCTCCACTAGCCAGTTGCATTTATACACTTACTTTTTTTAAGGCATTAAAGATATTAAAAACTTAAGTTTTAAGGTATTCTGAGGCCCCACAGATAGGTCTCTACAGTTTTGAAGAGTTCTAAGTATTGTAGCTCATATCATTAATGATAATGTGGGAATTATCAGCCTTTAACTGGACCATAAAATACAAAGGAAACCTTATACAGGGAGTGGTAATCCAAGTCATAGTGTCATAGATTTAGAACTGGAAAGGACTTTAGCAAACATATAGGCTAATGTTCCAGGGATGGAGAACCTGCAGTTTTGGGGCCCCATGTGGCCTCCTAGGTCCTTGGGTGTGGCCTTTTGACTGAGGCCAACTTTTACAGAACAAATCCTTTGATTAAGGGAATTTGATCTGTGAAGTTTGGATTCAGTCAGAGCCACAGTTGAGGACCTAGAGGGCCACATGTGACCTTTAGGCCTTAGGTTCCCCACCCTTGGGACTCTAACCCCTCATTTTATTTATTTATTTATTTTTAGAGTTTTCTATATATTTATTGTTTTACAGCAGAATGCCTAACACAGATCATCATAACTGCCAAATAGTCAGCTGTGCAAAACAGTATATATACTGCTTAAGTACAAATAGGAGATGTGATTTTTTAAAATAAATACTTAAATGCAAATTTATGGTCCTACAAAAAAGCATTTAAACTAGACGGTCTGAGTTGCTCTGCTTCTTTGGACCCACAGTAACTGTTATTTTCCCCAAAACCAATAGAATCAATATACTGAATCATCATCAGTTCCACTGTGTGAAAAATGAATCACAATAAAAGAGTTCCTTTTTCTAAGAGCTTTTCCTGGCTCCCCTACAAACATGATCTGGCCTGGATAAAAAGACAACAGGAATTTCTTGAAGGTCAATAATCCAAAATGTTAAGTATGGTTAAGTATTCTACAAGATCTATAGTCACTGGTTCCTTTTTTAGTTAGGATGTACTTAAGATTACTTTCTTCAATTCTTTGTACAGGACAAGCACAAAAACTCCACCCATGCCTCTAAGAACATTGGACCAGACATCCTTGAAGAAAGCTTTTCCACCCTCATCTTTAGCAATCTTATTTCAGCAGTCAATTGTCCCAGTGTACGTGATATCAGCTCCTATGCTACCAGACTGCATCATCATTCTCCATCTTACTGTATCAAAGGGATAGGAGACAACACCTGCTACAGCAGTCACTGATTGTGCAATCATCCAGCTGATCACAATATGAGTGTGCTTCAGATCTGGGAGCATACATTTTGCTATATCATAGATGCCAAAGTAAACTGCTCTACAGATAATGATACCCTGCACCTTGATACAAGCCCCCAATTCCATCAGACGTGGTGATTTTCACACGGCAGTCTCCCAGGCCTTTGAATTCTCTTTCAGTGCCAGATTTTCCAACATCAGCTGCCAAGCAGGTTCTCACAAAATCCAAGGGGTAGACAAAGCAGAGAGAAGTGGCTTCAGCTGCACCACCAGAGGCAAGATTGCCAGCAAAATACCTCCAAAACTGTGTGTTTGTCCACTCCTTCCCAAAACACCTGCTTATGCTTATCCTTAAAGGCAAAGTTAAGGGCCTGGGTGGAGAAATATCTGATGACATTTGCTAAGTTACCCCACTAGAAGGAAAGCACCCCTTGTTCCTTTGGAATTCAGACTATACAATCCACTATGCCTTTGTACTGCTTATCTGCAGCAATTTGTTTACTTGCATGTTGCACCTGCAATAGTAGCTTAATTCTCTCAGTGGGGGCCACCGTGGTCTTGGAGATAGCAGCAGCGATTCCACCACCCAGGAAGTCCTTGGAGAAGGAGATGGCCTGTTCCGTCATGGTTACAGATGGGTAAGGTGCAGAGAAAGAAATGAGGTGAGAGAGGGCTGAAAGCTGAATAACTCGTTGCTGCTTGCACAACCCCTTGCTACAACTCCTCTAACCCCTCATTTTATTGATGAGGAAACTAGGGCTCAAAGACACTCAAAGTCATATTGGTCATAAGCAACAGAGTTAGTATTTGAATCCAGGCCATTTAGTAGTAAGCACAGGTCTCTCTGCTATACTGAAATGCCATTTCAATGAGAGTTGCCAAGCTAATATCCTCACAATTCTTCTAGGAACTTGCCAGTCTGTCCAGAGATGAGAGAACCTCATTTCTCATTTCATAGAAACCATAATGGATTCTACCTGGAAAAGATGGCAGACTGGGTTATTAGGTAAACATTCCATATTTGCCAAAACAAATGGCCCTTGATGCCTTTGTCATAATAGTTATAGTGAGATAGGGCCAGCCAAAATCAATACTTTAAAAACAGGCAAATTCTGAAGGTCAGAACATGGATACAAAGCCAGTCACTGATTATCTGAAAGATTAACACATAGGGACATGAGTCTACACTTTAGACTTAAACTTTAGACTCTAACGGTAGGTTTGAAACTAGGAAACCAATTTTTAAAGGGGGAAGGGTAGGTTTAAGGAATTAAGTTCCATTATTAGCCAAAATTCAGACTGACTCCAAGATTCAGAGTACTGGTTAACTTTTTCTTCCTGTCTCCTAAAATTGTCTACTTTTAGGGTTTCAAAATTCTTTGGTCTTTGAAGCACTAGGTTGAAGAGAATAGATATAGGACCTGTCCGGTAGGGAACATATATGTGGCTCTCTGGGGCTAACACTGATTTGGTCTCTGGCCAAGTCCCAGACTTGAAGTTAGTCTCATCCTGAACCAAGGGGGCCTGCTCTGGAGATACAATGGTATCCATAAGCATTCTACCTGAATAGCTGACAAATATCCTTTCTATTGGTAGAAAATCCAGAGAAATCCAGTTACTCAAGGGTACTTTGTACCATCTTTACTTTCACATTCCCAGAGATCAAGAATAAGGGAGCTCAAAAGTAAGGGCCCTTTATCTGGGAACTTCACTCCGAGGTTCAGCTCTCTCTTCCCAACAGGGACTCTTACTCTAAACCAACATTCTGAAAAGACTTAAGCTCTGGACCCAGTGACAGATTGTGTCTGTCATCTGAGAATCAGCTTAGCTAAGAATGAAGAAGCTCATCTTACCACAAGAAGGTTTACCATCAAATGGTGAATTTTTTCAGCCATAGTATTTTGGCAGAATAAGTACTCACAGTTGTGCAATCATAGATGGTTCTAAGAATCAAAGGAAGTAACATGAATGAATGAATTTTCATTATGTATTTCATATTGCTGAGCAATGGGATAGAAGACAAAATCAAAGGAAGTTCTTGTCCTCAAGGAGCTTACATTCTAATGGGAGAGACAATATACATAGAGGACTTGTGGCTAAAAAAGGGTATTTTGGTTTGGAAAGTTCCAAGTATGGTAGTTAGGACTGCCAGGTAGTCAAATGACACACCCTTTCCAGGAGATTTGGTTATGGTTCCAAAACTACAAGGGGAAGGAGGAAGGAGGTACATACACGTAGGGCAAGGGCAAGATAGGGATTACAATAAAGTATTGAGGGAGTCTGCCTGAAATAGTGGACTCTTGGAGGATCTCACCAATTGGAAGAAAAGAGGAAATAAAAGGGTTAAAATTCTGGGCATAGGTTCTTGTTCCTTCCATATGGCAGCCAGTGACAGAACTCAGTATCAAGGACCTGAAGGAGAAAGGGAAAATAGAGGAAGAAAGCAGCTGATAAGAAGAAAAAAAATCTGGCAAATAAGTACAGAGCTTAGAAGGATGAGTCCAAAAGGATGGATAAGCAAAAGATAAGAAGGAGGAAATGAATGAAAGAACTTGGTCAACAAAGTTTTAAAGTATTTACTATGTGCCAGGCACTAAGCACTGGGGATACAAAGAAAGATAAAAATGTGGTTCCTTGGGGTTAATCCTCTCATATAGAAGAGGCCAGGGATAACTGTTACAATGGAGGGGAAGAACAGGAAGGCAAAAGGGTCAACCTTACTTTCATTGAAGTTGGCTTAGGGACAAAGTAGAGAATAGAACAAGAGCAGGATGGAATAGGAAGGAGGGAAATATATAGGCACTGGGAAAGGGATTTCCATCTTGCCCTACTGGAAAGTCAGAGGGGTGATGGGGGAGGATATAGGAGAGAGCTGATTGGGGGAGGGGGTATACAGTGGCATCGCTGCTTTGGGATGGTGGGTAGGGTAAAGATGAGGAGAAAATTTGTAAATCAAAATCTCATGGAAATGAATGATGTAAACTAAAATAAACAAAAGTTTATTTTTAAAAATGTCATTCCTGCCCTCAAGGAACTTACATTCTTATTGGGAGACAACATGCAAAAAATTTGAACATACAAGATACATATGATGTAAATAAGGAGTTCTTCAAGTGGAGGTCATGAATTGATTGCCAAATAGAGCATATCATATTTAATGCTGGAGTTAATTAGGAGCCAATGGGGTTTATTGAGTGACATGGTCAAGCCTGAACTTTAGAAAGCCCGCTTTAGCAGTTGGTCCTGGAGTGGAGGAGAAGTGAGGCAGGGAGACCACCCAGCAGACCTACTGCAATAGTCTAAATGTGAGATGATGAGGACTTGTACCTAGCAGGCAGTATGTGAATGGTGTGAAAGGGATGTATAAGAAAGATGCCATGAAGATAGAAACAAAAAGACTTGGTAATAGAGTGGCCCTGCTCAAAACAAGGATGGAAGCAGATTCCAAAGAAACAAAGGAGAGAAAGCAGAGCATGTCATAGAGTCCAGTCATCTGGGCTGGTAGACTGGGGCTCCAGTGAAGCCTAAAGAGTTAAGGGGATGAATACTGGCAACTACTTTTGACCTGGCTTCCTTGTTCTGGTCTCTCCAAACCACTGCCCTCTCCTAATTTTCCCCAAGCCCCTTGCTGTCCCCTCCTGGCAATCCCCCATACCTTCCTTACCCATTTCCACCCCTCCTAATTTTCTCCCATCTCACTCCCAACCCTGAGTTCCCCCACCATTCCTCTCTCCATGGCTGAGGAAGCAGCTTTGCTTGGTGATGCTGGTCATTTGAAATTTGAGGTCAAGTTTGTTCCAGGATTTCCAGCTCCTACAGGATGTGGCTTTGGCAGGGTGGGGGGAGGGGGTTGCCAAATGCTTGGAAGAAAAACCACACCATTTACTAGCTAAAGAAAATAACCCTGAGTTTTTATTCTGGTTCTGACAATTATGCTTACTAGGGATATGAGACTTTTCTTTATAGTGTGTGAGAGTGAGAGAAGGAAGAGAGCTATAAAGGAGACAGCACAGCAGATGTCATTATCCTTTGTATTTCTCTATGTCATCACCCTCTGTTGGCTTGCATTTCTCTTGCTCTTAACCCTACAGATTGTCTGCCCATTTAATCTGAGAAAATGGAGCCTGAGAAGCCCAAAGAAACCTTCCCCAATACTGAATTTGGTAAGTTCCCCGCTGAAGACACGGAGGAGGAGCAGGCCTTTAAAAGATTAGAAACACTGATGAAATGGTTGAACTGCACATTTTTCTTCAAAGCAAGAATGCTGGAGCAGTGATTGGGAAAGGAGGCAAAAATATTAAAGCACTTTGTACAGACTACAATACCAGTGTCTCAGTCCCAGATCGCAGTGGCCCTGGGCACATACTGACCATCAGTGCAGATACTGAAACAATTGGAGAGATTCTGAAGCAAATCATCCCTACCTTGGAAGAGGGCCTGCAGTTGCCATCACGCATTGCAACCAGCCAGCTCCTGCTCATATCCAATGCTGTGGAATGCTTAAATTACCAACACTATTAAGGAAGCAATTTTGACTGCCAGTTAAGGTTGTTGATTCACCAGAATCCAACAGGAGGGATTATTGGGGTCGAAGGTGCTAAAATCAAGGAACTTCCAGAGAATACTCAGACAATTATCAAGCTTTTCCAGGAATGCTGTCCTCATTCTTCAGATGTTCTTATTGGTGGAAAGTCTGATAAGTTGGAGAGTGCATAAAGATCATATTGGACCCTTTTCTCCCTTTTTCACCATCCAACCATTGTGGTGGAAGCTAGACTGTCATCTCATCATCATGTCCTCTCATAAAACATTTAGAATCAAGAGGTTTCTGGCCAAGAAACAGAAGCATAATCGTTCCATCCCTCAATGGATTCGAATGAAAACTGGTAATAAGATCAGTTATAACTCAAAAAGAAGACACTGGAGGAAGGACCAAGCTCAGATTATAAAGAATGGCCAGTGCAATGAAAGACATTCAGCACCAAGACTGCCTCCCCCCCTTCCATGGTATCCTTCCATCCATCAATCCATCCACCCATTCATCCATCAATCACTCAGTCACCTCTTTGTCCCCAATAAGAAGTAAATTCCACTTACAGCCCTTCATTTTGGAAACTATCTGGCAAGATGCAGACATCAAAAAACAAAATAAAGGCCCCAACAAACAGTTTAAGTTGTCTTGCCCTTAAATGTTGTCATGAATTTCATCGATGTGTTTGGGTATCATGTGTGTTGTGATAATAGTTTAAATTACTGTTATCTATATCTCTGTGTAGCATTTGTATGTTTGAAGTTATACTTAAAAGGAAGAGATCATAATGAAACAAGTTACTGCCATCAGAAAGAACCAAGCTCTAGCCCTGCCTTGAACAAGCTGTCACAATAACCTCTCTGTGTTTTGTTTTGTGTTTTAAGGAGTTATAAGAGAGCACCTACCTCAAAGGGCTGTTGTGGGGATCTAAGATTTGCAAACCTTCAGTGTAAACTGCCAGTGATGCTAATCCGGAGCTGTCTCAGCCAGATTATGCACAGCTGACTGTGCTCATTTATCAAATTCACAGTCAGAGAAGTAACCTGTTGACCCCCTGCTTATTTAATACAATAAGTCATCTTTGTTCCTTGTTGGGAGGTGGTAAATTAAGTGCTGGCAAGTTTCAGAATTGTCAGTTATATGTGTGTTCAGGAAAGCCCATCTTTTGTTAGGAACTAGACCTGATCCAGGTGAATGCCTTCACTAGTTTTTGAAGATGCAATTCTGCTAATAAAGGGCTTCTAGAAAAAAAAGAAAAGAAAAAAGATCATACTGGATCTTATATCCGAGTCTCCCATCAAAGGACATACACAACCCTATGGTCCCAATTCCTATGATGAAACCTATGACTACAGTGGTTTCACAATGGTGTCTGATGATCCACAAGGATGCCCTGTAGGATTTCCCATTTGGGGAAGAGGAGTCTTTGACAGAATGCCCCCAGGTCATGGTGGGCATCCTGTACCATCATCTAGAAGAGATTATGATGACATAAGCCGTAGCAGAGAACCCTCACCACCTCCTCCTGGATGTGGTGGCAGGGGTGGTAGCAGAGCTCAAAATCTTCCTCTTCCTCCACCACCACCACCACCTGAAAGAGGAGATCTCATGGCTTGTGACAAACAAAAGAGGAAGACAGTAACCATTCTGATGACATGGTTGGTTTCAATGCTGATGAGACCTGAGACTCTGCAATAGATACATAGAGTCCTTCCAAATGGCAAATGGCTTATGACTACAAGTCATTCTGGATATGATTATTCCTATGCAGGTGCCTATGGCTCATATAGTGATTTTGGTGGACCCATTATTACAACACAAGTAACTATTCCTAAAGATTTGGCTGGATTTGTTATTGGTAAAGGTGGTCAGTGAATCAAACAAATACGTCATGAATCTGGAGCATCAATCAAAATTGATGAGCCTTTGGAAGAATCTGAGGATTGAATTACTACCATTACAGGAACACAGGACCATATATAGAATGCACAAATATTAGTGTGAAGCAGTATTCTGGAAAGTTATCCTAAGACTAGAGAAGAACTGAAGAAGTCCTGCATGGCTTCTTTTCTTAAACCTGCTTGTGTTTAAAAAGTCAGCATTCCTCTGCTTGATAGTTGTTCCACATTTGAGGTGTACTGAAATCTTTGCTGTTCACCAGATGTAATGTTTTAGTTCCTTATAAACAGGGTGGGAGGGAAAGGACATGCAAAACTAACACTGAACTTTTAAAACAGCAGCAGAGTGAATTTCATTTTTGTTTGTTGGTGGTGGTAAAATATGTGTGTGTGTGTATTTCCCCTCCTGTAACTATTGTGAACACTTTGCTTTGTGGTCACTGTAATTTTGGGGGATTGTGGGGGAGTGGGACAGGGGAGAAAGAGTATCAATACTCCACATATTCCTGGCATCCATTCAGAGCAGTATGCAGAATATAATTGTCTTTTGTAAGAAATGTTTCATGATTTTTAAACTAAATTTAGTGATCCTAATAAGTAAGATAATTTTCTTTAGCATCAGTTCCATAACCAGTGGTTGTCACACTTAGAATTATCTGTTAAAAGTGTCAAATGATTTTGACACTATTCTGCTGTTTAAACTATTACATAGTAATAAATGGTCCTTAAAGGAGAGGGAGTGTGGTGTGGTGAGAGGCAGTGGATTTGAAAGCTAAAGACCTGAATTTGAATCCTCTTTTTGATAGTCATTGGCTGTGTAACCATGAATAGACCACTCAGTTTCCTCATCTATAAAATGATGAAAATGCCTATAACATATTTCTCGCAGTATTATAAAAACTTAAATTAGAATTATCTATGTAAAGTTCTTTACAAAAACTAACATTGTAAATGTCAGCTACCATTTAATAGTTGCAATAGTTTTCTTTTCAAGTAACTATCAGGATGGTACAAAGTAAGAACCATATCAGTCCACCCAGCCTTGAAATGGGGAAAGACTTGACTCCTACCAGTTGCTAGACAAATCATTCATATTGTTGCTCTTTCAGGATCCAACAAGAATCACAAGTCCCTTTCATCTGATTCCAGGTTTATCATAGCAGTTTTTGATAATTTGTTTTATCATCTTCCTTCTCTTTCAGTGTTTTAAAATGAAAATGTTCCTGCTTAGACATTAATTCCTAGCCCCCTTGGGAGGAATTAATTAGAAGCTCTTCTCTCTACCAGTCAATGAGTATTTATTATGAATCTACTATGTGCTAGGCTGAAGGCAGCTAGATTGCTCAGTGGCTAAAGTGCCAGGTCTGGAGTCAGGAAAACTCAGCTTCCTGAGTTCAAATACAATGATCCTGGGCAAGTCACTTAATCCTGTTTGCCTCAGTTCCTCATCTGTAAAATGAACTGGAGAGGGAAATGGCAAACTGTTCTCATATCTTTGCCAAGAAAACCCCAAATGGAATCACAAAGAGTCAATGACTACTGAAAATGAAGAACAAAACCCCAAATGTGCTAAGTGCTGAGGATACAAAGAATGACAAAAGACAGTCCCGGCTCTTGAGTAGCTCCCAGGAGTTAAGGGTGCATTTTGAGACCTCTGTATACCAGGAATAATGTCAGGGGTATGGGTATGGTGGAGGGTTGTGGAAAGGACAGTTTGAATCATTTAATCATAGATGGAGAATTAGAAAGGACTTCAGAGGATATCTAGTCCAGCCCACTCATTTTACAGAAACAGAAACTACAACTCTTGGAAGTTAAATAAGTTGTCCAAGGTCATGTAGGTAATAAGCACTGGAGACAGAATTTTAATTTAATTTTAATTTAATTTTTTGATTCCAAAGTCAATGCTCTTTTTACTATACCATATCATTTTTCATATACATACATATATATGTATGTATGTATGTATGTATGTATATGCACCCTTAACTCCTGGGAGCTACTCAAGAGCAGGGATAAAGTGAGTGATTTTTCTATATGTATATATATACACACACATACACACACACATACATACATATATATGTATATATACACACATATATAGAAAATCACTCAATATATATTATATAATATATATTTACATATATAAAAATCACTCACTTAATATGTGTGTATATATATATATATATATATATATATATAAATACAGAGATTAAATACCACTGTTTAAAATGTTGAAAAGCAGGAAAGGTCCAATGTCCTTTAAAAATCTGTGCTGGCAAGGAATTTTAAAAAGAAAGAAAAAATATAAATAGGTTGGCCCTAGGTTTGAGGCAGAGATTTTTTTTTAAGTGCTAGAGTGATAGAGAGTTCAAACCCAAATCTTCCAACTCCAAATCTAGCACACTTTCCATTATCACATATTTGATGTCCTTTGTTTCTTTGGGATTTCCTCCAATAAGCCATAAACAGAAGGGGCAAAGAACAGAGAGGGAAGAGAATAAGACAAAATGGTCCGTGATCAAATGTTATGTTGGGAAGTGGGGGATGAGGAAGGAGGTTGATATTTTCCATACCTAGTTAACAGAGTTGAAACCAGGAACTAAATCAAAACAAATAACAAAGTTGTTCTTTTCTTCCTTTTTAAAGGAAGATCCTCACAACAACCTTGGGAGGGAGGTACTATTATTATCCTCGTGTTACTTTATATTTTTTTGCTTTTTTTTGGAGGGGGGAAGGCAGGGCAATTGGGATTAAGTGACTTTCCCAAGGTCACGCCACTAGGAAGTGTTAAGTGTCAGTCTGAGGGCTGGTGCTCTATTCACTGCCCCACCTAGCCGCCCCTGATTATCCCCACTTTACAGATGAGAAAACTGAGTCCAAAAGAGGTAAATTGACTTGCCCAGGGTCACACAAATAGTAAGTATCTGAGGCTAGATTTAAGTTCAGGTCTTCCTGACTCTAGGCCAGGTATTCTATCCACTATGCTACCTAACGGCCTATAATGTTAAACAAATTCAATTTACCAAATATTTATTAACCACCTAAAGGTTCAAAGCATTTATGTATTTACTTGATTAATGGTAGGTATTACATTAGTGCTAGGAGATACAAAGATAAACACTGAAGTAGTAATCCCTACTCTCAAGGAGCTTACACTCTACTGGAGAGAAAACAGGTCTCTTGGGGTTGCTGAGTATTCAAATGACCTATTCATTGGAGTTGCCTATTACATTGCTTAGAGAGTTTTTAGCCTCAAGTGTGTATTATGTAGAGACAGATTCTGAATTAATTTCAGGACAATCATTTTACATAATTTTACAACACACAGGGAAGACTGAAGATGCTTTGTTAGGACCTCTCACTTTATGTCCACTGATGTAACTGAACATTTTTGAGGTTATGCTGCCCTCTAGAAGTCACCATGTGCGACTGCAGATTATAGGCCCCAAAGAAGGAGGTTCTTACCTCCACAGGTGTAGTGTTATGCCTCATATTAGAAGGTGGCATTACTGACCTCTTCTGTCAGTAGCAGGACATAGACTGTTGTGTTATTTTCCTAGTCATGATTAATAATAAATCAGTGCTCTATCAGCATTCCACAATTATTTTTTGTTGTTGTTGCTATTTTTAAAAACTCTGTATCCACAATTCTTTCTGTCTTTTATTAGACAGCTGGCTGGTCAGAAGATATCTGGAAGACAGAAGGCAGGTTCAGTACCACCCCGCTCCAAGACAGTACAATTCATCAACAATCTGTGCCCTAAGATAATGAGTGGGAAATTGGAGAACTGATTTGGGTGATGCGCATGAGGCAGAAGAAAAGAAGACCTCGACAAGATAGGGGTCTGGGATACTGGCATATGCCTAGGAAATGATATTGAATGATCAGGAGAAAATCCTGAAGGTATACTGTGAAATGGAAAGGTATTTCCAAATAAACATTACAGTCTTCCCTAAGTTTGGCAGAGAACTGTGTTGGCAGAAAGATTAAAATAGCTGCATCTGATGACTTTTCAGATTATGTTATTATTCACCTAATCACCCAGGTTTGAAACTATTGAATCATCCTGGATTTCAACCTCATATTCTCTAGGGAAAAAAGTCATTTAAAATATCACTAACAAATTTTTTAAAATAAACAAATTGGTCATACTTATAAAGAAGTAACCTGTATGCATATTCCCATCTCTTTGAGGACTTGCCATATTTTGTTGTGATTTAATATCATCAATGAAGTAGAAGTAGATGTTTTTTGTTTTGTGTTTCTTTTTTGTTTCTTTTGTTTTTCTGTGGAACTCCTTTCTTTCTCTATAATCCAGAGAATGTTACCAATTTGTTAGCTAGCTCCTCTTCCTTCAAGAAAACCAGCTTGTACTTTTGATCATTCTTAGTTCACATATTGCTGAAACCTAGCTTGCAAAATCTTAACACAACCTTGAATATTCTTTGGCATTGTCCTTCTTTAGGATCAGAACATAAACTGATTCCAATCCAATGACCTATGTTGAGTTTTCCAAATTTTCTCGCATATTGAGTACAACCCTTTAGCGGCAGCATCTTTTGGAATTTTAAATTCCATCACATCCAGTAGCCCTATTGTTATCAGTGCTTTCTTCTTGACTTGACTTCATTCTCTTGTATGTCTAGCTCTATATCAGTAACCACACCATTGTGGTAATCATTGATGTTAAGATCTTTCTTGTAAAGACATTCCTCCTCCTCTTCCTCTTCCTCCTCCTCCTCCTTCTTGTATTTCATTTTTCCTCCTCCTCCTCTTCCTCCTTCTCCTTCTTCTTTTCTACCATTTTTGTCTTTTATCATGCCCATATTTGCATGAAGCTTTTCTTCGATATTTTTTAATTTCTTGAAGAACATTTGTGCCTTTCCCATTCTATTGTTTTCTTCTATTTCTCTGCACTGCTCATTTAAGATACCTTCTTATCTATCCTTGGTATTCCCTGAATTCTTCATTCAGTTGGGTTTATCTTTCCCTTTCTCCTTGACCTTTTCCTTTTCTTCTTCCCTCAGCTATTTAAAAAGCCTGATCAGTCATTTTCCTTTCTTGTTCTTTTTCTTGGGGATGTTCATTGTTGCTGCTTCCTATACAATATTGTGAATCTCCATCCATAGTTTCTCAGGGACTCTACCAGATCTAATCTTTTAAGTCTATCCATCACTTCTACTTCATATTCATAAAGGATATTGTTTAGGTCATCTATATTTTCTGAGGGCTTTCCTTATTTCTTCAATTTAAGCTTAAATTTTCCAGTTAAAATTCATGATAAAGAACAGTCAGTTCTAGGTTGACTATAACTTCTCTACCTTTGGCTAAAAAGTATGTAATCAATCTGATTTCTTTTTTTATTATTTATTTATTTAGTTATTAGCCTTTTTAAAATTTGTTTTCTTGTTTACATCATTCATTTTCATGAGATTTTTGAATTACAAATTTTCTCCCCGTCTTTAGCCTACCTGAACCCGAAAACAGCAATCCCACTGTAAAGCCCCTCCCCTGATCTGCTCTCTTACTTTCTGGTAGGGCAGGGAGGGTCTCCCTACCCCAGCCCCTGTATATCTTAATTCCTAGTTGCAGGTATTGCAAAACTTTAAATTCTAGATTCTTTCGATTCCTCCCTTGTCACCCATCCCCAATGGAAGGACAAGAAATTCAATACAGGCTGTGTATGTGTGATTATACAGGACATCTTCATAGTGGACATATTGTGACAGTGATCATCTGTCTTTCCTTCCTATCCCTC
>CM053595.1:200941016-200988094 GCA_028646575.1 Pseudocheirus occidentalis | reverse complement strand
TGAGAGTCCTATACTTTGTCTGGGGTCATATTTTATGGGTAGGCCAGAATAATCTGACACAGAATGAGTTCAAAGAATGGTTGAATTCTTGGCCAATCAATCTGATTTCAATATCAACCATCTGCTGATGTTCATGTGTACAGTTGCCTTTTGGGTTGTTGAAAGAAGAGTATTTTTTATAAAGTGTTATCAAGTATTATCTTGAAAAAAACTCTTACTAGTTTCTGTGCTGCTCGTTTTGCATAGTAAGGCCATATTTACCTGTTATTACAATTATCTTTTGATTTCCTACTTAAGTATTCCAATGTACTATGATGAATGACATCTTATTTTTTGGTGTTATTTCTAGATGTAATAGATCTTCATATAATTGATGGACTTTGACCTTTTTGGCATCAGTGGTTGGAGCACATACTTTTATTGCTGTGCTGTTGAATAGTTTATCAAACAGATATCATTCAGAGACATTCAGATTATACCCTAGTACTCCTTTTTTTATTCTTGTATTGACTATAAGGGCTACTCCATTTCTTCTAAGGGACTTTTGCCCACTATGATGGTGTAATGATCTACACTTAATAGTGTAACGAATTAAATTCCCCTGTTCCCATCCATTTATATTCACTGATACCCAATATGTCAATTTCCATTTTCTGTTTGACAATATCCGGCTTACCTTGGTTTATATTTCTTACATTCCAGGTTCCTATGTAATATTGATTTTTTTTTAAACTTGGGAATCAGACCTTTATGAGAGAAGTTTGCTACAAAGATTTTTTTCATTAATAGTTTCCCTTTTAATTTTTCCTGCATTAATTTTTTTCCCAATAAAGCTTTTCTACTTTATACAATCAAAACTCAACTTATATCCCATGATCCTTGAAATCCTTTGGTCAAGAGCTCTTTTCCTACCGTATTTTTAATATTCCTTTTCTGGATTTAAAAAAAATTATTTTCCCCAATTACATGTAAAAAAATTTAACTTTCATGTTTTTTTAATTGATTTCCAAATTCTTTTTCCCTCTTTACCCTCCCCCTTCATTGAGAAGGCAAACAATTTGATATAGGTTGTGAATGTGCCACCATGCAAAACATATTTCCATATTAGTCATGCTGTGAAATTAAAAAAGATCCCACTCCCCCAAAATAAGAAAAATAAACTTTTTATAAAGTATGCTTTTGTCTTCTTTCTCTGGATATGAGCAGCATTTTTTATCATAAGTCCTTCAGAATTGTCTTGGATCATTGTGTTGCTGAGAATAATTTAGTCATTCACAGTCTGTTGTCACACAATATTGCTGTTACTGTGTATTCTATTCTCCTGGTTCTGCCCAATTCACTTTACATTGGTTTATGTAAGTATTTCTAGGTTTTTCTGAGAGCATCCAGCTCATCATTTCTTATAACAGCAAAATAGTATTCCATCACAATCTTATACCATAACTTGGTCAGCCATTCCCCAATTTAGGTTCATCTCCTCAGTTTCCAGTTCTTTGCCCTCACTAAAGAACTTGATAAATTTTTTTTTGCACATATGGCTCCTTTTCCCTTTTGTTTTTTCATATCTTTGGGATACAAACATAGAAGTGGTACTACTGGGTTTTTATAGCACTTTGGGCATAGTTCCAAAATACTCTATGAAATGGTTGAATCAATTCACAACTCCCCCAATAATGTATTAATGTCTCAATTTCCCCACATCCCCTACAGTATTTGTCATTTTACTTTTCTGTCATGTTAGTCAATTTGATAGATGATGGGTGGTACCTCAGAATTATTTTAATTTGCATTTTTCTAATCAGAAGTGATTTAGAGTAATTTGTAGATACTATTATATTGTATCTACTAATATATGACAAATTACAAATTATGTAGATACCATTATATTGTATCTACTATTATAACCAACTATTCTCAATCTCCTTTGCCTTCTCACCCTCAAATTCCAGAGGCATAGGAAGTGAATGTATTGTGTAAGTTCCCTGACTGTGGCACTATGACCAGACCCTGGCATATCCCACTAATTCTGCTACTCATTGACTAGCCCAGTGCAAGATTGGAGCACGTAAAAGTCAATGAGAGTTGACGGAGCTATCCTGTCAACCCAACGCTACATGCCACAGGCCCTGAGATTTGCCATGAAGTAATACAACAATTCAGTTAAGACACAAACATTTATAAAGCTATACAAGTTATTCAAACCCCAAAGAAGGTGAGTGTGCTTCCTTCCCTCTCTCCCATTTATAATTCCACTATTGCTAATCGAACGTGGATGAGGAGCAGTTTTGCTATTGGAGACCATTGCTACACACACACACACACACACACACACACACACACACACACACACACATCAATTTAGGGTTATATTACATTTTTTTAAAGCCAACAATTTCATGCAATTAGTTTGGGAGTTAGAGTGTAGGGAGAAAGAAGTCAGCTCATTTCAAAATTAAGAACAAGCAGAGGAAATCAAGTAGAGTGTTCATCTGTATCAAGTGTAGGGGAATGGGGAGGAAAGGAAGAGGAGGAGGAACACCCCACACTTTTCACTAAATGCTATGACATTACACAATACCTTCTGTCAAGGTTATATCTCTGGAGACTCTTAGCCCCAAGACATCACCACTGTCACTCTTTCTTTTTCCCCATGTGGGTCATGGCCCACATACTGTCTTTGTCTGGTGTCACCAACCCTTTGTCCTATATAGCTTTCTCTCCACCCAGGTGGAATGCAAATAGGAACCTTGGTATCTGATCATAATCCTACTATAGGTTTTCTGAAGGATTTTGCTGCTAACTATAGAAAAATAGGCAGGAGCAGAATAATTCTAAGCTGAGCCATCTGTTGCCTCTTTGACCTCTTTTCCCTATTGCTCTCTTTTCTCCTGTGTTGCATTGCCACCCTTCTCAAGTAACCTTTGTGGTCATTCACCTGCTACCTCTCAGACTCTGTTGAGAAAGAAGTTGGTTGTGTTTGCTACATTCTTACCCTTCCTCCACAGCCTGAAGCTTGACAATGCCTTATGAACCCCCTTTGTCTTCGCGAACTTGTAGTTTAGATGTTTGGAGTTCATATTACTATTTTGAAGGACAAAGATCTTTTCTGTCTGTATTGAAGAAAAGAAAATTCACCCATTCAAAAAATATTTCCCAAGTGCCTTCTCTGTTGCAGTAGGCATTGTGAGAAATAAAAGGATTGTAAGACGTATTTCTTTGCCCTCAAGGAGTTTACAATCTTATAAGGGTGGCAAGAAAGGGCAGGTAGGTGGTGCAGTGTGGGTAGAGTGCTGGTCCCAGTAGCCAGGAAGACTTATCTTAGTAGCTTTGTGACCCTGGGAAAGTCCCTCATTTCCTGATCTGTAAAATGAGATGGAGAAGAAAATGGCAAACCACTCCAGAGAAAAACCCAAATAGGGTCAGGAAGAGTTAGACACAATTGAAAAACAACAAGGGTTAACAAGGCAGGTGAATAAATAATTATTATACAAGGCAATAATTATAATACAATACAAGGCAATAATTATAATACAATACAAGGCAATAATTATAATTTGTATGAGTATGGTAAAAAGTATGATCAGACATCAGAGGAGGGAAAGATAATATCTATCTCGGGTAAAGCTTTATGTAGAAGATATAAGATTTTGAAGGATGGATGGGATAGGTGGAAACGTCAGGGAAGGCATTCCAAAGCAAGAAAGCAAAATCCTCAATTAGGAAAGAATGAGTAGTTCAGAGTGTCTGGAAATTTTTTCTAAGAACCTTTTTATGTATTTTTAAACTATTTCTTTGTCTTAATTTGGACAGGTCATTCCTGTTGAGCACACTTTCTCTACCAATGAAGATAAGCACCTTCTCTACAACTCATAGCCCTAGAGAGTTGCCTGGAACACTAAGGGGGTTAAGTGATTTGTCCAAGATCATGCAACCCATATGTGTCAGAGGCAGAACTTGAACCTAGGTCTTTCTGGACTTGGAAACCAGCTTTTTATCTACTATACCACACTGTCTAATTCCTGGGAATTAGGAAATAATATACACAAGTATCATGGAAGTACCACCTAAATGGAAAGGGCCTAGGACCTGGAGTCAGGAGAGAGTTGAGTTAGTATCTCACTTCTAATGCTTACTAATTTTATAAATGTGAGCAAGTCACTTAACCCCTTTAATTCTTGTGCCTCCTCTTTTTTGCTTATTTCCAATTTAACCTGCAAATATCTTGTTTGTATACAGTTGTTTGCTTGTTATATCCCCCAATTAAACTGTGAGATCTTTGAGAAAAGAGTTTTTTTTGGGTCTTTCTTTGTAATCCCCGCACTTAGTGCAGTGCCTGGCCCATAGATGTTTAATAAATATTTGTTGACCAACTGATGAATCTCTCTGACCTTCTGTTTCCCCATTGCAAAATGAGGCTAATAATAATGGACTAATAATATCCACAGTGGTCATGAAAATCAAATGAGATAATGCATATAAAGTGCTTGGTAGACCTCAAAGAGCTATATAAATGTTAGCTATTCACAGAAGTAGTTGGAAGTAACTTTAGAGGTCATTTTGACCAAGATGTTCCAGAAAAATAAACCCACTCTACAGTATCTCTGATAAGTGCTCATTCAACCCTCTTCTTGAATAACTCCAGAAAGAGGGTCTTACTATCTAATTACAACATGCAATTTAAATTTTGAACAGCTTTAATTGTTAGGAAAAGGCAGCTAGATGGCACAGTGGATATAGAGTTCTAATCTTGGAGTCAGAAGCACCTGAGTTCAAATACAGCCTTAAACAATTACTAGATATGTATCTCTGAGCAAGTCACTTAACCCTTCTCTGTCTCAGTTCCTGTAGCAGCAACCACACTGTCATACCCAGGATGGCTGCTAGCACAGGTTCTTAGATATATTTTATTAGGAGTTGCTTAAGGGGTCAACAATCTTTTTTAATCACTTTCATTAATTCAGGGGAAAAGTCAGCACCCTGAACTTCAGAGAAAATACAAGCAGAGAAATAAAGACCAGTAGACAGGACTCTGACTTCCTGATTCAAAGCAATATTGCTATACACTTTACATACATACTTGGATCAAGAGAGAGCCTTTACATCTGGGCATTCAGGGAGCTCTGAACATACAGCCACTCAAAATCTCAACCAGAGAATCACAAGATCCATCTCATAAGGGAGCCCCCAAAGCAAAATACCAACTCAGAGTATATATACACTTCTCAATGCCAGAAGGCACTACAACCTAATTAGAAATTAGCAAAAGGTGTGAAAGCCTTCCTACAAGCAAGCCTCTCCTAAGCAAACATCCCTTAATGGGTTTCAGGAGAGGCCTATTAATAAGTGGGGACGATCTTAAATACCATTAACATTCCTCATCTGTAAAATGAGCTGGAGAAGAAAATGGCAAACCACTCTAGTAAATTTGCCAAGAAAACCCCAAATGGAGTCAAAAAGCCAGACGCAACTGAAACAACACAGCAACAGCAACAAATTGTTATGAAGTTCTTCCTTATGTTAAGTCAATCTGTATCCTTGGAATTTCCATTCATTAATAGTAGTTTACATTCTAGCACCAAGAAGACTAATTCCAATCTGCAAATATTTGAAGAAGCAATTATATCCAATCACAATCAATCCTTCTCTGCTTCAGGATAAACATTTCCAATTTATTTAAATGATCCTCATGTGCATTCACCATTCTGGTTTCATCCTTCTGGGTATGTTCCAATTTTATAGAATTAAAAATTTACAAATTAGAAGAAATCTCAAATGTGACCTTCTCCAACCTATTAAAAAAAACTTCTCCATATCTCATTTTAAAAATGTTGTGGTCACAATAGAACACAATATTTGAAATATGTTCAAACCAGACAAGGCACACTGGGATTATTACCTCCATTGTTGTAGACACTGTGACTTTTCTAGAGCTCCAGATGTTATTAATTTTTTTTAACTGTTGTGACAAATTGCTGATTTGAAGTTGAACCAAACTCCTAGGGCAATTTTCATGAACCACATTACGATTATATCTTCCCCTATCCTATGTTCCTACAAATTGTCTTTTGAACTTAAGTATTTGAATTTGCTATTGGTCATTGCATCCACAAACAACTTAAAACACAGGACAGTCTGAGATCCCTTGCAATTAACTTCTGCTATATGAAAAACTTGAATTAGGTCATGGAGGTGAAATTACCTAGTGTCTGGCACATTAGGTCACTGAGGACATGCACATTCAATGTTGCTCCCAGGTGTGCAGATAATCATGCAGTCATGAGCACTAAATAAACAGTTCCATTTATAGGGACATAAAAATAGAGGGGTACAGCCTTGCCCTTAGAAGAGAGTCCCACAAAAGGTTCCTCCTGATCAGCAGAAATTGTAAATGAGATAATGTTTGTAAAGATATTAACACAGTATCTGGCATGTGGTAGGTGCTATAAAAATGCCAGTTATCATTTTTGTTATTTATTATTATTATTACACAGAGATACAATAGTGACTTAAGATAAAGCACTTCTAGTTCTGCCTACAGATCTGTCCTCTAGATGGCAGAATGGTTCTTCTTGAGTAATAAACGATGTCTTCAAATCATTTAGAATCTTGTGACTAGAACTGGCTCCAAAGTTCACATTCTAGAAAGTGTCCCATGAAAGTCCAATGCCATGGAATGGCTTTTTTGGAGTGGTTGTTCAGATACAGTGACTCAGAAATAGTTCCAACTACTGCAAGGAAATAATAATAAAAAGTGATTATCAACCAAAAAGCCTAAAATCTGGCCATTTCCCCTCCCTTTCCAAGGAGTTCAGTACTTGGTTTACCACATTCCTCCCCTTCCAAGCTCCAGTCCTCCTTATCCTGGAGGACTTTAATATTCACATAGATTTTCTTCAAACTCTCCAAGGTCTCTAAGGTCTAAATTACTCGGCCTCCTTAAATCCCATGACCTTCTCTCACTCCACTTCAGCTCTACAGAAAGATGGTCACACTAGATCTCACCATCCAGCACAAGTGCCCCATTTTTCCTAATTAGAAACTCAGACATTCTTTTATATGACCACAAGTACCTATCATTCCACCTCCCCCCACGCAGCACTATTCATTTTCATCAAGATTTCCATTCCCTCCTTCTCTTAGTACTTTCTTGGACCATTACTCTTCTGATTTTCCTTTCCTTCTCCAAACTCAGCCTATTAACTAGCCATTTCAACTCTATATTACATTGTAAACTCCTTGAAGGAAGGGGCAATTATTTTTTTATTTGTCTCCCCAGCATTTAGCCCAGTCCCTGGTACACAGCAGGCCTCGATAAATGTGTATATATTATATTGAACATCTCATTTATCATATATTAATCTCATTATGTTATATCATATATCATATATCACTTCATATAATGCCATATCATATTGTATATTATATTCATATTTATTATACTCTCTTGTATTGCATTGCATTCCACTGTATTATATTATAATGTCCAAGGATCTCAAATACACTGCCCACATATCCCATGACTGATCATCTCTTAATAAAACCCATGCTGCTACGTAGAAAGTTAGGAAGTCTCACAACTGTGCTGACTATACTTGCAAGACAAATTCATGTTATCCAATTTCTACCAGAACCTTATATTATCAAGACAGTCTTTTTTATTCCAGGGCTTAGCACAGCAGCTGACATAGTCTATGTGCTTAATAAATGTTGATTGATTCATTATCCCTCCCTAATTGATTCCCTATTTCATTCCCCCACAAAGGCTATTCCAAATCTTTTCTCTACCCTCCTCAAGCCTCCCACACCTCCTCCTCCTCACCTCCTCTCTCAGCTGAAGGCCCTTTCTCTGACTTTACTGAAAAAATTGAGTCTATTTGAGCTCTCTTCTTCCACTTTGCTCAAAATACTTTGACATTGTCTTCCACTCTCTCCTCCTTCCTCCCAGTCTCTAAGAAAGAACTGTTGCTTCTTACTATGGCCAACCTGTATGCTTGATCTTATCCCTTCCTGTCATACCATTTTTAATATTCTTAAAATATTTTTTGAACTTAAATACCAAAAAAGTATTTGCATATACATGGCATGGAAGAACACAAAAAGAGTATTGTACATTAAATTGAATTTCCATTTCATATAGCTTGCTTTAAAAATTATATAATAAATTATACATGTTGCAAGGGGAGCTTTCTATAATGCTTTAAAAACCATCCAGCTTGTCTAATGCTTCCTTCTAAATTCCCTTCTTTTCTCTTCTGTGTATTTTAAAAATGCTTTGAAGGTCCCCTTTTTTGGTATTAGTAATGTTAAATCTCTTTCTCCCACCTCTACTCTCTAATTAAAAAAGGGGAAAAAATAACCTTGCAACACATAAGCAAATTTAAGCTAAATGAACCCCCATAGTGGCCATATCCAAAGACATGTGCCTCTGCATCTTCTTCTCCATCACCTCTCTGTCATTAAATGGGAAACATGTTTCATACGAAGTCATCTGGAGACATGATTGGTCAGTGCTTTGATCAGAGTTCTCAAGTCTTTCAAAGTTCTTTTTCCTAACATTGCTTGTTGTCTTTGTTTCTCAGCATTGCTCTTCTAATTCAGCTCAGTGCTTTCTAGATCAATTCATATTACCCAGGATTGTCTAAGCTCATATATTTCTTTGAATTTCTGTCACAATAATATTCTATTACTTTTATGTGTGACAACTTGTTCAGCTGTTGCACAATTATCTAAGAGATAATCTAACACACACCCTTACATTCTAGTTATTTGTGGTGAGTTTTTCCCCCTCTTCATCCTCTCCTCAGGATCAAGAAATTTGTTTTCCTTTTGGCTATTTCCTTCTCAGTGTTATCTTCCCTCTTGATCACACTATTCCTTCTCCACCACTAATCCTACTGGCTGAATTTGATATATATATATATATATATATATATACACACACACAAACACACACATATTTCTATACATATATATGTATAGAAATCTATATTCAATTTTATACTGCTTAATCCTTCCTTTTGTTTCAGATAAAAGTGATGTTCATTTGATGCCCACTCCCCCCTACTCTCTCCTCCATATTTGTATATTTTTCTTACATACTCTATTTTAAGAAAAAGAAAGTTCCATTCCCTTCCATATTTCTACAAAAATATATTCCTTTTAGCTTCCCTTCTCTTTTCTTTTTTCTAATCCCCAGAATAGAACCAGTTTACCTCTCCAGGACCTCTGTTTCCTTATTTAACTTCTTTGATGTCCTTTCAAGACATTAAGGTTCTGGTAGAAGGCATTAATGGACACTGATTTCTTATCTCACCTTAGTGTGAAAGATTGCATCATCATACAGTTCCTTCCAGTAGCTCAAGTAAATTTACCTTCCTAGGTGTCTTTGGACTCTTATCTCTGTATCATTAGCTCTGATCTTTTTGTCAGAAATGATTGAAAATCCTCTGTTGTTTAAAAATCCAATTTTTCCCTCTAGGATGATACTTAGCTTTTCATGATAAATTTTTTTTACTATATTACTACATATTTTATTCTTGGAATACTGTATTCCAAGATCTTTTGTTTTTAGTAGAATCTACCAGGTCTTCATACAATAAGTGTCACTAGATCACACTAGGGGTGGATGGGGATGGAGGGACAGTATAAGGTATAAGAAGATTAAAAAATATAGGGGTCAATGGGGGAGGTTATACAGAGCTTTGAATTCCAAATAGAGAATTTGACATTTGAGATTGGTAGGGAGCCAATGGAGTTTCTTGGGTACGGGTGGGTGGGGGGAGGCAGGGCACAGTGTGACATGGTTCAGATCTGTGCTTTAGAAAGATAACATTGATAAGTGAGTGGAGGATGGGCTGGAGTGGAGAGAGAATTCCACATTTTGAGCAAGAGTTGGGAAGACTGAACTGATGAGCTGATACTGTGAAACACATTCCCCATGTTCTACTGCATTCTCAAAGAGCTTGATGGACAGCATGAATTTGAAAAGAAATCTCCTCCTTTAATTTCTGTGGCAAGCCATGATGCATCTTTGCTTTGGGTCATTATAAATGTAAGTTTTGTATCAGCCAGGAAGCCTCATTGCTATGCCAAGAGTCTGAGGTGCCTGGGTGAGAAGGCAGAATCCGTGTGCCCCAGAAACTCTGCTGAGTTTTACCTTTTAATGACTTTGCAAGCCTACTTGAGGTGTCAAGTTGTACTCTCAAGGTTGGTGTTAGGTGTTGGGGGAAAATTAGTCCCTAGGATATGTGGAAGAATGACAAATATGCGTGTTGTTGATAGGTGAATTTGTACCGTGCTTCAAATCACAGTGTGATCATGAGAAGCAAAGGGCTTGAGAAAAATTGTTGTTTGTGAAGGTGTGCTGAGAGTTTGAAGCCCCAGAGGATTTGTCTAAGAGAAATGAGAAGTAAGAGAAAAGTAAAAATAAGAGAAACAATGTGTTTTCTTGAAAATTGAGGTGGGAGAGGGAGCAGTGGATCTTGAAACCCCAGTGGAAAACTAAGGTCGGATTTTGCTCTGGATTGAGTGCCAGTCAGAGTGCGTGCTGTGGGGATCTGTGTTATGTTCTAGGTTCTAGTGGTTCTTCCCCTCATCACGCTATTGGGGAGCTAGGATGGGGCACTCTGTCAGATTCTCTATCACACACCATACCTGAATTAACGAATTAAGTTTCTGAGTTGCTTGTAGTCCACAAATAGGAAAATAATTTGATAAGAGAAAGTGGAAGGGGAGGGTACATAGAATGGCAAGGAAATTTATAACATGGTACATTAGTGAAAGCAAGAATGCATGACTGGCAAGGATAGGTCCCTAATAATTAGATGGCTCCATTATGAATTCCATGTAAACCAATATTACAACATAACATCTAAGAAATTTTCAAAATCTTATGTTGAGACAGCACAGTCTAGTCTACAGTTTAAAGAAATGCCCTCAGAGAAAGGCCCTTTATACTTTGTGTAAAATTTAAATTTTAGAACAATAACTAATGGAACTGATGAGAAATTGACTTTCCCTAATGCTAGAGGCTCATCCAATCGCGTAGTTGTAGGTTAAATCAGGATGGTGACAAATCTCGCTATGGCCTGTGTTTGGATTATAGAATGGTAGGATCACAGATTTAGAGAGGGCAGCAATCTTAGAAGTCATTGATTTCAGTCCTCACATTTTATAAATAAGAAAGCTGAGGTTCAGAGAGGCGGATATATTTGCTCAGGGTCACAAAGCTCTACTAGTACCTAAGGCAAAATATGAACAAAGATCTCTCTGACTCTTAGTTCTATCTATGGATGGCGCTTTATTTGTGATACCATACTGCCTCTTAGTCTATCAAAACAGGACGACATGTCTTTTCCAGGCCCTCTATTTGGGGCTTTAATATTGGAAAAATGTCTATGTTCTTACACTGGACAGGAACCTGACTGTCAAGTCTTCAGTGCTACAACACAAAACAGACATTTGAAGCCCAGGCTCTGTTTCAGAAACATGGATACTTTGGCAGTAGTTTGCAAATGGATGCTTAATAATTTGTTTTATTTTATTATTGAATTGAATCATCCAGTTTTGATAGAACCCAGAAAAGTTTAATTCACTAGAACTCAATAATAGCTATTGGATGGTCAATCACTTTGGTTACTGTAAAGATGCCAATAGCCCTTCTGATTCAGCTTAGCCAAATAATGAGGTACACCTGATCCCACCTCCAAGAGAAATTATAGTTTACCTTTGAGATACTGTTCTCAATCCCTTTCATACCTTAAAATTTTTTTGTGTATATCTTGTTTCTACAGGATCTTTGTTTCTGAATGTATATGTGTATATATTTAGATAGATAGATAGATAGATAGATAGATAGATAGATAGATAGATAGATAGAGATATCCTTTCTCTATCCATTGAGCTATTCCTTGTAACAGAATCCAAAAAGAGAGAGGAGAAGCAGGTAACAAATCTAAACACGTTGAACCATTAATAACTATACTCTTTAAATCTAACCATTTAATAATTTCTGAATTCATCCAATTGTACTATTGACTAACCTATGTCTCTCCATTTTTTCCCACGAGAATATGGTATTTGGTATTTTACCAAATATTAGACAAAAATCTTGGAAAACTATACCTAAAATAAACTCTTGATATATTAAGTACCAGAAATAAAACTAATCTGTCATGGCTTGTTTCAGTGAAGTTGTCTTGACTCTGTAATAACTGTTTTCTTTCTCCAATGTTGACTAACTATCCTTTTAATAAGATATATTTAGAATTTTCCCAGCAATCAACATCAGGTGCATTGGTTTATAGTTTAGAGATTCAATTTCCTTCCTCTTTTTGAAATATCAGAACAATATCTGTCCATCCCTAGTCCTGTGGTATTTCCAACTTTTTCTACATATTCCAACCACTGACAGCAGCTCAGTTATCTGCCAGTGAAAAACCTGGAAAGTTTTTTTTCAACACCTGAAGATGTAGTGTATCTGGGTCAGGTGACTTGAATTCATAATAGAATTTGGTATATTCTCATATATGATATTAACTTTCTTTTAACCATTTTCATTCTTTCCAGTTCAATGACCAGGTTCCTTGGCAGAGAAAGAAAGGCAAGATAAGATGTGAGCTGTTCTGTCTTCTCTCTGTCATCAGGTGGCATCATCTTTCCAAATAGAAGTCCTAGGTTTTCTTTCATCCTTCTCATTTCATCTTTCTTATGCGTATGCATGTATATTTTGTGTGTCCATATGTGTGTATGCACACATATACATATATTTTAAACAATTTTTGTTGTCTTTAACTTTCCTGGAAAGCTTCAGTTCATCCTGAGCTTTGGAACTATTATCACTATTCTTTTTTAAATTCATTCATTTATTTTTTGTTTACAACATTCAGTTCCACAAGCTTTTGAATTCCAAAATTTTTCACCCTCCTTCCCCATTACAGCATACAATCTGATATAGGCTCTACATATACATTCACATTAAACATATTTTCACATTAGTCATGTTGCAAAGAAGAATTATAACCAAGGGGGGCGGCTAGGTGGCGCAGTGAATAGAGCACCAGCCCTGGAATCAGGAGTACCTGAGTTCAAATCCGGCCTCAGACACTTAACACAAAAAACTAGCCGTGTGACCTTGGGCAAGTCACTTAACCCCAACTGCCCTCCAAGAAGCCAAAAAAAAAAAAGAATTATAACCAAGGGAATGAACCATGAGAAAGGAAAAACTAAACAAAACAAAAAAGAGAGAGCAAATAGTATGCTTCCATTTGCATTCAGACTCTATAATTCTTCCTCTGAATGTGGATAGCATTTTCTATCATGAGCCTTTTGGAGTTGTCTTAGAACCTTGTGTTGCTGAGAAGAGCCATATCTATCAAAATTAGTCATCACACAATGTGGCTGCAACTGTGTACACTGTTCTCTTGGTTCTGCTTCCCTCACTCAGCATCAGTTCATATAAGTCTTTCCAGGTTTTTCTGAAGTCTGCCTGCTCATCATTTCTTATAGCACAATAGTATTACATTACATTTATATACCACAACTTGTTCAGTCATTCCCCAGTTGATGGGCATCCCCTCAATTTCCAGTTCTTTGCCACCACAAAAAGAGTTGCTAAAAATATCTTTGTACATATGGGTACTTTTCCCATTTGTGTAATCTCTTTGGGATTCATTTCTGGAAGTAGTATTGCAGGTTTGGAGGGTACGCACATTTTTTACAGCCCTTTGGGCATAGTTCCAAACTGCTCTCCAAAATGGTTGGATTAGTTCACAATTCCACTAACAATGCATTAGTGTTCTAATTTTCCCACATCTTTTCCAGCATTTATAATTTTCTTCTTTTGTCATATTAGCCAATCTGAGAGGTTTGATGTGGTACCTAAGAGTTGTTTTGATTTGCATATCTCTAATCAGTAGTATTATCACTATTCTTGTGGAACTCTCTCAGACTTTATATTCTTCCTGTTACATGCCCTTGCTGCAATATATACCTTTTAAAACATCAAAGTTGATTGGCAAATTCCCTATGCATCCACATAGGTTTCTTCAGATCATTACTTTTCCCCTTCTTCATTGGAATGCTTTGTGTGTGTGTGTGTGTGTGTGTGTGTGTGTGTGTGTCTTTGGAACAAAACTCTTGAGCACTCCCCATTACTCTTGGAATGATTTTGCCTGGACAATTTTAAACCATGTGCTTCTTTGTATCCTTCCTCTAAAGTCTTTGACATATTTTCTCCAAAAATGTTGGATATTACATCAGACTCTGACTGAATTTCTTCTCTTTTATGACAAACCCTAAGAAAAAATAGTTCTTTACTCCTAAGGGGTCACATCATCTTAATCCCTCAAACCAGTTCCCTGCTTCTTGGAGAGAATCAATTAGGATAGAACTTTCCCTTTTTGCTTCCTCCACCTTGATTTATCTAAAGTTTCAAAGGTGGTAGAACATAACCATTAAATCTAATATATTTTCCTTAAAATATTTTTTTCTTTAATCATTATCAGGTTACAAGTAATCTTATTACCATATGACTATCAAGCCTGATCATAATCACTTGTAAAAAAATCTGTAATTGATCATGTATATTACCCCATTGAAGAAAACCCAAGTTGGAGAAAATTATGTGATTGAAATTTGATTTTAAATTGATTTTTCCAGTCATCATTTGGTTTTGAAAGGGACATTTTTTACTTTTTGGATTCAAAGAGCCTTCTGTTCTAAGTAGAGATTTTCTTTAATGTTAAACTATATGACAATATGAGAGAGTTATCATGAAGAGAGAAAAGATATATATATATTTTTCTGACAGTCCTATGCACACATGCAGTAGAATTAAAAATCACAATCCACGAATAAATTGGGCAGACAGGAGAACAACTAGTAGACACAATCTAGTCAACTCTTCTCTGACTGTGCCCACAATCATGGTACTGATTTAACAATGAGGGGAATGGAAGACAGCTCCACAGTTTCCACCTCTGACCTCTAAGGTTCCTATGTTGCTTTTGCTTTTCCTTAGAATGTCTAGTTGGTTTTCCTCTCATTCTGTATGATTCTGGAAAGAAAGAAGCTTTCTTTACTCTTGTGTTAAATCATATCCAAACTCTTGCCCTTATTTTCAAAGTCTTCTTCTCTGGTAAGATACAGCCATCTCCTGAACTGGTATAATACTGACTTCAGATGTTTCTCTCTTTAATTTGACCAGAACAATTTTCTTGTCTTGTTGCCAGGGGCTTAAGAGCTAAACAGAACATCTTTCTATAACCCCTGTCCAAGAAGTATAGGAGAAGAAAGGATAGGACCCCTCCCACCTCGTGCACAGTGTCCCCTGTTGTGCAATAATGCAGCAATCTACATAAACGCTGTGCTGGTAGTAAGGGTAGAAACCCCAAGTGGGAAGTTGACCCCACCCTCTAAACCGTCATTCATATTGAGGCCACAAGACCCCAAAAGATAGAGTTGACAGAGCCTCTGCTAAGATGCTTAATGGTTGAATGAACCATTGTGTGCAAGGGATTACTACTTTTGACCTCCCCCCACCAAGGACAACTCCAACACAATCATAGTGGATGCCTGTTTTAATAGAAGAACCTCTCATGGAAGTTAAGTGATACAGTACAGAGGGCACTGGCAGAGGAGGAGGAGGAGGAGGAGGAGAAGAAGAACCTCTCTAAGGGAACTGTGAGGATTTGAAAGTCTCTGGCTCAGGAGTCCGTTGTGTCACAGGATGCTAGTTAACAAATTGAATCAGCTGATGGATTGTCCTCTTTCATGTGCCTGAGTTACTTGTTCTGATATTCACTAAAAAGACTTTTGCCTCGTGGAGGTAGCTCAGTGGACTAGTGGTTAGAGAGCTGAACTTGTAGGCAGAAGGCTTGAGTTCAAATTCAGCCTCAGACTGGATTTAGTTATATGACCCTTAGCAAATCACTTAACCTCTCTGTCTCAGTTTCTTCATTTGTAAAATGGGGGAGAGTACCTACTATGCATGGTTATTGTGAGGACAAAGTGAGATAACATTTAGAAAATGCTTGTTGGCAGGCCTTAAAGAGCTATAAAATCAGCAGCTGTCCCTATTCCTTTGCTTCTTTTCATATAAGGCAATTGCTCTGTTTTCTTCCAAAGTATATCTTCAAAATGTTCACTCTATCTTGGACAAACGAATACAATTTCATGAACTGGAACTGCAGTGGTACCTAGGTATAGTCTAGTACACGTCTATAACTGCAACACCATCTCTTTTTTAAAATAAAGAAAAAGCAACAAAGAATTTGGAATTAACCATTTTGGTTCATTTCTTAACTTTGTGGCTTATAGTCATAGTACTCTAACAGGGCACAATGCTTACTGTAACCTACTCTAATGGACTCAAGATGGCCCTTTTTCCAACAAAAAGAATATGCTACAGATTCTGTTCGAACAACAGCCCTGCCCCTCTCCTTGAGTTAGATCCTTGTTTCCTCTTGAGACAGATCCTTAGCTGAGAATCTCAGGACAGATCCCTGGCCTACTACCAGTGCTTGCAACACATTCCAAACTCCTTGACTCTGAATCAACCTTCCTGACCAGATTTGACTGGGTGAACACTACATAGGCATGCAGGCTATTCAGAATACAGAATAAAATGTTATATTATCCCAAATTTCCTGTGAACATCAGTGACAATAACAAACTAGAGTTTGTGCAGTCCAGTTCAAAGACAATGACAGAATGAAAGCTGAGAGATATTCCTGAGAATGAGAATGACTGTCTGGAGGCGCGAATTAGCTTGTCTCCTAAGAGGGAGAGAGGGAGCACAATGGCTGGTGCTTAGGAAGAAAGCATGAGATTGTGGGATAAAGTGAGGATTTTATTCACTAGGCAATAGGGAACATTAAACAAATCTCACATTGCCAGTGAAAACAAAACTCTGGTACAGAGACAATAATAGAACGAAAGGGAGCCTTCCCACTCACCCTCTACTTGCTGCTCTCATGCCCAGATTCACTTGTCACATTCACTCTCTTCTCCTCCTATGCTGTACTAGTCTCATTACCCAGCTCTAACTAGTTCTTGCTGTAAGGAACGCCTACCTACTTTTGAAATATTTCCCATGGTATCATAATCCCTTTTCCTCTAACCCTCTTCCCCTTATTACAAAGGTAATTTGTAGTGTTTGGAGGAAGGGTGAGATCTTCCCATGCACACAGCAGCACCCACATTACTCTCACTCTCAGTTCCACACACTGAGCCCCATCTCCCAAGCAGGGACTGACTTTTTGGTTTGTCTGTTTGTTTTTACCTTCCTTTCTATCTCCAGAGTTTAGCAAAAGGCCCAGTACATAGCTGATGCTTAATAAATGCTAGTTAAATAAGTGAACTCTACTCTATAATGTGCAAGATAACAACACTTCTTTTTGGAGGGGGGAAGACAAGGAAACTGGGGGTCAAGTGATTTGCCCAAGGTCACACAATTAGTAAGTGTGTCAAGTGTCTGAGGCCTATTTTGAACTCAAGCCCTCCTGACTCCTGGGCCCGTGCTATATTCACTGTACACCTAGCTGTGGTGGTGCTTCTTTTTATTCCTTAAATACTGTTCCTCCCACTCTTCACAAATCAGTGAGTGGTCAAACTGAGGACCGCTGAGGAGAGAGAGTTATCTGCTCTAGGGAATTTATATGTCTTACTAACTTTTGATATAGTTTGTCTCAGTGAACACTGTCTTTGATGGTCAAGTTGTTAGGCTTTCTTATTAAAAGTATGTAGGGAAGAGATAATAGGTTGGTAAAATGACTTATTTCTTAATAGGCTCTTATTCTCTCATGAATATTTAGGGTAATAGAGAAAATCAAGACAGGATGTCTATCACAAAGTCTTAGCTAAGAATGTAAGAGAATCCAGAGTTCGGGGGCTTATAATTGCAGGAGCAGTAAGGATACGTCAGTTTGATGAGTAAAAGCAGAAAAATAACCAAATAGCATTTACATATTTCTGCGGAGAGAAATTTAGCTTGCTAATTATTGTACAATAATATATTCATGCTGCAGTCTCCTCCTATGGACACACCCTGATGAGAGACTGCTTGTTTAGCTATCCTTAGCAATATTGTGATTTTTTTCAATCAACACCTTGTTACCTGCCACATTTTCCTCTCCACATCCAATCTGTTACCAAACGTTGTTTATTTTGCTTGCACAGTATCTGTCACATTCACCTGCTCTCCATTCGCTCCATTTCAGACCTTTATCACCTCCACTTTTCTCTTGGAATTGCTTCAATACCTTCCTACTTGATCTAACTGCTTAGCAAGGTGTCTCTCACCCACCAATCATTGTCCACAGCATGGCTAAATTGGCATTCCTAACCTGCAGGGCTGATTTATTTTCCTGCTCCAGAAGCTTTGGTGACTTTCTGTTGCTACTAGAATGAAAGACAAACTCACTTGTTTGGCATTCAAAGCAGCCAATTAATCAAAAAGAATTTACTAAACAACTCTTATGAGCCAGACGCTGGGCTAACCACAGGAGGTATAAATAAAAGCAAAAAACAAAATAAAAAACCAAGGTGCTCAAGGTGCATAGATAGATAGATAGATAGATAGATAGATAGATAGATAGATATACACACAATTATATATGTGTATATATACACAATTATACACATTTGTGTGTATATATTACACATGTACAGTTATAGATATCCATACACATATACAAGTTATATACACGTGTGTGTTTTTATACACACATATATACAATATAAATTGATCACAGAAGGAGTACTACAAGAGGCTTCTTGCAGAAGATGGGACTTCAGCTGATACTTGGAGGAAGCCAGGGAAGTGATGAGGGAGGGAATTGCAGGCATGGAGGACAGCTAGATTAAATGGTCAGTCTGGAGATGGAAAAGAACGGCAAAGAAGACAGGCATTGGATGGAGGAGTATGTAGAAGGGAGTAAGGTAGAAGAAGACTGGAAAGATTTGGGTGGAGGGAGAAACAAGTTATGAAGGGCTTTAAAAATCAAGCAGAGGATTTTATATTTGATCCTGGAGTTACTAGGAAGCCACTGGAATATATTAAAAAGTGGCAGGGTTGAGGGGCCAGGTGTGTGTGACATAATCAGACCTCTTATTAAGGAAGGTTGATTTGGCAGCAAAGCAGAGGAAAGACTGGAGTGAGCGGAGACTTGAGGTAGGGAGACCAACCAGCAGGTCATTACAATTTTCCAGGTGAAAGATGATGGCCTGCACCAGGGTGATGGCAATGTCACGGGAGGGAATATGACAACAGGTCTTGGCAACTGGTTGGATGTGAGGGAAAGAGGATGAGGAGTTGAGAATAACATCTAGATTTCAAACCAAGATGACGGGGAGCATGGGAGTGCCCTCAACAATTACAGGGATGTTAGGAAGGAAGTGGGGGAGAGTTTGAGGGCAGCAGAGTGGGAGAGGATGAAGCACTTCATAATCTTGCTCAAACTTATCTTTTTAGACTGACTGCACATCCCAGCTCACACACTCTATGAGTCAGCCAAATTGGCCTACTTGCAGTTCCCTGTAATGTCATTCTGGCTCCTGACACACTGCATTACAACTGTATTCATGCCTAAAATGCTCTCCCTTCTTCATCTCTACCATTTGGAATATATGCTTATCTCCATTTAAGACTCAGTTTAAGTGCTGCATCCAAGACAGGGTCTTTCCTAATCCTCACCCCCTCCATTGCTATGTCTTCCTTCTCCAAAATGACTATACTTACTTGGTTTGTGCTTTGCATTTACTTATCCTGTTATTCAGTCATTTTTCAGTCATCATGACCCCATTTGGGGTTTTCTTGGCAAAGATACTGTAGTGGCTTGCCATTTTCTTCTCCAGATCATTTTACAGATGAGGAAACTGAGGCAAATGCTGTTAAGTGACTTCCTAAGTCACAGAGCTAGGAAGCTGTAACCACAAGCAAGGTGGGATTTAAGATGTTTTTCTTTTGGATTTCAGTTTTCCAGCCTCAGGCTAAATTGAAAACATCTGAAAGCCTTTGAGCCCTGGAAATCCATAGCTGTAGCACATTAGGGAATGGGTCAACCTCACTCTCATCGAAGTTGGCTTAGGGAAGGAATGACATATACATATAAATGGAGTACCTTGGCCTACAGGACAGTAGGAGGTAAGGGGATGAGAATGGGGAGGAGGGAAGGGAGGGCAGGTTGGGGGTGGAGGGTTGTTAGAAGCACACACTTCTATAAAGGGACAGGGACAAAGTGGAGAATACAACAAGTGGAGGGCAGAATAGGAAAGAGGGAAATATACAGGCATTGGGGTAAGGAGATCCATCTTGCCCTACTGGAAAGTCAGAGGGGTGATGGGGGAGAATATAGGAGATAGATGATTTGGGGAGGGGGTATACAGTGGGATTGTTGTTTTGGGGTGGTGGATAGGAGAAAGACAAGTAGAAAATTTGTAAATCAAAATCTCCTAGAAATGAATGATGTAAACTAAAAATAAATAAAAGTTTAAACAAAAAACCACTGACCTAAAAAATAGATCCAGGAAGGATCATTTAAAAATTATTGTACTACCTGAAAGCCATGATCAAAAGAAGAACCTAGAAATCATCCTTCAAGAAATTCTCAAGGAAAATTGCCCCAATATTCTAGAAACAGAGAGCAAAATAGAAATGGAAAGGATTCTTCTATCTCATCTTGAAAAAGATTCCAAAAAGAAAACTCCTAGGAATATTATAGCCAAATTCCAGAGCTCCCAGGTCAGAGTCAAGGACAGAAATGGTGGGATTATTTCACAAAGCTGGGGTCACGGTAAGCAGATTTAATATGTTCTCATTGACTTGAATTAAATTCTAGATATCTGGAGTGGGAGCTTAATGATGTGCCTCTCACTCACCCAGCTCCATCTAGAACAATAGATGTCAGGAAAAGGAACGCCAATGCATCATGTAGTATAGAGTTTTGGACTTGAATTCAGGAAGGCCTGGATTCAAATTTTTCCCTAGAAACTTACTAATTGGTGACTCTGAGTAAGTCACTTACTTAGCCTCTCTAAATAGCCTATTCTTAATATATGAAAGCAGATAGTATTAGCACCTACTTCAGGTTTGTCATAAGGATATAATGAGATAACATATATAAACTGCTTTGCAAATGTTAGCTATTATTGAATAAGGAATTAGTTCCCTGTGTTTATAGAGCTGGACCTATTAACTCAACAAACTCACTTGCCCCTTAAAAGGAGACTAGACCAACAAAAGCTATCAAGTCCAGGCATGAGTCTTAAATGTATAAAGTGTGGTTTTGCCTCTAATGCTCAGAGGAAGCCAGGGGGCAGACTATAGATGAATTCTAATGACTGGAAAAAGGTATTTCGTGACCTGGCTAGACAAGAAATACTCCTTTCTTCAGGAAGACTGAGTAGTAGTTGACAATGCTTCTCTGTTTTCCCCCTTTAACTTTTCTCCCTTTCTCCTGGAACTTTCATAAGAGATAATGGTTTTATTGCTGATTTCTCTTCTGTGGTTAGAATAGCAAATGGTATTTCCCACCTTCCCTCCCTGTGATCTGAAGGGTCATATGCCCAGATCCATCCAAAAGAGACCTGGGAGGTATTGATTTGTAACCTAATTCAGTACTATTTGAAAGAATATCTGTAGGTCTGAAGCCTTTCAGGTTATTTTAAGAATTACAACCACAATTTATAGAAGTCATTTTGACTGGTTTTTATATTTATACCAAACTAAAAGTTCACTCTAATGTCCTTGTGCTCACACTTCCTCCCCTAAGGCAGGAATTCTTAACCTTTCTTTTTTTGTGATGGGTTGCTTTGGTAGCTTGGTAAAGCCTGTGGACCTCTGTTCAGGATATTGTCTTTAAATGCATAAAGTAAAATACATAGGTTTACAAAGGAAGCCAATTATACTGAAATACAGTTATCAAAACATTTTTTAAACATTATTAGCCCAAGGTTAAGAATGTCTGCTCTAAAGTAGAGTTTCTTGATTAAAGTTTAGCCCACCACATCCTATCCCTCTCTGCTTAAAAGGTCTCAAGAGTTACTGATTAAGAATCAGTTGTATTCCTAAATCTGTTCTTGGATTGTTATTGCTAACGATCCTCTGAGATCACTCCAAAACTGAAGCTTTCCAAGAGATGAAACTACTGTTGGCTTTATATGCTTACATGCCTCTTAGAAGACAAGTCTTCCTGGGAAACCAGAGCTATTCAGCATCTCAAGGCCCAAATCTAGGCTCTATTCCCACCCTCAAGCCAACAGGGAGAGCCAGATAGATCCCTTACCAAACTACTCAGTGAATTTGTCCTGAATATTGGGAGATAGCTGAGAGAGGGCAGATGGTATTTGTTCTCTTTGTTATATAATATGTGTATATGGTCCTGGATCTATTAGAGTTATTTGCAGCCAGAAGCAGGTCAGAGCGCTGTCTCTGAAAGAGTCAAGGATAGAGATGTTGGGATTATTTCACAAAGCTATTAATGGAGTTGCACCTAGATAATAGTCATAATCTCAGAATAACACAAAAGTCTGTGAGCAGGTGGGAAAAAAAATCACCTAAGGCCCCTGGTCAAAAGGAAGCACATTGTTGCCAGAGGACAGAGTGAAGTAACTGATCAGAATTCCATATAGTTTGGCAGGAAAATCCATGGAAGGCACCAGGAGACTCACCTGACCTTTACGATAAAGCCAGATTCTGTTTGTTGTCAATCCAGGACTTGCAGATGAAAACAGGTAAGTGAATGCAATTGAGTGGAAAATGTGAGTGAGAAAGGAGCAAGTTGAAGACCCAGTCCAAATCTGCCTAGTAATTGTCCACTGTGAGTGTGGGTGTGAGTGAAGTGAAGGCAGGGGGAGAACACAACAAAAGAACAGGAAACACAGCTGGTGAAGGGGATAGGACAAGGATTAGAGCTGGGTTTTCATTGCTTTGGGGAACTCCTAGAAAAAGAAACTTCCCCCACTGTTATTAGATGAGTACTTCCTCTCTATATTGCCTTAGAGAGTGGCCGAGAGCTCTGAGAAATGCAGTACCTTACCTAGGGTCACACTTGACAGTATGCATCACAGACAGGCCTTCAATCCAGATTTTTAGTTACAATGTGCCACAGCTAGCAAAAAGGGAGGAATTATGCAAAGAAGAGGATACCACACTATTAAACAAACTCTGCCACAAGAAAGGAGGAAAACCCTATGGTCCTATTGGTTGCTAGCATAGCATACAACTGGTTTTGATTTCATGACAGGGTTGGCCTTTTGGTTTGTTAATCTTCATCAACTCATTGGTAGATTATAGGTGAAGCATGACTTCTAAAGAGGGGGAAAGATTTTGCCAGAAGTGGGTTATAGTAATAGTTATCATTCATATAACACTTAAAGGTTTGCAGAATGTTTTACAAATATTATATCACTTATCTTTGTAATAACCCGGAAGTAAGGGTATTACCTTCATTTTACAAATAAGGAAACTGAGGCACAGAGATGCTAAAGGACTTGTCTAGGGTCTGATAGCCAGAGTCTGAAGCTGGATTCGAACTCAGCTTTCTGATCTTTCAGGTCCAATGCTCTATCTAGTTCTATCTAACTGCTTGACTTTGTTTTGTAGCTTGAGGATAAATTCTAAGACATAATGTCTCCATAATATATCATTAAGAAAGAAATTATTCCAATTATGGGAATTGTGCATATAACTGAACATAATGCTGTTTTTAAAAAATAAAATTGCTTTAACAGAAATCTGTCTGCAATGCATTTAATGAAGTATGTTGATAAGGATGTAACCTTTTCCATATAGTTCAATGTCACCATTGTAAACAACATTTAACTATGCCATATGTTGTGCTATTGCCCATCAGAAACAATCCAGTCTGGGATCCAAATAATTCATCACCAGTGCTTGAGATAGGGAGAGGAGGCAGTCTTCCTTCATAACACATGAATCAAAGTGGGACAACTGAGGTGAGATACAAGGGTGGCTACAAACTTCCAAGACAGTTACCCATGATTCATTCTGTAACAATACATAAATCACACATAATGTTTGACTACAACTGCAAAAGTCAAAGAACACTGATAGCTACAGTGTAAGAAAAGAAAAGAATTCTGGAGAGTGAAAAGAATGCTATGAATTATGATTATTTAATTTTACCAAGAGACAGCCATCCAACACTGCCCATAAGGTCAAGGAGTTTCATGTGTTTACTTAATTTTTATGAATGCTCACTCTCCCCACTAAAGGTGTATATATTTGTAGGATGATATTCCATAATTTCATGGGAAGAATATTCTATTGAGAATTTTCTTACTATGCTACTTCATGAAATGCATTTTCTTTGATATATTTGAGTGAATGCAGACCCAAAGAATACATTAAGCATGTGAAAGAAATGATGAGAGCCCCACATGTGAAAGAAGAGAAATTCCCCAGGTACTATATGAGAAAGACTCAAAATGACCAAAAAACAAGTAGACAAACATTTTCCAAAACAACTCCAGGGCATTTTTTTCTGTTCAGTCAGTATGCATTATCCCCAACACTACCCATTATACCCAATCAGTACCCAATCTAGTACTCAGAAAATCTATAAGTTAAATCCATAGGATAATACAGAATATGGCATAATAATATTGATGACATTGAAAAGTAATGAATAAGTTACATTATCATCAATATACTTCTTTGAAATATATTCTAGAAAGATTTCTATTAACAGTTTTATTTTTTAAAGTAGAAGAATTCAATTATATGTACAATTTTCATAATGAGAATGTTTTCTTTCCTAATGATTTCTTATTACTGAGATATTACTAAACAACTCCCTTGAGTTCATGTTGATGTCTTAGAATCAGTTCTCAACACAATCAGATCTCTAAGAGCAAGGGACTTACTTTTCAGGATAAAGAGTTACTGTCAAGCTAAAAGTAATAAAGGAAAAAGGAAAAGATAGTATTCTATTTAGAAAGATCCCTAAATTTGCTGCCCTCCTCTATAGAGCTAAAGTGACTGAGCTTTGTCCCATTTCACTTATGTTTCATCTCCCCATGATCCAGTGCCTTCTTCAGCCCATACTTCTATTGCTTGTTCTTCTAGTGTCAAGTTAGTCATACTAGTAATAAGCTGTATCTTCTGAGATCTAGTGGGAAGGAGATTAAGATAAATTATCAATGTACCCAATTTTCAAAGATTAATTTATTGTAAAGTTTCCATCTACTATAATTCACATTCTTTATATGAAGCACTCCTAATTCTTCTAACCTAGGTTAGTGTCCTTATAAAAGGAAAGTGTCCAGTGGGTGCCCATGTCTAATCTTGGTTTCAATGGGATTCCTCAGAAAAACACACCAAGGACAATCCTTACAATTGCTAGACAGTTCAAGCAGTTGGACGTAGACACCATTATAATTGATACCTGTGTTAGTAAGTGAAAATCTTCAACCCCCATGTTTGACCGGTATTCTGCTCACTCCTTTGTGAGCATGATCTTACATAACAACTTCTCAAGTCAGTGTCATTAATTCCCCACACATTTCACACACACAGAACCCAGTTACTTTCTTGAGTGTTCAAAAGGGCATCTCCACTAACTGCTAGACTCCTGTGGAAGATTTTAATTGCTTCGAAGTTGTACACTAAGTAAAAGTTCAGAAGAATTAATGTGAGGTTTAAATAGCATTTTAACATTTGACAAATAATTTACATATACCGCCTCATGGGGCATTTGCCACAGTTATTATTACCTCCATTTGATAATGAGGAAACTGGGGCTCAAATAAATTAAATGGCAATGTGGTTGGTAAGTGTCAGAATAGATATTTGGACATACATGGTTTGAACTATCATGGTGCTCTGGCTCACGGGACCCAGTAGACTAGAACCAGTAAAAAAGGTAGATCTTCTTAGGTATGAGGTTGGTATATTTTGACGTGTTTGAGAGTTTTGCTTCTGAGATTCATTAGTATAGGGAACCTTCTGGTTCCAATTCCAGCTCATACTAGCCCTACATTATATATATACATGCATACATACATACATATACATATACATACACATGCATACATATACACATATACATGTATGTGTGTGTATATGCATGCATGTATGCATCTATTGTTGTCATTGTTCAGTCATTTCAGTTGTGTCTGACTCTTCATGCCCCTAACTGGGGTTTTCTCAGCAAAGATACTGGAGTGGTTTGCCATTTCCTTCTCTAGCTCATTTTGCATATGAAGAACTGAGGCAAACAGGGTTAAGTAACTTGCCCAGGGTCACAGAGCTGGTAAATGTCTGAGGCCATTTTTTTACTTGGGAAGATAAGTCTTCCTGACTTCAGGCCCAGTGTACCAACCAACAACAGAGCAACAGAAACAAGTCTATTATTTTATTATTAATACACATAATATGTTAGCTAAAATATATTACAATGCATTACATTATATATTTGTTTTGTATTATAGCATAGTATATGCATGCTTCTGTGTGTACACACATATACACATATGTGCATGCATGCATACACATGTATCTATATCATACTGCTAGTCTTGGGAGATAGCCAGAACCAACCTTGGTTCAAATCCTATCTCTGACAAATGAATTTATAAAATATTATTTATTGCTTACCATGTTCCAGGCTTGGTCACATATGGCTATGTGACCTTCAGCAAATTATGGGGCAGCTAGGTGGCACAGTGTGTAGAGTACTAGACTTTGAGTCAGGAAGACCTGCATTTAAATACAGGATCAGAAGTTTCTTAGCTCTGTGATCCTAACCAAGTCATTTAACCTCTGTTTGCCTCAGCTTCCTCATCTGTAAAAATGGGGATAATACTGGTACCTGCCTCCCTGGGTTGTTTTGAGGATCAAATGAAATGATTGTAAAGTGTTTAGCATAGCACATAGCTTAGCACACAGCATATACATATATATATACATATATATATACTGTATAAATGTTAGCTACTATAATAATTATTATAATACTTCTCAGTGCCCTGAGAAAGCTCACCAAAACTATAATGTGTAGAAGACTTGTTGATTTGCATCAATAGGGAAAGTTTCCTCACTGGAAGTGTTCCCTACATCAATAAAATATCAAAAGGGGAACCCTCAAACACCAAAATATACCAGTCTCATATCTAAGAGAATCAACCTTTTCCCTAGTTCTAGCTCACTGTGTCCTAAATGCCAGAGCACCATAATAGCTTGATGCACATGTGTTCAAGTCTTCATGAGGAAGGTGAGCATGTTAGGAAATAGACCCATCCTGAAAATGAAATGAGAGAATGGACTATGTATGTATGTATGCATATATGTTTGTATGTCAGCACATTTTTAAAAATGGAAATATGTATTAGCAATGACTGGTTCTCATTTCCTTTTGATCAAATTTGTTTAGGTAAGAAAAGATACTGGAGAATTACCCACAAAAGAGATGACATGAAGGTAAAAAGAGCTTCTAAAATATAGACACAAGGAAAGTGTTGAAGGAAGCACCACATTGAAAGAACTGGGGACAGCAGCAGCTTTCACTCATCCCCCAGGTACCAGAACAAGAAACAAGCTCTATGGGAGCATAGTGGTTAGAAGGACAGACTTCAAGTCAGGAAGACTTGGGGTTTAAATTCTGTCTCAGATACTTTCTAGCTAAGGAAGGGGTAGGCAAGTTAAGGACTGAACTCTTAATTGGTCCATCTGTAAAAATAAGAATAATTTTATCTTGATCTCTATGCCATAAGGGTCATTGTGAGGCTCAAATAAAATGTACATAAAGAAGTTTGTAATGTACTATATAACTGAGATTTGCAAACTTTAAAACATTATATAAATGCATTACTGTTATTAACTCTGGATAGAGTGGGAAAGAAAGTTTCACACACTTTTACTAATCAATTAACCAAGGAGAAATGCCACACGGAACCTCCTTTCTGAGGTAACCCATTGAAGAAATCTCTTCTCCCCAGTAAGTTAAATTCTGTGCCTCACTTCTCTCCTTTGACTTAGTCTACCTGTTGCTTTAGTTCAATGTCAACATCTGGTTTTCCATCTGCATTTATCCCTGAAGGAAAAATATTTTTCCTCTCCCTTGTATATGAAACAAGTATTTGACTTGTCTTTAGCCTTTCTGAGGAACTGGGGCCATTGCCATTTTGCTAGATCTTTACTGAACAGAATCCTAAAGACATAGGGACCAAGGCCCCTTCTCAATCAAATCCTAGGCTTAAGGCACTAAAAAAAATGGCGATGTAATTACAACAAATACAAAGTATAAATATAGCATCCACCACGTAAAGAACTGTGGTAGACCAAAGGAAAGATGGTAAGTTTAGGCCACTGGTGCCTGTGTCATCTGCAATTTTCTTTTGTAAGACCATGAAAGATGACCTCCCTCTAAATGGACAAGTTAGGAGGTGAATGTTAGCACATAGTTGATATTTAATATATATTTACTGATTCTCAGGCACTTGTTTGCCCTGAAGCAGGAGGATGGGAAAAAAAAGTCCTCTTAGAGAGCAACAATAGGTAGTCCCTTCCCTGCTCTAGCTTTACTTATATTTGTATTTTCTTAAATATATTCTGTTAAAAATGAATTTGCTAGCTAATAATAGGTAACATTTTTCTAGCACTGACTCTTTGATAGGCACTAAGCACTTTAAAATTCGTATCACATTTAATTTAATACTATTTCTCACAAATACCTATGATCAACCATGTTCCTGGGTGCCCAGCATGAGAGCACAATGGGAGTCACACAAGATAGGAACCTTTCCTAAAATAGGGCAGGAGGTACAAGATGTGAGATGTGAGTCAGGTTACATTGTGAATATGAGCAATTATTACCTGAAAAATGTGCAAGATGCTCCAGCAAACTCACACAGAACATGAGACACATAGACTTTCCCTCTGACAATGAACAGCAGCCCAATGACACAGCAATACATACATGAAAGGAAATATACCACAAAATGCCTTACTGTCACAAAGTCCAATCTTATTCCTTCTCCCTCCCCTCTATGCTAATTTCCTTTTTCTATAGAATTATGTGACATTCTTCAGCAAATACTGATGATAGTCAATATCAATCATCTCTAGTTAAGTACACAGGCGCATATAGCTGTAACTCCATGGGTGGAAGTGCCTACATTCTCTCCCCACACATGTCACTCCCTGCCATAATGGTTCAAGTGTAGTTGCTTTCTTCATAGGAAATATAGAGATAATTGATGGACCCAGGTCCACTTTCCCCATCAGGATGACTCTACTTTCTGATCTATTTCCCTTAGTCCACTTATTACACCAATGAGAAATATTGTTGAGTGACTCACACATTCTTGATCTTAAAAGAATTAGTTCAGGAGAATGAAAAACCTGACAACTATTTCTCCAAATGCCAAAGGTTCATGAAGTGGTATAGGAGGATAGAGCTTTGGACTGAATAAAGGAGACCTAAGTTGAGATGCCACCTGAGATACCTACTAGTTGTATGACCTGCACCATTCATTTAACCACTCTCAGTTTCAAGTTTCAGTTTCACCTGTAAAATGGAGGTAATAGTAGTACCTCTCTCACAGAATTGTTGTGAGGTAAAAATGAGATTATATATCCAAAGTGCTTTGCAAACATTAAAGCACTAAATGGATGTTAGCTTTTGTTTTAGGCAATCTAGCATAGTGGATAGAGAGCCAATCTTAGAACCAGTAAGACTCATATTAACTGTGTGATGCTGGCAAGTCCCTTGACCTCTAAATGCTCTATAACACTCTCTTAAGACAATAAGCTGAGGAAAATGTATGGACCTGAATTGGTAGATAGCATTTCTTCATCTGGGAGTTCCCTATTCTAATGATTTCATAAATCTTATCTCATATAACCATGGATTGGAGTTGGGAGTACTCAATAGCATGGACCCTTAGGAGGTGGAAGTGTTCAGAGGGGCAGGAGTTTGAGGTCTCACTTATATAGGGTTTTAGTGGTGGCCAGACTAACTCTTATCTGTGCCACCCTGGGGTTAGTTCACTACCATCTCAAAGTTATCAGCAATACCTTAAAGTTAGTTCATTCACATATCCACATCAAGTTATCAGCACCATTTGGTGTTCTTTTGTCCTTACTGAAGGCGTATGGAGGTTACCTGGTGTTTAAAGATGCTAAGACCAAAAGGCCCTGAAAGCCCTGATTTAGATGGAGCCCCCTAATTTAGTACATAGTCTCAGGACATGATTTTTAGTTTATATAAGATACAGTTTACAAATTATGCTCCTCTGATCAATGGTTCAGTTTGTAAATGACATCTAGGTTCCCCTTTGCAATCTTACATCCTGCTATTGTTACTTTATACTGGCTATTTATAAACTTGCTGTACTGACTAAAATGGGAGAGCAGGTAGTGAGGGGAACCAAAACAAGATACAATTTTAAAAAATCTATCCTTCCAATCAGGGTGAACTGGTAAATGTTTAACAACTGGCTCTCTGGAAAAAAAATGTATCTAGGACACTCTTTTAAGTTTAATTTGCAATATTAACATTCTTTCTCATTGCTTTCTAAAGTCTAAACAATCAATAAAAGTACAAATCAGGTCCAGAGTTTTAGACTTTGTTGATTTCCAATGTTTGAATGCTCACACTGAAAATTTAACAATTGACTCTTAAGTGAGTTCTGCCTCAAGCAGACCCCTGCATAATGATGCAGCATGGTAGAGTGGAAAGAGTATTAACTTTGTAGTTAGGAAATAGACACAAGTCTCTCCTCTGACCCTACCTATGTAACCTTGAGCAAGTCACTAAATTATCAAGGCCTTGGTTTACTTAACTGTAAAATTATGAGGTTTTGTTAGATGATCTGTAAGAGCCATCCAGCTATAGCATATGACTCTATGAGTGAAGGACAACTATCAACTGCTTTGTTCTGGGTTTTCATCTAGGTTGAATCAGCATGATATGGTAGAAAGAACACTGGACTTGGAAGCTGCGAGAACAAAATTCAAATGAGCATAAAAATACTTTAATTTTTCTGGAATAAAAGGGAGAGAGAATAGAGGGGGATTCAGGCTGAATAAGAAAAACACTGTGAATAATCTTTCAAAGGTTATTGAAAACTATATTATAAGGCAGTAATTATCAAAACCTTCTGGTACTAGCTAAGAAATTTTTCAACAACAAATAAATATAGTAACCTTGTATTTGACAAATAGAAAGACTTAAAATTTGGAGATAGGAATTTATTATTTAGTAATAAAAAATGGGGGGGGACTGGAAAGCAGAATAGCAGAAATTGAGCATAGACCAATATCTTACACCATTTATCAAGATAAGGTCAAAATGGATACATGACCTAGACATAAAAAGAGATGTTACAAGAAAACTTGAAGAACATAGAAATAGATCATCAATTTATGAATGAACAAGAGATAGAGAGCAAAGAGTAAAATGGATAGTTTTGATTACATTACATTTTTTAATTATACAAATAAAACAAATGTAGCCAAGATAAAAACTAAAACAGAAAATGGGGGGGGATGTAATTTTATAGATAATTTCTCAGATAAAGGTCTCTTGTCTCAAATATGTAAAGAACATCAAATATACAAGAATGTGAGTCATTCTCCAATTGATAAATGGTCAAAAGATATGAACAGTTTTTAAATGAAGAAAGCAAAACAATTCATAATCATATAAAAATGCTCTAAATTTTTATGGATTAGAGAAATGCAAATTAAAACAACCTTGAGATATCATTTTATACTTATCAGGTTGTCTAAATGATTGAAGGGAAAAACAACAAATGTTGGAGAGGATGTGGAAAATTTGGGACACTCATTATTGGTGGAAATGTGAATTGATCGAACCATTTTGAAGAGCAATCTGGAATTATGCCCAGAGAGTTTTTAGATTGCCTATACCATTTGATCCAGCAATACCACTACTAGGTTTATTTCTAAAGATGATTAGAAAAAAAGAAAAGAACTTATGTTCTAAAATATTTATAGCAGCTCTCTTTGTAGTAAGTAGCAAAGAACTAGAAATTCCAGGAATGCCCATCAATTGGGCAATGGCTGAACAAGTTGTGGTATTTGCTTGTGATGGAATACTGTTTTGGTATAAGAAATGATGATCTCAATGATCTAAGAAAAACATAGATACACTTGCTCAAAGTAATGAAGAATGAAATGAACAGAACTAAGAACATTGTATATAGTAATAGCAATATTGTTGTAAGAACAACTTTGAGCTAATAAATCATTTTGACTATTGTAAATATCCAGATTAACCACAAAGCACATATGAAGGACAATGCTGTCTACACCCAGAAAAAAAGAACTTATAAATAGAAGTATACGCACATACACACACGCACACACATATGCATATCTAGATTGATAGATAGTTGCACACACATACATATTTGTCTCTACTGACAGCCATCCCTACAGCATTGCAGGAGAAAGGGAAAAAGGGGAAGGGGGAGAAATTTAGATGACTTTATCACACATTTAAAAGGAATAGCAAGTTGTGCATGATAGATTTGCAGTTTCATGTGTAATCGTCTTTTTTTTAAATTATACTATGCTATGTAAATACTTGTTGTATTCCATAAATTTAAAATAAATTTTTTTTAAAGTAAAGGAAAAAGAAAATAAACAGGAAAGGTATTGGAAAATGGCTAATGTAGTTCTGATTGTCCAAAGAAAAGGTGCGGGTGGGAAACAAACTACAGACAAAGCTACTTGATGTTAGTAAACATTTATCAAACATCTACATGCCAAGAACTGTGCTAAGCATTGGAATTTCAGACAAAATTGTAGAATGAATTCTTTTTTAATTATTTTATTTATTTTCTTGTTTACATCATTCATTTCCATGAAATTTTGAGTTACAGATTTTCTCCCCATCTTTCCCCTACCACAACCCCAAAACAGCAATCCCCCTGTAAAGCCTCTCCCCCAATCTGCTCTCTCCTATGTCCTCCTCCATCGCCCCTCTAACTTTCTGGTAGGATAGGATGGGTCTCCCTACCCCAGCACCTGTATATCTTAATTCCCAGTTGTATGTAGTTAATAATAGAATGAATTATTAAAGATATAATTAGTGAATCTCTAGAGAAGGAAATCATGACCATCAAGAATCAGATTGATTTAATCAAGTACAGTTTATAATAATTTAACCTTAATTCCTCTTTTGACAGGATTTGAATGGTGGAAGTGATTTAATGAGATGGAATTTGAAGACCTGTGGAAGAACTTGAAGAAACAGTGAATGAGGACAAAGATACCTGATAACAGAGAGTAGGCAAAGCTAATCATTTTTTTTCTCTACCAAGGAGAATGCTCTTTGAACTGGAAAGGCCAAAATAAAAATGGCTAATAGGGAATCTGATAACCAAGACAAAGTATGGAAGATAGTAAAAGAATGCTTACTTGTTCTTGATAAATTCATGCATGCCACCAAGTCCAAATGAGCTACAAACTTTGGTACTAAAAAAAATTGGTGGATGTCATTACTGAGACACTATGAATGATTTTTTAAACTTAAAAAAAATACATGTTGATTGTTGCTCAGTCATGTCCAACTCTTTGTGATCCCATTTGGGGTTTTCTCAGCAAAGATATGATAGTAGTTTGACATTTCCTTATACAGTTCACTTTACAGAAGAGGAAACTGAGGCAAACAGGATTAATTAGCCTGCCAAAGGTCACACAGCTAGTAAGTATCTGAGACAAGATTTGAACTCGGGTCTTCCTAACTCCAGGTCCAGAGCTCTATCTACTGTGCTAACTAACTGCCCTAAAATATACAGTTTTATTTTTGTTTTTTTACCATCAATGAGTATTTGTTTTTCTCTCCCTCCTGCTCTTTTCTGTTGAAGAAGATAACGACAACATTGTAACTAATATTTATTAACCAAGAAAAACAAATTTCCACATTGCCCACATCCAAAAATGTGTCTCATTCACTTGTTTAGTCTATCACCTCTCTGTCAGGATGTGGACAATATTTTTCATTATGGGTCCTTTGGGATCATTTTTGGTTATCATATTGATCAAAGTACTTAAACCTTTCAAAACTAGTGCACTAAACCTAACAATATTTTCATGTGCTCTATCTTCAAAGAGCTCACATTCTAATAGAGTAGACAGCATATAAATAATTACACGAAAAACCTATATATCCATATATACATACATATATAAATATATCATACTGGCTAATGTGACAAAAAGGAAAATTATGAATATTGGAAGGGATGTGAGAAAACTGGAACACTAATGTATTGTTGGTGCAGTGGTAAATTAATCCAGCTATTCTGCAGAGCAGAAAGCCCAAAGGGCTATAAAACTGTGCATAACCTTTGACCCACCAATACCACTACTAGGTCTGTATCTGAAAGAGATAAAAAAAAAGGTGGAGGGGATCCATATGTGCAAAAATATTTATAGCATTTTTTATGGTGGCTAAGAATTGGAAATTAAAGTCATGCCCATCAACTGGGTAATGACTGAACAAGTTGTGGTATATATTATAATGGGATGAGAAATGATGAACAGAATGCTTTCAGACAAACCTGGAAAGACATACATGAGCTGATACAAAGTAAAGTGAGGAGAACCAGAACATTATATACATTAACAGCAATATTATGCAATGAAGAATTGTGAATGACTTAACTATTCTCAGCAATATAATGATACAAGACAATCTCAAAAGACTCATAATGAAAAATCCTATCCATCTCCAGAGAAAGAACTGATGTCATCTGAATACAGACTGAAGTGTAATTTTTTTCACTTTCTTTTTTTTGTTTAGGTTTTCTTGTGCAAAATGACTAATAGAAAAATGTTTTACATGATTGCAAACATATAACCTATATCAGATTTCTTTCCATCTCAGGGAGTGGGCAGAGGAGGGAGAAAGATAGAATTTGGAATTCAAAACTTTAAAAATGTTTAAAAATGGTTTTTACATGTAATTGGGGGAAAAATGAAGTATTATTTTTTAAGGGGAAGAGGGAAATAAAGTTTAAAAACTACAGTCCAAGCTGCTTGACTTCAATTTCAGTCAGGCAATAAACATTTATCAAACATCTACTATGTGTCAAGACTGTGCTAAACATTGATTGGCATTTCAGGCAAAATCTAGAATGATTATTAAGGATATAGTTAGTGAACTTGTAGAGAAGGAAGTCATGACCACCACAAAGAACTAGACCAATTTAATCAAGCATAGTTTATGTCACTTTAATCTTATTTCCTCTTTTGACATATTTAAAACCGGGGAGCTGGGAGGAAATCTATAAACAAGGTTTAACCACATTTTAGCAGTGTTTGATCAAGTATCTCTTGCTATTCTTGTGGAGAAGATAGAGAGATGTGGTATAGACAAAAATACAGATTTAAACCTAGTTAAAGAGCGAAACTCTAAAGAATGGTCATTAATGGTTTGATTTTCACCTGGCAGAAGGTCTCTCTAGTGGAATGCCTCAGGGAGACCTGGATAGTGGCTGGCCCTATACCATTTAACATTTTTTTCAGACTAGGCTACGTTATGTCAGTCTGATGATGACACAAAGCTAGAAGGGACATCCAACATGCTGGATGACAGAGTAAGGATCTAAAAAATCTTGGCAGTCTAGAACATGGAGATGAATCTAAAAGTAAGAAGCAGGGTGGTACAGTAGAGAAAAAATCTGATTTGGATTTTGAGGAATAGGGTTCAAATCTCACTAATGCCATTAACTACCTATAAGACCTTGCACAAGTTACTTTAGGCCTTAGTTTCTTTATCTACAAAATGAAGTGCTTGGACTAGATGTCTGTTAAGGTCCCTTACACTCCAAATCCATGAATCTATGATAACAGGAGGGAATGTAAAGTCTTGACTTTAAAAGAGTGATTTCACAAGGACAAGATGAATAAGACATGGTTGAAAAACAGTTTCTCTGGGTTTGGTGGGGTGGGGTGGGGAGTGGACTGAAGTTATTAGTAATCTGAAAGGTTAACATAAGCCAAGAGCAACCAAAAAAGGTGATTTCTTGGGCTGCATCAAGAGAGGTATAACTTCTATGATTAAGGAAGTTATAATCATACTGAATTCTGCCCTAGGAAAAACACATCTGGAGCATTTTTTTACATTTGAGTGAGCCAAAAATTAGGAAAAAAAACATTGATAAGCCAGAAAGTATCCAAAGGATAACAGCCAAGATGGAAAAGGGCTTTGAGACTCTACCAGATGAGGAATGGTTCAAAGAACAAGGGATTTTTTAGCCTAAAAAAAGAGAAGACTTTAGTCAAGCACGATAGCTCTCTTCGAGTATTTGGTCCTAAGTCAACAAACATTTATTAAGTGTTTATTATGTACCAGGCAGTGTGCTAAATTCTGGAATATATTCATGTTCCCTACACTCAAGGAACTCTCATTCTAATTGGGGAGACACTATGGAAATAACTATATAAATAAAATAGATATTTTTGCATTTCTTTTGTTGTTGGGTAGTTTAAGTCATGTCTAACTTTTCATGACCCCATTTGGGGTTTTCTTGGCAAAGACACTGGAGTGGTCTGCCTATTCCTTCTCCAGCTCATTTTTACAGATGAGGAGCTGAGGTAGACAGGGTGAAATAACTTGCAGTAGTAAGTGTCTGAGATCAGATTTGAACTCAGGTCCTCCTAACTCTAGGCCCAGCACTCTATTCACTGTACCACCTTGCTGCCCCTATATATGCATACAAATATTAATATGTAGTAAATGGAAAGGAGGAAGAAAGAAGATTGGGACTTTTTATTTGAAGAGCCATCATGTAAAAATGTTACTCTATTTAACCCTAGAGGACAGAACCTGGTGCAATGAGTAAAAGTTGCAAAAAAAGGCAAATTTAGGCTTTATGTTTAGCAATTAGAGGTATCTTTAAGAGGAACTGTCTGCCTTAAGGGGTGGTGTATCCCTATATATAGGAGGTCTTTGAACAGAAGATGGATGACCATGTGTCAGGTGTAGTATAGTGGAGATCCTATGAGTGGTCAGAATATATAGGTTGAGCTAAATTCCTACTAAGATTTTCTCTGACTCTAAAATTCTATTATGTTGTGACTTGTACTACCCATCTTGGTTGCTGGGAGAAAATCAGTTTGTAACCCTTAAAACACTAGATCAATGTGAGTTATCATCACTATTAATATGGTTATTATCAAAGTAACTAATTGCATTAAGGTTTTTTTTTCTGCTACCATCTCACACTACTGACTAATGTTGATATTTCAGTATGTTAAAAAAAAATGCTAACATTTTCACAGGAACTATTGTCTAGCAACACCTCCCCCAACTCGTATTTGGAAAGTTGATTTTTTTAAGTATGGGACTTTACATTTATCTCTATTAATTTTTATCTTATGAGATTTTGCCTGTTCTAGCCTGTGGAAATCTCTTGGCATTTGCAATCTATCATCCAATATGTTCTCTGTTCTTTCTATCTTTTTTCCATCTTCAAATTCCCTAGTTATGTTATCTGTGACTTAAAGTCACTGATAAAAGAATAAAATAGAATGAAGGAAAGGTACCTGGAGAAATTCTGCTAGGGATCTCCCTCTGAGCTAATAGATTTTTTAAGACTTCTTTGGGGATCTATTTATTCATTTAGTCAGTCAGTTCTGGATCTACCTAAATTGTGCCATTATCTAGCCCACATAGTATATCTACAAGAAAGTTTGTCAAACAACAGGAGAAAATCTAGGTGTAATAAATTACTGATTAACTTGCCCTTATTTGCCAATCAAGTAATCCTCTCAAATTAAAAAAAGGGGGTCAATTTGTTTATTAAGCCATTTGGGCTCTTAATGCTCATCATTTTCCTATATAAGTATAATTTACAAACAATCCTTCTAAAAATATGTTCTGGAATTTTGCCATGACTGAAAATTAAATCCATCAGTTTTTAATATTCAGACTGTTGTTGGGTCATTTCAGTTGTATTTGACTCTCTGTGACCCAATTTGGGGTCTTCTTCAGTATCCAGAGATACTGGAATGGTTTGTCATTTCTTTCTCCCACTCATTTTACAGATGAGCAAACAGATGCAAACAGAGTTAAGTGACTTGTCCAGAATCACAAAGCTAATGTCTCAGGCTGCATTTGAACTCAGATCTTCCTGACTCCAGGCTGGGAGCTCTGTTCACCACCTAACTGCACCACCTAATTGCCCATACACTCCTTTAAAAAAAAAATCAGAAAAATTATGTTCTCCAGTCCTGTATCTTTCTTGTTCTCCATGATTGTTCAAAGACTATTCGAAACCATCCTGCAATCATTCCTCCCCTGAGATGTAATACATCTGGGCCTAGTAATGTAAAATTAGCATGTCTGTGGGGCCCTCTGTTCCTTTTAGGATAACCCATAGATCCTCAGATTGACAATGGAAGATTCTCAACAATTCAAGTCTAGGCAATCTTTCCTGGCTTATTTCATGCTACTTTCTTTCATGAGCTCTACATCTTGGCTATGCTGGTCTACTTGGTGCTCGTCACACATTTTACTCCCAACACTTTGTCTTTGCACTATTTCCAATATCTAGAATGTATTTCTAATGTACTTCACCTTATTAGAAACTGATCTTCCTTCAAGGTTCAATTAATGGGCCAACAACTACATAAAAGTTTTCAAGATCCTCCTCCCATTCTTGTTAGTCCTCTCCACCTCCTAAAACTTATCTGCTTATATGCTGAATCTCCCCCAGAAGAATGTACTCTTCTTGAAAGACAGTGTTGTTTATCATTTTGTGATATTAGGCTCCTATTATGTTCCAGGTACTATATTCAGCACTAGGAATACAAAAAGAGGTAATAGATAGTCCTTGCTTTCAAGGAACTCACAATCTAATGGGAGAGGCAATAAGCAAACAAATATGTAGAAGCAAGTTGTATATAGGATAAAAAAGAAAATCATTAACAGAGGGAAGGCATTAAATTAAGTGAGGTTAAGAGAGATTTCCTATGGAAGATGGAATTTTTTTTTGGTTTTTTTTTGGAGGGGGGAAGGCAGGGCAGTTGGGGTTAAGTGACTTCCCAAGGTCACACGGCTAAGAAATATTAAATGCCCGAGTCCAGATTTGAACTCAGGTCCTCCCGACTCCAGGGCTGGTCCTCTATTTACTGCATGACCTAGCCACTCCCAAGGAAAATGGAATTTAATTAAGACTTGAGGGAAACTTGGAAAGACGCCAAGCAGAGATGAGAAAAAAGAGTATTCCAGGCATAGAGGACAGTCAGAAAAAAAACAACCTGAGCTGAGAGATAGAGTGTCTTGTTTTTGGAACAGCCAGGAGTTGAGCATCACTGGACTGAAGAGTCAGGAAGTAAGGGATAAGAAGGCTGGAAAGGTAGGAAGGGGCTAGGTTATTAAGAGCTTTGAATGCCAAAGAGAGGATTTTGTATTTGATCCTAGAAGTGATAGGGAGCCACTGGAGTTTACTGAGTAATGGGGTGACATGGTCAGACCTGCACTTCAGGAAAATCACTTTGGTGCCTGAATGAAGGACAGACTAGAATGGGAAGAGACTTGAGGCAGAGACCAAAAGTACAGTCCCTGAGTATGAGGTGATGCAGGCCTACACCAGAGTGGTGGTAGTAAAAGAAAAGGGGAGAGATGTTGCAAAAGTGAAATCAACAGGCTTTGCCAATAGATTGGAGGGGGGCAGGGGTGAGAGAGAGTAATGAACAGAAATAGCATCTAGATTGAGATCCTAGGGGATTGGAAGGATAATTGTTGCCCTAGACAGTAGGTTGACAAAGTAGGTGATACAGATCCCTGGGGGGGCACTAGAAAGATCCTTGGGGTTGGTAGTAGCCTTGAGTGCAACTGGATTAATTGGCATTGAATAAAGCATAAGGAAAGAGAATTTTGTCAAACCATTCATTCATGTTTCATCTGCTGTGTAACAGAGTTAAAATCATAGAGATTACATTATTTTTCAAATCAACACACAAAATGCAATCTATAACTAATCAATGGTCAAGTCTGCCAACAGGTATTAAGAAGCAAGTGTTGTCAGGCAAGCTTGTTGTGCATTGTCAGAAAGTCCAGTATTCATAGGCAAGAATATGTGCATGTAATGATTTGCTTACAATACAACACTGTAAGTTACATGACGTAACATTGCATCACCAAAATTTCAATGCAAGAAAAAAAACTCCACAAATTTACAATAATTTATCAAATTTAAGATGCTTTGCTTTAAAAATAAATTATATTCTTTTGAAATTATTCAAATTTCAAAAAACCTGCTAAGTGGTTGAAGAAAGTTGATTTCCAGGGGGGGCTCTGAGTAAAGTTTTTTTTTAATGAGGTAGTAGGCCAAAAAAGTTTGGGAACCTCTACCCTAGATACTGATAAAAAAAAAAAAGTTTGGAAAGAGGGAGGCTTTGGGAGAAAGATACTGAGTTCTATATTGGACATGTTGAGTTTAAGATGTCTGCTAGACAGCTAGTTTGAGAGTTCTGAGAGGCAGCTGGATATAGGAGACTAGAGATGAGCAGAAGGTTAGAGCAAGATGCGTAGATAAGGAAGTGATTTGTATATATGGATACTTAATAAATGTTTATTAGATTATATTAGATTGAGGGTTGATGCTTCCTTCTTTCTTTGCTTTTCTCTCTTTCTTTCTCTGTCTCTGTCTCCCTCTCTCTCTGTCTCTTTCTCTCTCTCTCTCTCTGTTTCTCTCTCTCTTTCTCCTCTCTCTCTCTCTCTCTGTTTCTCTCTCTCTCTCTGTTTCTCTCCCCTCTCTTTCTCTCTCTCTCTCCCTCTCTCTCTCTCTCTCTCTCTCTCTCTCTTTCTCTCTCTCCATCCGAAAATATATTGGGTTTTACAAGCTAGATTTCTTTCTTAAAATCCATGCCTTTGACCCAAATCTCACTGAGTGGCCAATAATAGGTCCCAGACCAAACCCCACTTGGTCATTGTTTGGGCCCTGATTGACTCACAGTTCTGTTTTGGCCAGAAACCCTAAGGGTCTTTCCCTCCCAGTTTGAATTTTCTTTTCTTCTGGACTAGATTAAGGAGGCCTTTCTTTGCCTGATTTCTTTTTTTTAACTGAGGTGTTGCCTCAAACTGAGACCTGCTAAAGACTGTAGCTTTAAAAGACCAAGGTCTTCCCCCAAGTCTGGGGCCATCAACAGTCATTCTGGCATGTGTCTGGTCACTGACCTCAGATGGCTCTAGATGAGAAAATGAGGCTAGTAACTTTGCACAGCCCTCCCTCACTTAAATCCAATTCACTTGCATGTCATGACATCACTTCCATGGTGTCAAGGTCCTCTTCTAGAATGAAGGACAGATCACAACAACAAAGAAAGAATGAATGAAGCAACCCCCAAAAGAGGTCCCAATGCACCTTAGAGTGGAGTTAAACTGGTGGGTAAGGTCCTCGGTTGAACGAATAGCATCTAGAAGTTTGTGCAACTGGAACATGCATGTCCAGGACAAATCAGGTATTCTGCAGTTAGCTGGGCCTCTCAGAGTGAAGGAGACACTTTAAAAAGGAAAACAAGAATTACTTAATTCTGTACTAGGCATTGTGCTAAATTCTTTACAAACATCTCATTTAATCTTAACAACAACCCTGGGAGATATTATTATCACCATTTTTCTGTTAAGGAAATTGAGTCAGAGGAAACAGACAAAGTAATCTTCTCAAACTTGGGCAAAGTAACCTGTTCTTTCAAGGTCTTTGGTTGGAATGAGCGTTGGAGTTTTTAAGGTAAAATAGAATCATAAAATTTTAGAATTTTAAAAGCCTTTAGAGGTATTTTAATCAAACCTCCTCATTTATTTATTAGTATATATATATATATATAAAGTAATATAGCTAGCTGAAAGAGCTAAAACTAGAATATAAATATATCAGCTTCCAATCTGATAGTCTTTCAACTAATCCAGGTAGCTATTATAGAACTGCATATACTACTCAATATCTTGCCTATATGAGTACCATGAAAAGGCTCAGGTCAGCAGTGAGAAGTATTTTTGGAACCTCTGGAATCCTGCTGTGATTATGGCCTGGATGAGGTATTAGAGTATTTCTTCTGTTTTGGAAAATTAAGAATCCCTATTGGGATAGAAAATGAAGAGACCTAGACTTTGCCCTTGAAAATCAGACAGATTTCCCATAGCAGAATTAGATCATTAATAAATGTCCCTCAATCATAGAAATGTGTATTAAGCATCTACTATGAAGATATAAAGGCAAAAATTAAATAGGTCCTAAGGAGCTCATAATCAACAGAGGGAAACAACATGTATATTAGAATGTGTTAAAATACAAAATATGTGAATATAATGTAATGGGAAGGAGGAATGGAGAGAGAAGAAGATAGTTAGCAACTGGATGGATCAAGAAAAATCTTTAGGGAAGGCAGAGCTTAAGGCAGAGGCAATTAAGGTTTCTAAAAGGTGGGGATGGGGGCAGCTAGATGGCACAGTAAATAGAGTGCTGGCCCTGGAGTCAGGAGGATCTGAGTTCAAATCAAGCCTCTGACACTTAACACAAAACTAGTAATGTGACCTTGGGCAAGTTACTTAACCTCAATTGCCCTCCCTTCTCCCCTCCAAAAAAAAGCAAAAAAAAATACTTAAAGGTGGGGATGAGGAAAAGAGTATTTTCTGGGTGTTGGAAATTGCCTGGGCAACAGGAGATGGTAGATGGAGTAACATGCCTGAGATAAAACAAGAAGGTCAACATATCTGGAGTGTAAAGTTATGGCAGAGAGTAGTATATTAAGCAATAAGACTTTTTAAGCACCCATACTGCGCTATGAGATGGGGCTACAAAGACAATCCCTACCCTCAAGAAGTGTATGGGGGAAGCAACAAAGACATAGATTGTTGAAAGCCAAAATACTTGATTCAGCATTCAGATATCTCTGGGTGGTCAGCTCTAAACTTGGTACATTTGATGATTTCAGCTTTTGCTTTGAAGTCTACTCTCGATTGTATCTGTTTATGATTGTGGCTGCATTAGGAGGTACCTGATGACTAGATCAAAGGTTTTAACCTAAGACTTTACTCACCTAGATAACAAGTCCTTATTTAATGATCTACTCTATGCTACTTCTAGGATATAACAGTCTAAGATAATAAGAATACTTGAGTCCTATTCATTTGTCTCATTGTTCTATAAAAACCTTGTCCTAAGAATCAATAAACAGAGTTCTTCCTTGAACTACTCACATGGCCTGGTCCATTCTTCTTCACATCTCCGACCATGCTTAGCGCTGGACACTGAGCAACTCCCAGCAATAGATAAGTATATTAATAATAAATATAAGAAGGTTGTATACAAAGTTTGAGAATATAATAAACCTAGAAAGGTAGATTGATTGGAGCAAAGTTGTGAAAAGTTAAAATGTCAATCATAGGAATGGATCCTAGAGGTAAACTACTGGTATTTATTGAGTAAGGCAAGTGACATAACCAGACTTAAAACTTAAGGAAAACCACTTTGACTGCTATACGAAGAATAGATTGGAGAGGGAATAACCTGGAAACAAAAAGACTAATTAGGAAGCTATTGCAATAATCCAAATGAGAGGTGATAAGAACTAAGGTGTTGACCATGTGAGTAGAGAAAAAGGTCCAAATGAGAGGAATATGGGGATAGAATGGATAAGACTTGGCAGCAGATGGACTATGTGGGCTGAGAGAGGGCAAGGTAGCAAAGAGGTGGGTTTGAAGGAAAAGATGATGCATTAAGTTTGAGATGCTATAGGATACCCAGGTTGAAATGTACAATTAGCAGTCAGTGATGTGGGACTGGAGATCAGGAAAGAAATTACACTAGATTCTGGAGTTTTATAGAGATGGTAATTCAATTGAGGTCACTGATGAGGTCATCAAGAGACAAAAGAGGATGCAGATCAGAGCCTTGGGGTAACATAATATGTACTCTGAGTTTTGATGTTCACAAATACAAACTTAGATGCTAAGACAATTGCCATATTCTATCTAAGACATTTATTGCTGCCTGTTGAATGAATGCCTCCCTTTTGTAAAAGAAAGTCAGATATATGCGGATAATTGCTGCCCCTCATTGAAGCAGAGAAATAGAGGTTGGTATTACTTCACAAAAGCTCCATTGGGTGATAACCAGACAGTAGGCACAAAAAGGCAACAAAGTTTAAAGAAATTAATGTCAGGGAAATCAGAGGTCTGCAATCAGATGAGAAGATATGATCTGAGAGTAATCACTCAAGTGAATAATTCACAGACTAGACCGATAATCAAAGGAAATGATGGGCAAGCAAAAGAAAGGGGTCATACTGTTTGCTATCAGAAGTTAGGGGAAAGCTATAGAATTCAACCTAGTCAGGAAAATCTAAATAAGGCATGAAAAACCAAGGGACTGAGAAAACCTTGACACTGAAGTGAAATTCATCTCCAGCGAGGATCTTAACAAGTGCTTCGTATTAGCAGGTGGTCAATTCAGAGTTTCCAGCTAAGAGCAGGCAAGTGAATGTACCTAACTAGAATTTGGCTTTAAAAAAATAACTAAGGGATCCTCTGACCCCAATTCATCATCCAAAATGGAACTGAGTGCCTCTAACATTCCCGTGGAAGCAGTCTTGTACTTATTTTTCTCAGAAGCTAAACTTTGCCAAGTATAAATGTGCCACCTGTGAAGAGGAGCTCCTAAAATGACAAATGTTGGAAGGACTGTGGGAAAACAGGCGCATAAATTTGTGCATTGGTGGTTGAGCTATAAATTGGTTTGTCATTTTGGAAAACAATTGAGAACTATATCCCCCAAATTAACAAATTGTGCATACCTTCCTTTAACCACTTGTAATAGTAATGTAATTTGATAGTTTGTATTGGCAAAGCTAACAGGTACTTAGCACCTAGTTTGAAATTAATTAGGTCAAGCTTCTGTTAAGAAAGAAAAGGCATGAACCTCTGTTGCTGACATAACAGGAAGGGGCAGAACAGGGAAGAGCTAATAGGTATATAAGGAGAAGCCCTAGCTGGAATTTCAGATCTTCTTGGAGCCAGGTTCTGGAGTCTGAGGAAGAGAGGCCCAGACTGGAGAGAATGATTTTTGTTTTGAGAACTTGGATGAAGTGATTTTGATTCTGGGAACCAGTTGAAACTTCTGCTGCTGAGGAGCTGCTGAGTCCAAGGGCCAGCCAAGCTGCTGAGGATTTCCAAGGACCAGCCAGAGCTGCAGAAGACTAAAGAAACATGACTGTAGTGCCAGTATTTTGTCTGTTTGTGGCTTTGTTAAACCTTGACTTCCCAGAAACAGAGACTGTGAAGGATGTAAGGTGGACTGGATGCTGAGAGCTTCAGTGTAGTACAGGAACTGCATGGAGAGCTGGACAAGGAACTGAGAGCTATCTGCCATTGAACCCAGGTAACAGTTTGGTGAATACAAGTTGGAACTATGACCATGGAAGGTGATCCAGGGAATCTGAGAGCCTATTTCAGGTAAAGATGAAAAGACATCTCCATAAATACTGAGTAGTGACTGACTCTGATGTGAGGTTTTGCTTTGGGACTCACTTTGGGAAAAGTTGTGTAATTTGTCCAGATGAGACTCTGGGCAGCCATTGAGCCCCTGACTTTGAAAAACCAGATGTTGGTAGCTAACTAGGTATGGATGTAATGGTTAGACAGCTAGAAGCCCTGTCTATTAAATTGTGCAATTTATTTGTGATTGTACTTTGTGATTGAATTAAAGACTTTGTGATTGACTAAATGAATGTATTAACCAGGGGTGGATAATTTTGGCTTTTGTATTTTGTGTCCCTTAAGGAGGCAAACCTCCCTAAGGATGATTGAATGATTGAGTTGATTGAATGGTTGACTTACTAAGTGATTGTTGGACTAAATGATTATACTTTGTTCAAAATTAGGTGACCACTGTGGTGAAAACTATCTGGCTATTTCTGTGATAAGTTGTAACATTGTTAATGCTATACCTTGATATTCTGTGAATGTTTTGCTCTGATTTGTTACAGAATAAATAGAGTGTTCAATATAATATGTAATCAGAACCTTGAAAGCTGTTCACAGTAGAATTCTTCTGGAAAGCTGCATAGCTTTACACCACTACTAGCCCTATGCCCCTGAGGAAAAAGAATTTACATGTGCAAAATATTTATCTTTCTGTAGTGACAAAGAACTGTTTACTAAAGAGGTACCCATTAACTGAGGGATGGATGTACAAATTCTGTTAGATATATGAATGTATGAAACACTATTATGCTATGAGAAATTATGAAAGAGAAGATGGCAGCGTAGAAGCAGCAATGTACCACAGCTCCCACACCGCCACCCTAAACACCCATAAAATATGAGCCCAGACAAAGTCTAGGACTCTCAGACTCACAAAAATACAGAAAACACATCTCTCGCTGAAGGCAGCTCAGCAGCAGGGGCTCATTGAGGTGGCTGGGAGTGGAGGCTGGCCCAGCCTGAAGCCAAGATCAAGGCCAGGCCCAGGGCAGTAGGAAGGAGCTGAGCTGAGCCAAGCCTAGCCGAGCGGCAGCCAGTCTGCAGGAGAGAAGATCTACGGCCTCCAGCACCTCCACATCTACCAAAGCGTAAGGAACAGGGACTGGAGAGGGGCAGCTCGGCAGGAAGGGCCCATCCAGCAGGCCTGCAGGCAGGGAGCCGAGAGCAGCCTGGCCCAAAACCGCAGCCTCAGCCAGGCCAGGCCCCAGGGTGATCAGGAGGGGCCAAGCCTCACAAGTCGAAGCTTGAGTCTACTTCAGAGAAGATCTAAAGCACCTGAGGGAATCTTCACATCCACCAAACCAGGATTAGACGGTCAGTGAAAGTGAAAGTGAAACTTTGTAACTTAATTTGGGGGAGGAAAAGCAGTTCAGCCAATCTGACCCTGGGACAAGGAAGCAGTGGGGGAGGGGAACTGCTGGAACCTGCAGTGGCTCCCACTGGGCTGCTACAGAGCCCCTGGCCTGAAGACTCCGCAGGGGGCTGAAACGTTTGATCAGGGCTAAGGGCTCTTGTGCTGAGCGGCATGGATCTGGATCGTGGTCTTGGGTGATGGTCCTGGGGTGTACTTTCAGCAAGCCAAAGCTGGGGGGG
>CM053595.1:200919161-200940516 GCA_028646575.1 Pseudocheirus occidentalis | reverse complement strand
AACTTTATTTGGAGACTAAAGTTAATGGTTGCCCCACGAGTGGAAGATCAGTATATTGTGAACTGCTGATTGAATCAACTCCCTCTTAGGGAAACTAGGTCATTCCTTTTGTTAATTGATTGATTTAATCTTTAAATGTGAAGCCGGTTTCTCCCTTAGGGAAACCAGCTGAATCTTCTCTTCTTACTTTCCTTGTTCTGAAGATTGTATATAACATTGTGAATTGTTGATACTGTGAACATTGTACTGGAATATTGATTTGTAATGGAATAAACAGAGTGTTCACTAATACTGTGTAATCCAAATCTTAAAAGCTGTTCACAGTAGCATTCTTTTAGGAATCTACTGTTGATCGGCTTTACACTGCCTTGGTGCTAATAAACTCCTTTTGAATTTGCTCTTCCTGAGTTTTGGCTTTTTAATCAAGGCGAAAGCCTGAACAGAATTTTCCTTTTAACAGTAACCTCTGGCATTTCCTCTTAAATCTAGACTACTGGGCCCATTAGATATAATTGATAGTGTTTATATAGTGTTTTAGGACAGTTAAGTAGGGCAGTGTATACAGCACCATGACTGAAGTCAGGAAGACTTGAGTTCAAATCCAGTCTCAGATACCTACTAACTGTGTTAAGCCTGTACATGTAAGTCTATTTGGCTCAGTTTCTTCATCTGTAAAATATGCTGGAGAAGGAAATGGCAGACCACTCCAAAATTTCTACCAAGGAAACCCCAAGTGGGGTCAAGAAAAGTTAGAAATTGAACAACAGCAATGTCTTGATTCTAATACTCAATTCTAGTTCTAGGGGCATACATTTGTGTGGTCAGAGCTGTCTTTTTCAGCTCTCTAGAATCTATTTCTCCATCCCTTTGCTCATAGAGTTCAGGAGTGTGGAGTTCAGGCAGTCCTTTTAACTTACCCCCACTCTCGCTTCCCATAAATTCCTTCTGAGATTTCTTATCCTGACTTGGCTAAGACCAGAGAAGGAGCAAATACCCTTCAAAAGTGCCATTAGGACGAGATTCTTCCTTTCCAAAGCTGCATTCAGTGGTAATGGAGTTCATGGCAGGCACCAGTAAATACTTCCTGCACACATTTCAAATACACTCACCCCAATCTTAATTTTCCATAAGATTCTTTGACCAAATCAAGCCTGGAAGCTTTCAGAGGTACATTTGTTATTATCATCATTTTCCAGGTGAAGGTTTTCCACATTGGTCCCTTAAAAAATCTTCCTCTGTTGCTTAAACCATTCTTTTCTTATCCCTCTCTCAAGTTACCTTCTTACTGGATCCTCTGAAACAGACTTTCCTAGCTAGCCCTTTCTAGCCAGGACTGCCCCTTGTTAAGGATGGGCCTACTTCAGGTTGCTACCCTGTTAGTTCAGGTTCAATGTTGAAAAGAAGTAAGGTACTCAAAGGCTGTTAAATAGTTAACAAAAGTAGGTTTACTTAGATGTAGAATTTTTTTAAAGGATATTCAACAAGGATGCTCCAGCACTTAGCTTAGGTAGATTCAGACCTTCCCTTACTCACCTTGTCTTAAATGAAAATATATCTGGTCAACAGGACAAGGTGCAGAACTCTAGTGGTCCTATAACACCTGCCAAGTCTGAAAAGGCCACACTCAACATGGGTTGGTCTTTTTATGCCTTTAGATGGACAAGAAGCTATGGTCAATACGGTCAGAGGCTACTAGGAAGCTAAAGCAAGAGAGGTCCTAGTCCAATAAAGTACTGGGGACAGTTTTATCTCTTTTGCCCAACTATGTTGTGGGGGGAGTACTAGTGCCCAGTGAGTATTCTAGGACAGTTTGAATGATTTCTCCCTAGTAGCTGACCAGGTGTTGCTGTTACTGTACCTTTTGGGTAGAATCTGCCTTTCAGTGCATTCCCATGGATAGGGGATCAGTCAATATTCAACGTTACTTTAGGACTGGGTATTATCCCTTTCATTGTATTCCTGGGTAGGAAAATGGTTATTTTCAAATGTAGACTTTCTGTCAACCTCTATCCTATTCAAAACTGCTCCTAAAGTAATCCCTTTTGGCACTTTCAGCCATGTCTGGGGGATTGTTTTCCCTTCCCCCCCCACCTTCCCAATATCTCTTCTGCTTGGGTGAGTAAATATAAGATAAAGACAATATTTTTGTGGGGGGAGGGGAGGAACTACCAGCTGGAGTGGGAGTGGGGAGTCCTCATGCTGATTTTTGAAGAAAAATAGGAATCCTACAAGGCAGAGATGAGGACAGAGTACAAAGATACAGAGATAGAATGTTGCATGTGGTGGGTGTACAGCGGCCAAGCATGAATGTAGAGTATATAAAGGGGAGTTATGTGTATGACAGTCAGCTTTAAAGTTAAGTAGAAGCCAGATTGCAAAGGTCAAATGAATGGGAGGCCTGAATTTAGGGCAGCTGATAGTTGCTCACCATCCTGTTCACCGAGGCCTTCTCTCTGCATGCAGCCTTTGGCCCATCTGTGTTCATCGTAACCAGAGAAAGGCAAGAGCCTGCCTTTGACTCATGTAAAGACAGAGATGCTGAGATTACTTCACAAAGAGTCTGGTAACTCTGGTATTTATTTTGGCATTCAGAATTCTGGTATTCTGGTAATAGGCAATAGTTACAAGGGCATAAAAACACCAGATGTAAGCACAAGCAGTCAACTGTAGGTTGTTAGAAAGAATGACCCAAGAATACTGGATATGGGAATAGCTAACAAGAAGTATGTGTAAGTCACAGGAGAAAGGGGTGTGCTGTTACTAGAGTTCAGGGGAAAGCAACCATATTTCATTTAAAAAGGCAGCAAAAGGAGAACCAGTAAGCAGAAGACCGAGGTCACCTTCACAAACACCAAAGCCAGGTTCTAGCCCAACGGTGATCTTTGTATGTGCTGCCTTTGAATGTGGTCTATCATAACATCATGGATTTAGACACTGTCTTGTCCAGGGGTTCTCAATATTATATGTATATTATATTATGTATCAATGATGATAAAAGAGAGAGAAAGAGGGGGGTGGGGAGAGAGAGAAAGAGAGAGAAAGAGAGAGAGAGAGAGAGAGAGAGAGAGAGAGAGAGAGAGAGAGAGAGATGTATTTCAATATAACTGGGGCTGCAAGTAGTTGGAGTACCAGGCCTGGAATCAGGAAGACCTGGGTTCAAATCCAACCTCAGACACTTACCAGCTGTAAGATCCTGGGAAAGTCACTTAACTAACTCTGTTTGCCTCACCTTATTTATCTGCAAAATGGGGATAATAATACCACCTGCCTTCCAGGGTTGTTGTAAGGGCCAAAAAGATAATAATCATAAAATTATTAGCACAATGCCTGGCACATAATAAACACTATATAAATGTTAGCTATTATTAGTAGTATTCCTTTATAATCCTATGCATTTTCTTTAATGCATTTTAAAAATTTATTCTGATAAGAGATCCATAGACTTTACGGGAGTGGCAAAGGGGTGTATGACACAAAAAAAGACTGAGAATCCCTGATCTAGTTTACATACCTCATTTTACAGTTAAGAAAATGGGGGCTTATGGGGCAGCTAGGTAGCACAGTGAATAGAGCACTGGCCCTGGAGTCAGGAGGACCTGAGCGCAAATCCAGTCTCAGACATTTAACACTTACTAACCTTGTGACCTTTGTCAAGTCACTTAACCCCAATTGCCCTGCCCTCCCCACTCCAAAAAGCAAAAAAAAAAGATGACTCAGAGAAATTAGGAATGACTTGAATGACTTACTCAAGTCTAAAATGGCAAAGGCAAGATCCTATCTACCAGAACTGCAAAGCCAGAGAGCCCTTTCCAATGCTCCACTTTGTCTACAGAGTCTCCAGGTGAGAGCAAAGAGGTAAATGAATCTGCCTGGAAAATGAGAGCAAGGAGGTTAAAAACTGAATGCCCCATTCTCCTCTGGGAGATAACTGTCCACTGTGGATGTGAAAGGAACACCAGAGAAACAAACCCAGCTGATGGGAAACGGAAGATTTGGGGTAATGGGAAAGCATCATTTAATCATTATGTGTGAAATCTGCTGCAGTTTGAGAACAACATAACCTGATGGTCTTGTTGGTGATTAGCAGCATATAGCTGGTGACATTCGAGGCTTTTATTAATGCTTTGAATAATCCATACATAATTCTTTATATATTCTCATATGTAAAGTACAGACCTTAAAAAACTATATAAATGCTAGCTATTAGTAGTAGTAATAGTAATAATAATGAAGCAGTGGCCAGATTGTGACAGAATCCTGGCTTCCAAAAAGGAGAAAAGATTTTTTTTGCCAGATTGAGAAATTACTTGGACCAAAGGGTATAGTGGGTTCTTAGCACAAAATAGAAGATGACATTTTTATTAGCCCAGCCATCATAAGAAAAATAATAGTAAACCTTCGATGAAGTAGGAAAGAAAATACAGGATAATAACAATAACAGCTGACTTTTATTTATTAAAATGCTTTAAGGTTGGCAATATTTGAGCCTTACAAAAACCCTATGAAATAGATGGTTTTGTTATTGTCATTTTATAGATAAGAACACAGGCTGAGAGCTATGAAGCGACTTGCCAGGGTCATAAATATGTGAGGTTACATTCAACCCCAGTTCTTCCTAAATCAAAGTCTATTGCTTCATCTAAGCACCATGACGCCTCTGTTGATAATGCAGAGCCACTGAGCTTAGCTTCTTATTGACTACAAGTTAATACATGAATGGGGAAAGATACTTTGAAACTGATTTTACTGCAGCTTCACTAAAAAAATAAATCATTTCAGTTCCATGGGCTTAACTGAGGATAAGAGTCCTTTCTTAGATAATTACAGATCTTTTCCTGGGGGAACAGAGTTAGTGTTGTAATGAATACTCCTTCTTACTGTTTCCTTTTTGATTCAAACTATAAACCAGGTTATTTTTCAGAACAGATAGAGTTTTGCTAAAGAGAATTTTTTTTGAAAAGGTGAGCTATCACCAAGAAATTATACATAAGCTTGCCATGACAGTCATGATGCAATTTTAAATTTTACTTTTGCCTGGAGTTGTGTTCAAAGGTGAGTTTCAGGGAGCATCTGGACAGAATTGTAGCCTAGTGTCTTATTTGAAGAAGTATCTTCTTTTTTTGTGGTGAAGAATATGGAGGGTTTAGAGTAAGGTTTAAAATTCCAGCAACAGAATAAATACTTGTGAGACTGAAGAGTGGGTGCCAGCTGACAAAGACTGTCATCCCTTATTTTAGTGAGGCAGAAATCAGAGATTTTAATTTTTGTATCCCCCCCCCATGCTTAGCATGGCGACTGGTCCATACTAGGCACTTAATAAATGTTTATTGATTGATATGCAGCTGACAAATCATAGGATCTAGAAATTAGAAGGATCTTGTAGATCATGTGACAAACCCTTCACTTTACAGAAGTTTAGAAGAAATGTGGTAACTTACCAAATGGTCACATATGTAGCAAGTAGGACATTGATAGCAACAGAGAAAAAAATTATTTTCTGAAGGATGAGAGAATCAGTTGAGAGGAGCTGCTTTTTTGTTGTTCAGTTGTTTCTAACTCTTCTTCACCCCATTTGGGGTTGTCTTGGCAAAGATACTGGAGCAGTTTATTATTTCCTTCTCCAGCTCATTTTACAGATGAAGAAACTGAAAGAAACAGGGTCAAATTATTTACCCCAGGTCACTCAGCTAGTAAGTATTTGAGATTGGATTTTAACTCAGGGAGATGATTCTTCTTAATTCCAGGCCCTGTGTTCCCTCTACTGTCCCTCTGCCCCACCACAGCTGCCTCCTACAATTATTCCTTTTTTTTTCCTTTTTTGGGAGGGCAGTTGGGGTTAAGAGACTTGCCCAAGGTCACACAGCTAGAAAGTTGTAACTGTTTTAGGCCAAATTTGAACTCAGGTCCTCTTGACTTCAGGGCCAGTGCTCTGTTCACTGCGCCACCTAGCCTTCCCTTTAATTATTTATTTCACTGTTAGGTGATGATGCTGCACTTCTTAGGAATTCCAAACCAGCCTCAGACACTCAACACACCCACTAGCTGTGTGACCTTGGGCAAGTCACTTAACCCTAATTGCCTGGCCTTTCCCCCTCAAGAAAAAAAAAAGGAATTCCTAGAACTGTATGCATTTTTACTTCACCATTATGAGGAAATGTTAAGTGACCACAAGGCAAGTAGACTGAAGAAATTTTTCAAGAAAGTAAGTTTTAGGGTACTTTCTTTCACACTGGCTTTTACAGTCACTTCCACGAAACAACTTTGTAATATTCACAGTGATGACTTTGAATAGTTCAGAAAAGATTTATTTATTATACACTGCATTCAAGTATCAAAGTGTATTTTAGAAAGAAAAATAGTTAAAGTAAATGAACAGCAAACAGCATGACAGTGAAAATAGTACTAGGCGTGGAGTTGGAGGACTTGGGTTCAAATCTCACTTCTGAAGAATATGGTCTATATGACCTTGGGCAAATCATTTAACCTCCTTTGGCTTTAGTTTCTTCATTCATAAATATGGGGGATTGCACTAGATGGCGTCTGAGGTTCCTTCCAGCTCTAGAGCTATAATCCTATTCTAACTACTGGGGAGACCTTGGAAAAGTCATTTAACTTCCCCCACCCTTGGTTTCCTCATCTGTATAATATTTGATATTATCCTCAATAGCTTCTGGGGTTTCTTTCAGCTGAAAGAGTTATGAAGGGGTGGCTAGGCGATACAGTGAATAGAGCACCAGCCCTGGAGTCAGGAGAACCTGGTTTCAAATATGGCTTCAGACACTTAACACTTACTAGCCATATGACCTTGGGCAAGTCACTTAACCCCAAGTGCCCTGCTTTGCCCCCTTCAAAAAAAAGGCAAAAAAAAAGAAAGTTATTAAAAGTTCCTGTAAGCTGAACATCTCCTTTCCCAATGTTTTCTGATAATAAACACTGTGCTTAGCAAAGTTACGTCTGTTCTCTATCTATTCACCATAATCAGATCTCTAGGTATCTCTTATAGCTCCATAAGAATAAGGTCAGGAAAATTAGATATAGAGGAAGAAGGAAAAAGACCAGTCAGATTTCTATTTCTTTCTGGGATTGAAATGGTTGAACCCAGTCCTGATACCCTGGCCAATAATCAACATATATGAAGATCTGCTCTCAATTTTCATTTCCCCATGATCCCAATATCTTCCTCAGTCAACATTTATTTTTCTTGTCTTCCCCTATTACAGGCTTAATGAGAACTCAAAATATGATTAAAATCTTCACCAAGGCTGGGTCTGGTGGCCCAAGCATATAAAACCTTCCTGAAACGCTCTCCCTTCTCAGCTCTACTTTTACTGACTTTCCTGCATTAAGTCCCAACTAAAACCCATCTTTTGCAGGGTGCACTTCTCACCCCTCTTAATTCTAGTGCCCTCCTTTGTTAATTATTCCCTATTTATTCTATGTATAGCTTGATTTGTATATATTTATTTTATGTTGTCTCCTCACCTATTAGAAGATAAGTGTCTTGAGAGCAGCGACTGTCTTTGCCAATTTTTGTAATTCCTACACAGTGTAATACTTGGCACATAGTAGGTGCTTAATAAATGTTGGTTGACTGATTGATCTCTACTAGTGGGGAGTGAGAGGATGGTAGACTGCTTGAGTCTGAAATACTTTGAGTTGGGTGGGATTTGGTATTCAGCCCTAAATGAAATGATTCTGACTTTTCTTTCCTCTTGATTTGATTGTGTTTTAGGAAAGAAAGAAGAGGAAGTTGGAGGAATTTAAATGATTACAATGTATGAGATTTCTTTTACTATATTTGGAACTAGAGATCTGAAGACACTGGGATAGCAGTAACCATCCATTTCCATGGTACCCTATCCTACTTGCCAATATCCCCACTTTGGCCAAATCCTAGAAGAGGAGACAAGCTCTAGCTCTGTGTTTCTTTGGCTGTGGGACTATGAAATTCTGGCAGATAGCACTGTTTCTGGCCATGGTGGCTAGTGCAATGAAATCCAAGAATATCTCGACAAATTACCAGGATATCTTAAAGACAAAGGACTAGGTACCATAGGCACTAAGTTTTGCCATGCATAAATAGAACCAGGCAAATAACTATGAAAAACTCTTGAAGATGGTCAAGGTCATAAAAGCTCAGGAGAAGGTCCATCTACAATTCCTTCTCCATATTGATTGCTGTTACCAAAGTAAAGATGGGAGAAATCTTTTTCTGTTGATAATCACTGACCCCCCCCTCAACTTCCCCATCCCCAACTCTCTCCAATACACTCAACAAATCAATTGAAAGTTATATTCAAGTGAAATGCAACTTAATGGACTTGGTTCAAGAATAAAAATATAAAGTTAAATTTGATTTTTAAATTAAGAACTAGCAAAAGAAATCAAGCTGAGGGTCAGGTTAGATCTATCCCTAGAGGAGATGTTCCCTACTCTTTTACTAAAGAGAAGTTATGGGACTATACAGGCTCCCTTAGAGACACTTCTGGACTAGATTACATAACCCACATCTCTTCCAAGAGTCTCGGAGCTTGGACCTACTATTTGCCTCAGTCCACTTACACGTTCTTCCTTTCCTTCTCAGTTATTTTCTATACATACTCCTTATGGAAAGAAGTTATCAGTTTCCAGATGTACCATTTCCTTGCTTTCTAAAACCATTCAATCAACAGTCATTTGTCAAACACCTACTATGCCAGTTAACTATGTAAGTAGTAAGGATACAAAGGAAAAAGAAAATCCTTCTTTAAATAAGTGTTTTTACTTTTAGAAACTATAGGGAAATTGTGATGTAACTATGAAGTATACTGACAAGATGCATTTTTACTTAAAATAAATAGGAGGCAGGAAGCAATAAAATAAACTAAACCTTTATGTGGCTCACTATTGACTCAAGGATCAAATACAAATTCCTTTGTTTGGCATTCAAAACCCTTCATGATAATGAGTAAATTAGTTCTTTCATTGGGATCGAGATAACTTTGTTTAACCAAAAGAGAGTTTCACATCTCACCCAAGGGGAAATTCCCCCAAATCTTTAGTATAGTATGCTGGGGATAGAAATTGCCAGTTCCTTTATGTATTGGCTTCTTGCCAGTGGTTCTCCCTCCAGAGTGCTGAAGAAAGGTTAGCAAGGTACATATTCTCTCTTGATGCTAAAAGCCATGCATCTCTCTCTTTTTCTGCCCTCACCAACTCTGCATGTTCTTGATATAGGTTCAGGGCGTTGAATAATCAATCTCCATCAATGAGGAAAGTGTCCCATACAACTGACCCTTTGAGCCAAGTGCTACAAATTTACATATATTTTGTAGACACATATGTGTACATTATTTCCCCCTACAGAATGTAAGCTCCTTGAAGGTAGGGACTCTTCATTTTTGCCTTATAGCTACAATGCCTGGCACATAGGAATAAATACCCATTGATTTACTCTTCTCCTATGACACCAAACTCATCACTTTTTTCACTTTGAGCATATACCTTCAAGTTCCCTTGAAATTTATTCACTAGGAGGGGTGAAAGGTGAGAAAAAAGATGAAAGGTGCTGAAGCCCTCCTAAGGGGGGCTCCCAGGATGAAGAGCTTTATACCTCTCTCCAAAGGGCATCAAGCAGAGTACCCTAAATTGAGCTCCATTTTGGCCTAACATGACTGCTGGCTTCAAGATGGGTATTGGATGATAAATGCACCTCATTTGGTTTGTGCTCCCTATACTAACTCAGCTAGCTCCTTCTAAAGTCATCTAAACTCTTTGAAACAGGGTAGTAGACCAGAAGGGACACATAACTTCTCTTCCTGAGTGCTCGAAATGATCTTGTAAATAATCCATTTGTGAATTTGTTCCTGAAAATATCAACTTCATTTATCTATTGTTTCTAAAATCCAACTTTCCCCTCTTTTTCTTTTAAATAGTATTTTTTTCTAATTACATGTAAAGACAAATTTTAGCATTCATTTTTTTAGCCTTTTTTTTAAAGGAGGGAAGGTAGGGCAATTGGGCTTAAGTGACTTGCCCAAGGCCACCTGGCTAGTTTTTTGTGGTTGAAGCCGGATTTGAACTCAGGTCCTCCTGATTCCAGGACCAGTGCTCTATTCACTGTGCCACCTAACCACCCCTAGCATTCATTTTTTAATGAAATTTTGAATTCCAGATTTTTTCCTTCCCTCATTCCACTCACTCCTCCCTAAGTAAGCAGTTTGATACAGGTTATATATGTGCAGTCCTATAAAAACACATTTCCATATTAGTCATGTTGCAAAAGAAGAAACAGAACAAAAGGTAAAAACTATGGTAAAATAAAGAAAATAAAAATAACATATTTCAATCTTCATCCAGATTCCTTCAGTTCTTTCTCTGGATTTCCCCCCCCCCTTTTTTTTTAAACTTAGATGTTTGCCTGCCTCAAGTCTTTCAGCATTACTCCAATTCTTCAGAGTTGACATGTCATTGAGAGTGGTCTGATAATCACAACTGAAAGTTCCTTAAATACTTTGATATGAAATTTGCCTAAGCCAAGAGACTAACTCTTTTAAGGGCAGGTTCTCCTTTTTAATCTTTTCACTTATCTTAGGTTTAAATTCCATGCTAAACAAGTTTATGAGAAGAAGCTTGGCATAAGGGATAGAGAGAACTGACCTTAGAGTTGGGAAAATTTGAACTCAAGTCCTATCTATGATAAATACAGGCCATATAACCACGGGAAAATCACTTAACTTCTAGTCAACTCTAAGATTAATAGATGTTAACCTGAATTGTAGACAAATGTTTTCATTGGAAAGATCCCTATAATCAGTTCAGTCCTAGGCCCAGTCCCTAATCCTCTTACTATTTAATCATATCTGACCCTTTATGACCACATTTGGGGTTTTCTTGATAGATATACTGGAGTGGTTTGCCACTTCCTTCTCTAAGTCATTTTACATATGAGGAAACTGAGGCAACCAAGGTTAAGTGAATTCCCCAGGATGACACAGGTAGTATCTGAGGTCAGATCTGAACTCAGGAAGATGTCTTCCTGACTCTGGGCTCAATACTCTGTCCACTATACCACCTAGCTGCTTTATCCCTCTTAATCATTATTTTTTCTATTATTGTTACAGTTTTAAAGACAGTACTCTTTGATATAGAAGATAGATGAAAATTAGGTGTTGAATAGTTGCATTTTGGGGGGTCAGCTACTAAAACAACTTTTTTTGTTGTTTTATCAAAACAGCTCTGTGTGAATCCATATTAGTTTTTTTTTAGATTCCTCCCTTTGTTTTCTCCTTACTATATGATTCAAAATTGTTTTGTTAAAATTTGACTTTTAAAATCCTCTTATTGATGGCAGTCAAGATACAGGAAAAAGAGCAGTGATTCTCTTCAGCTCTCCCCAAACCTCTCTGAATATATTTAAATAATGCCATAAAACAATTCCTGTAGCAGCAGAAACCACAAAAGGATGTGGTGAAATAATTTTCCAGGCAAAGACAACTCAGAAGATAAGCAGGAAAGATCTGTTGCACCTGAATGACAGTGGAACAAAGTTCAGTACAGCACAGACCAGGTCCTAGTAAATGAGGAGCAGGCAATGTGAAGCACTGAATCAGAAGTTGCAGCCGCTGCTTCTACAGTTCTAGCCCACAGACAGTAACAGGGCTGAAGAACTGATCAGAAAGAGATTAGAGGGCCCTTTTTGCTGCCACTGGGGAAAGGACTCTGTTGCTTTGCCCATACTCAGATCTGGGTCAGAGTCCTGGGCAGCAATCCTAGCATGAGGAGGAGCACTAGCACACCAGAGCTTGTGGTCACAGTAGAACAGGAACCCTCATCACACCTCCAGTGCAGAAAAGAGTGCTTGTGGTCACTCAGAACACAGATTAGGAGAAGAGTAAACACCTCTCCTTAGATCATACTACCCTGGAAGAACTAAAAACTTGCAGGTCCCTAGAAGTAGCTCTGAAAACAGCTGCACAAAACCCCTGAAGCTTGAGATAGTGTGCTCTCTACCCTAGAAGCAGAGTCCCACTTTAAAGAAGGATTAAAAGTCAAGAAATGGACTGGAAAAAATGAACAAAGAACAGGAAAAAATTCTACATATAAAAAGTTACTATGATAATAAAGTAAATAAAACACACTCTCAGAGGAAGGTTAAAAAAAAGTCAAAGCTCCAATACTGAAAACCTCCAAGAAAAATATGAATTTGTCTTAGATCATGGAAGAGCCTAAAAAAGAATTTTGAAAATCAAGTAAGTGAGGTAGAAGAAAAATTGGGGGGAAAATGAGAGTAATGCAGGAAAATCCTGAAAGAAAGTCAACAGCTTTCACACACAAAAAAATAAAATAAAGAAGAAAATAACACCTTAAAAACCAAAATAATCCAAATGGTAAAAGAGGTACAAAAAGTCAATGAGGAGAAGAATGCCTTAAAAAGCAGAACTGGTCAAATGGAAAAGGAGGTACAGAAGTTCACCAAAAAAAATATTCCTTAAAAATTATAATTGAGCAAATGGTATCTAATGACTTTATGAGAAATCAAGAAACAATAAAACAAAATTAAAAGAATGAAAAAAATAGAAGACTGTGTGAAACAGCTCATTGGAAAAGCAAATGACTTGGAAAATATATCCAAGAGAGATAACTTTAAAATTACTGGATTACCTGAAAGCCATGACAAAAAAAAGCCTAGAGACATCATTTTTTTCAAGAAATTATCAAAGAAAATTGCCCTGATATCCTAGAACCAGAGAGTAAAAAAATTGGAAGAATTCACCAATCACCTCCTGAAATAGATACCAAAATGAAAATTCCCAGGAAAATTATAGTCAAATTCAAGGGCTTCCAGGTCAAGGAGAAAATATTGCAAGCAGTCAGAAATAGACAATTCAAGTATTGTAATGCTACAAACAGGATAACCTAAGATTTAGCAGCTTCTACACTAAAGGATGGGAGGGCTTAGATTATGATATTCCAGAAAGCCAAGGAGTTAAGATTACAACCAAAAATTACCTACCCAGAAAAATTGAATATAATCCTTCAGGATGGGAGGGGGGGAAGAATATATTCAGTTGAAATAGAGGGCTTTTAAAAATTCTTGATGAAAAGACCAGAGCTGAATAGAAAATTGACTTTCAAATACAAGATTCAAGAGAAGCATAAAAAAAGCAAACAGGAAAGTGAAATCATAAGGGACATAATAAGGTTAAACTGTTTATATTCCTACATGGGTAATGACACAACTCATTATTAGGGTGGTTAGAAATAGATATAGGCAGAGGGCACAGGTATGAGTTAAATATGAAGGGATAATATCTTTAAAAATAACATTAAGGGGATGAGAAAGAGGAAAAAATAAAATTAAGAGGTAAGAAGAGAAATACACTGGGAAAAAGGGAAAGTGAGGGGTAGAATTGATCAAACTATCTCACATAAAAGAGGCACGAAAAAACTTGTACAGTGGAGGGGAAGATGGAGGAAGTGGGGAGAAGAAAATGAACTTTACTCTCATCAGAATTGGCTCTAAGAGGAAATAACATACACACTCAGTTGGGTAAAGAAATCTATCTTCTCCTACAGGAAGGCAGGAGGGGAAGAGGGAAAGAGAAGAGGAGGGTGATAGAAGGGAGGAAAGATTGGGGGAGATGGCAGTCAGAAGCAAAACACTGCTAAGGAGGGACAGGGTGAAAAGAGAGTGAGAATAGAATAAATGGGAGGGGTGGAACAGGGAATAGGATGGAGTGAAATACATTTAGCAATGGTAACTATGAAAAAAAATTTTGAAGCAAGTTTCTCTGATAAAAGGCCTCATTTCTCAAATTTATAAAGAACTGAGTCAAACTTATGAAAATAGGAGCCATTCCTGAATTGATAAACTGATAAATGATCAAGAGATATGAACAGTTTTCAGATGAAGTAATCAAAGATATCTATAGCCATATGAGAAGTTGCTCTAAATTGTTATTTATTGGAGGATTGCAATGTAAAGCAATTCTGAGATACTACCTCATACTATTAGACTGGCTAATAAGACAGAAAAGAAAAAAGAGAAATGTTTGAGGGGTTGTGGAAAAAATGAGACTTTAATGCATTGTTGGTGGTGATGTGAACTGAGACTGTAAGGGGAAAGAGGGTTGAGGACAGAGATGCTATCCCCAGCAGAGTATGTTGATGGGCAATTATAACTGGCTCCTCTCTGAAGAGGAACTATGCTGGGGAAGAAAGAGGTTAAAAGTTGCACAGTGCAGCTGCTCCCACTCTTCCAAACTTCAGCTTTACTGGGGGTAGAAATCTCCAGCAGGGAGAATTTAGAGCTACTATTTCCATGTCACATAGTTGAAACAATTCCTGGGTGAATTCCTTTTAAGAAAATAAAAGTAAAACCCCCAAATTACTGAGATTGTTTGAAGTGGGTAGTAATTTGCAAAGGCTAATGCTAATTAATTGGTGATTCAAACCCAACTTCCAGAGAGGAAGGTCACTATAGCAAAACTTGGCAATGACAACCTTGAATCATGGTTTCATCTTAATTTGTGCCAAAGACTAGTTGTTTCTCTCTTTCTCTCTGTCTCTCTCTGTCTCTGTCTCTCTGCCTCTGTCTCTGTCTTTCTCTGTCTCTCTCTCTGTCTCTTTCTCTCTCTCTCTCTCTCTCTCTCTCTCTCTCTCTCTCTCTCTCTCTCTCCCCCCCTCTCTGTCTCTTTCTCTCTCTGTCTCTTTTCCCTTCAACGAACTGATTGTTATTTTATTGTTACTTTCCCTTCCAACTCCTGATCCTGTGCTCCTTTGAAATGTCTACCATTCCTTGATTAAACCAGTACAACCAGTGCACTTTCCTGAAAACTAACTGCAACAATTCTCAAGCATGCTTCCACACATATTTGCAGTTCCAGTAGCACTGTTTTTTTTATCAAAAGATCAATAATGTGGGACATTAATACACAGTTGATAGAACTGTGAACTGATCCAACCATTTCAGAGAGCAATCCGGAATTATGCCCAAAGAATTATAAAATTGTGTATACTCTTTAACCCAGCAATACCATTATTAGGTCTGTTTCCCAAGGGGAGCAGGGGGAAAAAAGAAAAAGAACCATTATGTTCTAAAATATTTATAGCAATATTTTTGTGGTGGCAAAGAATTAGAAATTGAAGGGATACCCATCAATTGGGGAAGGGCTAAATAAGTTGTAATATATAATTGTGATGGAATAATACTGCACTATAAGAAATGATGAGCTCATTGATTTTAGAAAAACATGGAAAGATTTGCATGAAATAATGATGAGTGCAATGAGTAGAACCAAGAGAAAGTTATATATAATAATGGCAAAACTGTTCAAAGAATAAACTATTTTGAGAAATACTCAAATCAGCTACAGAGGAACTATGAAAGAACCTATAAAGAATTGATAGAAGTATTATGGTATGCATATATGGATGTATGTACAAGATACACACACATCTGTGTCTAATGGTGGCCTTCTTTACTGCAAGGTGGAGAGGGAGGGAGAAAAAGAGTGCACAACAGAGAAAGAAAAAAAAACCCAAACAACTCAGAAGTAAGCACAGAAAAGCAGGGTGACTTTGAAAATGATACGTAGCATTTAGTGTATAGTTTATTTTATTTTTTTAAAGAAATTGAGATTAATGGTTTCATATTGAATCCTCTTCCTGTGTTGTCCTGTGTACATGAAAACTTTTCTTGTCTTTTTGCATTTAAATTCAAAATGAATAAAATGATTTTTAAAAATTCTTTGTCTAAAAATTATGAACTTAATCATCAATAAATGCAAATATTTCAATACACAAGGGGAAAAAAGATAAGTAATGAAGACAATGTAATTAATCTATTTGTCTTATTACTTCTGAACCCTGATTTATCTCTATCGTGCTATGCAAGACAATTATGTAACTTCTGATTAATCTGGAATACTGCTTTCCCAATAAAAAAGAACCTATTAGGTACCATGGGAGTACTTGTAATCACTCTCATCAAAGCTCTAGAGACAATATTCCTGTCTTCATTTAAGCAGATCCCTGGGCTCTTGGCTATACTAGGGATATCAGTTGGCTGGCCAAGTTAGTCAACAAGTCACTTATTAGGCACTTATTATTTTGCAGGCACACTGCTAAATGTAGACAATGAAAAGAGAGATTAAAGCAATACCTACCTTCCAGAAAAATACATTCTAACAGGGGAGATAACATGTAAATAAATAGATACTTGAATGATATATACAGAGTCAGTAATCAGAGTACAGCAAAATGCAGTCCATTGGGTCCAATTGGTACAACAGTCAAATTGTCTGTATTTGTACAGCCCACAAGGTAAGAATGGGCTGGAACTCTGTAAAGCAAATTGAGGGAGTCTAGGAAATGGGAATCTATAATTAAAGGAGGTACTAAGATGTGTATGAGTATGAGCCATAAAGCAAAAGAAGAAAAATTATAAAGGAACACTAACACTTTCGCTGAATCACTACTAAGTCTATTTCCAAAGGTAATTAGGGAAAAAGGAAAAGAACCTATATGTTGTAAAATATTTGTAGCAGGTCTCTTTGTGGTGAGAGTTACTTGCAATTCTTCAAAAACAGTGCAGTCCACCAAGATCATTTGGAAATGAGCATTTTAAAAAGTATATATAATGATGGGTGAGAAGGTGTAGAACCCTTGGTTGATTCACCATTAAAAGTTTGCATGGTATAGGAATCTGAGTACTACCTGGACATTGGTAGGCCATAGCACACATTCAGAAGTAGAAGTTTCCTAGTGGTCCTATCTTTGCTATGTAAAAGGAAATATTACATAGCTGAAAAATTCAGGTTCTTCTCAAGCAAATATACAATTGTATACTTTTATATAGAGGAAGTATTCTTAGAATCATTCGAGGATTGAAGAGACCTGACAAATATGCACTGCCAATTTCATGGATGAGATCAAGATGCTTTCTAGTTGTGGGAGTACTTGCAAGATGCTCTCTAACTATGCAACCAGAAAATGATTAGGAAAATCTGAAACATGCTGTTAAAATTTATTGAAGGGTTTTGCTACAGATTGAAAATACCATACCAGGTTTTATAGAGCTGCTTTCATTTTGCACTCATCCAGACCCTGAATTTTCCAGTTAACCTAAGGATCCCATGGCCAGTCTGTACCCTTGAATAGAACCAGAACAGTCATGTTCCTTTCATGATTCATGTCATTTACCCACAAGTAAAATACAAATTGCTCTGAGAAAGCAGTCCCAGAATAGAAAGTCTGAGGTACAAAAGCAAGGTTCCATCAGTTCCTTCTACCAAAGATCATCGCTTTCTCTATTTGTCCTCCACTCAAATTGAGGGTTTCACTCAAACCCTCACTAGTTCACAAATCTGAAGCATATCTAATTTTGTAAGCAGTAGAGCACCCTAAAGAAAGCACCCTTTTGGCAAGACTTGAGCATCTCTTAAGCTGATGGGTACTTGCATGATCTATGCAGTTTCCAAGTGTATGAACTTGAATGTGAACTTGGATGCAATATTTTCAAGAATGCTTCTACATGCTTTGGGTTAATCCATCCATTTGACCTGGCTTGGTCAAGCTAAACACAGCCATGCCTATATAGATTAACTTGTCTTTTCCAGAAATGAAAAGTTTGTGTTTTTCTGTTCTCCAGAGTATTTGACCAGGATTGTGTGATTGAACTGCATTTTGGCAACCAGGTACCTTCCCTGAGTGATTTGCAGGAACAGATTCTTGTGTTCAAGAACAGAAAACAGGTTATGAATAGAACTTTATTTAATAGTCTTTTATAAACAACAAAGCTGTTCTGCTTTAGTTCCCTTCCAGAAATTACTGCAGCATACAACTATAGGAATTTCCAAAGAGCAAAACACTGAAAGGACAAGAGGAATAAAACCATTAACACTGAACCCTTCCTAAATCTGCCTTCCATTACACATCATTATACCTTTCTGGAAGTCAAGTACTCCAGCTCACCAGTTCCCCATTACATTGAATTAGAGGAATTATAAAAAGGAAGAATGCAAAATAAAGAATGCAAAAAAAAATAGGGTGAAACTAGACTATGTAAAGACTTCAAAGGCTACAAAGGGACAAAGGAAAAAGAAAGAAAAAGAGATACGGGGGTAGGAGGTCATATTTCAGGCAAAGGGTATCAGCGTGAATAAAGGCCCAGAGGTAGAAATAAATTTGCTGTGTGTGGCAAACAATGAGTAAACTGTTCTTCCTAAAATAGTGATTCTTGAGTTTTGAGGACAGAGTCAAGATGGTAGAACAGAGAAAGCACTCACCTGAACTATCCCAGGTGACACAGTGGATAAAGTACTGGGCCTGGGATCAGGAAGAATCCTATTCCTAAATTCAAATCAAGCCTCAGACACTGACTATTCAAGTGACCCTGGGCAAGTCATTTATCTCTGTTTGCCTCAGTTTGAAAGGCAATGGAAAACCACTTTAGTATCTTTGCTAACAAAATTCTCAAAGGGGTCACGAAGAGTTGGACGTGACTTTAAAAAATGACTAAACCAGATTCTCCCAATATTCTCCTCCAAACAAATTTACAATAACACTTTAACTCATAAACTCTTGAGTGGCAGAACCAACAGAAGGTCAGAGTGAGACATTCTTCCAGCCTAAGATAGCATAGGAGTTCAGAAAAAGAGATGTATGGTGGTGGAGGAGTTGGGGGAAGAACTAACTAAGAGTCCACATGGTAGTGGGACTAAGTGGTGTTTAGAAAAGCAAAAGAAGCAGCTTTGGGAGCTCCCATGCCAGTGTCTTTAAGGGGACCTGGAAAATTATCAAAAAGAATTTACAGAGTACCCTGGGTCTAGCACTGGACAGAGAACCAGATTCTGTGTGGCAACTCCATTTTCTATGACCATTCCTGGATCATAGTTCAAGGGCAAAGAGAAGCATTTTTAGTCAAGAAGGAGTGGAAATCCTGAGGGGCAATATTAGTCTCTAGGGATGAGAGACCTTGAGGAGCAGTATCAATTGCAATCCAAAGGAACCAAGGGCCCTTCCTGGGTAAGGACCACAGTGCAGACCAAGAAAGTAGTGACCACACCTCTCCTGAAATTATACCACCTTAGAAGCACTGAAAACTTCCAAACCCCCAGAACAATCTCTAAAAACAGAACTGCAAAAAAGACTGAAGCTGGAAAAAAACTGTATTTTTTCAAATACAAAAAAAATTGTATTTACAATATAAGACTCAAGAAAAGTATAAAAAGGTAAATATAAAAGAGAAATCATAAGGGACTGAAAAAGGTTCAACTGTTTACCTTTTCATATATTTAAGATGATACATGTATCTTCAAAGAACTCATTGTTAGGGCAGTTAGAAGGAATCTTCATAGAAAGATGTATGTAGAAAGTTGATTATGTCGGAATGATACACTTTTTTTAATGGATAGGTGAGAAATAGGGATGCCCTGAGAGAAGGTGGAAGGGAGGGGAAGAATGGAAAAGAAAATATTTCACATAAAGACTTGTGCAAGGAAGAACCTTTGCAGTGGAGGAGAAAACAGGGGTGGCAGGTTTGTGGAGACAAGGCTTGAGTCTCACTCACATCTAAATTGGTTCAAAGAGAGAATCTGTATTTGTATATGTATATTATATTTACATATAATACATACACATGTGTACGTGTATGTATGTGTGTATACACACACACAAACGTGCACACACACACACGCACACACATACATACTCAACTGGTAATAGAAATCTAACTTACCCAACAGGGAAGAAAGAGGAGAAGGAGATAAATGAAGGGAGAAGGGATGATAAAAGGGAGGGCAATAAAAGAAGGCTGTGGTCAGGAGCAAAATGGATTTTAGAGGAGGAACAGGAAAAAAAAGAATGAGAAGGGTAAGCAGAAAACAATGGGATGGAAGGAAATGTACAGTTAGTAATCATAAACATGAATGTGAATGGGATGAGCTCATCCCTAAAAATAATGGATTAGAAACCAGAATCTAACAATATGTTGTTACAAGAAACACATTTGAAATGGAGATATAAATACAGTAAAACTAAGGGGCTAGACCAGATGTTATTATGCTTCATCTGAGGTTAGAAAAAGGACAGGGGGAGGGGGGTGGAGCCAAGATTGGAGCGGAGAAACAGCAAGGATCAGCAGCTCCTGCACAGCCACCTTAAATACATGTAAAATAACAAACTTTAGACATCCAAAATCCACAAAACTTACAGAAAACACGTCTCTCGCTGAAGGCAGTTTAGCAGGAGGAACCCACAGCAACAGGTCAGGAGCAGAGACCAGACCAGCCCAAAACCACAGCCTGGCCCCAGGGCGGTGGGGAGAAGCTGCAGCCACAGCCAGAGCCATTCTATCACTAAAGGCTAAAAAGTGAATCTGAACGAATTCAAGAGTGACAGAAGCCACTGAGAGACTGAGCAAAGCAGATTCCCAGCCCAGGAAAGTGCCTACTCAGCTTGGGGTAAGAAGAACGCTGAGCACAAGGAAGCTGCGCCAACGTGGAGCAGAGAACAGAGAAGAGCAGATGGAGAAAAAACCCCAGCCAGGCATCCAGCAGACTCATCCAGCCTGAGAGGTTTGCAGCCATCTCACCAGAGGACAAAGGATCATTGAACTGGGTAGGAAAAAACTTGGGGCCCACAGCAGGGGCAGCAGGCTCTTCGGGGGGCAATCTGGATGTTTAAACTTATATACCCATACTGCCAGAAGCCAAGATGGAGAGATAAAGTTTTGTGGCTCCTCTAAATCCCTCCCAGAACAAGAAAAGTCCAGAATTAAATGTTCTAATCAGAGTAAAATCTTGAATCAGTGGAAACAGCTCGAGGGACAGCTGAGTAAAGGGGAAAGAAGACAATACAGAGTCTAAGCTCAGTAGGGTAGGGCCAGCAAGCTCTACCAAGAAAAGCCAATTTAGCACCACCAGCCCAATCAGCAAACAACAGCTCTGCCTCAGGCCTTCAGCTGTAGCCAGCTCTGAACCTGCTTGAACCATAGCTCAAGGACACAGGCTCTGAAACCTGAAGGAGCTGGACCACCCGACCCGAAAAAGTTACTCTGTAAGCCTCAGGGTAACTCAGGGGAATCACTGAGAGTCTTGGTATTGGCGTCAGGCTACACACTCAGAGCTTACAGCTACCAAGCCCCTACCTCCCAACCTGAGAAGCTTAACACTCCAGCACCCCAGGATATCCACTCCAAACTCCAGGACATAGGCACTCACAATGGGGAAGAAGGAAACTGCAAAGGCTAGGACCATCAAATCTTTTATAGTGAGCAAGAACAAATAAATTCAGAAGGCAACAGGGACTCTATATCCACACTGGAGACCACAGAAGGAAATGCAAATTGGTCTCAAGCCCAGAGAGCATTCTT
>CM053595.1:200885002-200918661 GCA_028646575.1 Pseudocheirus occidentalis | reverse complement strand
CCTCAGCAATCTCAGTTCTTGGGGAGACAAGGCTCAGCAAAGCCAATGTCCTCAAGTCATGCTCTGCCTGTAGAACAGTCCCAGAACCCCTGAAAGTATCAGCAAGCCCCCCTTCCAGGATTCCTGTGAACATACAACAAGAAAGTCCTTCTTCAGGGCTTTTGCACCAACAGCAAGGTTCTAAGACCTCTACAAGAGCAGCACTGTCCACCATCAGGTGAATCTGGAAAAACAACATCAAAGCAGACAGACAAAATACCAGCATCACAGCCATGCCTCCTCAGTTCTCAGCAGCTCCAGGTGGCATTCCTCAAAAGTCCTGGGCAGCTCCAATGGGCTCTCAACAGCAACTCAGGCTTCATGATGCTGTACACTGCTCTCCCAAAAGTACTACTTCTTCTGGCCTTCTCTGGGCTTGAGCCTTTTTTTCCATTCATGGCTTCTCCCAGGTCAGCCCCCTCTCTTCACATCAACAAGTCCATCCCACAAGTGGGTTTCACAAGCTCTGGGCCTTAATGCTCAACCCAAAAGCCAAGTCAATTCAGGGGCATCTCCAAATTACATTATCATTACATCCATCCGTCTAGAATTTGGGCTTGTGATTTTACCAGGCAACACTCTGATGAGTAACTTCCTCTACCAGTGCAGGTTGACAAAAAGTCCTAGGGCACTGCCTGATAACTCTCTGAGAAGTTTAATGATTTCCCTAGAATCACACAGCCAGTGTGGGTGAGAGGAATGTCACTTAAATTTTTAAATTAAAAAGACTATCAAATAACTGGGTTTCTTTTATTATGTATGTGAACATCCATGGTATAGTGGACAGCTGGCCTTAGACCCTACCAAACAGTCCTCTCTTTATTCATTCACTTCTGTAACTGTCGCCATATTGTGTTTGCTATAGATTTAGAAGATATATCCATTTTGGAAATTAGATGCAAACTTCTCCCTTCTTCCCTTTCCCCTTTCCCCCACTTTGAACTGGAATGCAGGTTTTCTAAGGTCTAGCTTGGACTGATAACTTTCTGACCAAGAATACTTGGACCCCAGAACTTGGGGCTTTTGTGACTCAGAAGGCGGATGCAAATAGATCTCTCACCTGCCCTTTCTCTCTCCTAATAGTATCCTAGAGAATGTTGTAGTTTGAAAATAGACCTTTAAGAGTGTGCTCAATAAATTGCATCTGTATTTGACAGTAAGGACCTCAACAATAAATAGTATATCTTTTTTCAGGGGAACGTCCATATTGTTGTGACCAGTGTGGTAAGCAGTTCACACAGCTTAATGCCTTGCAACGTCATCATCGAATCCACACAGGAGAGAAGCCATTCATGTGCAATGCATGTGGACGGACATTCACAGACAAGTCCACTCTACGACGGCATACTTCAGTAAGGATGATTATATGATTTACATGTTCTCTTTCACCTTTTCCCTTCCTCTCTCAAATGTATTTTTTCAATTCAGTGAGCCAGTGCATTGTAACTATAAAGTCATATAATTTTGTGAAAGTTCTTTTAACTACTAGACAATCTTTTTCAGTTCTCTTATTTCTTTAAGAAGAATAATAGTGGTGTGATAACTTTAACGCCAAGAATTAGTCCAGTATAAGCTGCCTCCCTGAAATGAAATCTCTTTGAAAGAAAAAATATGTATATATATTTAGAAACAATTACATAAAAACACATTAAAATATTGGCCTATTTGAGTTCTTGTTTTTCTAAAAGCATGTAAATGAGCTACTGGACTGAAATGTAGGGAAATTTAGAGTAGTATACGTTAGAAATTGAGTCACACTCATACTTTCACTATGAGAAATACTTAAAATACTGAAACATTTCAAATAAAAACAACTTACTTTAAAGAGTTTAAGTTGCTCAAATATATTTAATGCAGTTTCATGGAATATATAACAGCTTTTAGATTCTTCTGTACACATAGGGTAGCATACCTTTACCTGCCAGTAGTACTCTTACCAAAGGAATGTAAATTTTGATCACTGAAACCTTACAAGATGTCTTGGGGTTTACAGCTAGATATCGTTCTTAAGGACCATGCCTTAAACTCACACCACTCTGGCTCTCATTGATTGGTCAACAGCAGGTCCCAGGCCAAGCCCTGCTTGGTCATTGTTTGGCCATGATTGTCTCAGAGTAAATGTAAATAGCAATTCTTATTGTTTTGGCTGGAAATCTTGAGGGTCTTCCCCTTCCAGGTTGATTTTTTTTTTTTGACTAGGTTAAAAAGACCATTCTCTGCCTCATTTCTCACCTAACATTAATTATTGATTGGGAGTCGCCTTGGTCAGACTGAGACTTGTTAAATACCTTAGCTTAAAAAGACAAAGGTCTCCCACTGCATTCAGGGTCATCTTCAGTCATCCTGATCTATATCTTGCCACTGGACATAGATGGTTCTGAAAGAGAAAGGCTGATAACTTTGCACAGCCTTCCCTTCACTTAAATCCAATTCACTTACATGTTAGGACATTACCTCCCTAATGTCATGATCCTCTTTGAGAACAAAGGATAGACAACATTCCTCTGTATTTCCCGTTTATATTTCAAATAAGAGCCTTAGCAGCTAGCAAAAAATGGCATTTTGAGGTTTTCTAAATTCTGTCACCTTCTACTCTATTTTGATCAAAGTTCTACTTCAAGAACATTCTGTTCAGATTAAATGTAAGTTTTTTCTCATCGAGCCAGGGGATGCTAGTGTCAAGCTTTTGAAAAGAAGTATCTTGCCAGTTCTTCTCCCTCACTGATAGCCCCAACATGTGATAGCAATGAATTAAACACATAGTATTCTCTTCCTCTTTTCCCCTCTCTCCCCCTTCCAAATCCCTTCCGCGATCCCATATCATCCTTTCATTCTGTTCATCTATTTTCAGTATGTTGTGTTGATTATAGAAGATACTTCCATTCTAGGGAGTAGTGCAAACTTCTTCCTTCTCTCTTCTCTCCACTTTGAACTGGAATGCAGTCTAAAGTCTACCCATAACTAACAACTTTCCGACCAAGTCTACCCATAAATAACAACTTAGATCCTAAACTTTCAAGGAGGCCAACACACATATGTTATTACCTCTTGCCCTTTGTCCCTCGTATTACCTCTGCCTCTCTTTATCACTTCTCTGTGTGCTCTGACATTGAATTTAATTTCCCTACCTATACAGCTTCTAGCAACAGCTTTGAGACCATTTTATTGTTAATGTATTTTTGCTTAATGGGAAGATCTTTCCTATCCATTAATAGGCCCATGGGACCTGATTAAGTCCCATGAGTTTGAGTCACATGAGTCTTTGATGGGAGAAGCTTGCTGAATGGGTGGAGCAAAGTCCAGAAAAAGTTGGTGAGAGCAGTTAGAACTGAGGGAGAGAGAGGAAGCAGGCAGCAAGCTGTGAGTGGTGTTTGTGGGAAATCCCTGGCAGGGGGAAGGCTTGGGGATGGAGGTACCCTCTACATTGTTAGTATGTATAGATTTCTTTGATACTATGAATGGATTTGGCATTCTGATGTTGAGATTTGACTTTCTGGTGTTATATTTTGTGGTTCATAATTACTCAGGCATATTCATAGCCGGCACTATGAATATCATGTTGGCACTACATTTGAAGACAAGGATGACATAGCGAAATATCAGACCTCTCTGTTTGGAGGCAGAAGGACTTTAGAGAGAGAAATGGATACCCCAGCATGGGTGGATTTGCCTTATTCCTCCCTGGTGAGAGAATGGACTAAAAGTACAGGACTCTGAAAACTGAGAACCGAGGCTACCAAAGGGAAAACTCAGATTTAGAAAGGTGTTTGCAAGGAAAATACTAATGGAACCAGGGAAAGAACTGGCAGGGGTGTGTAGGAGAGGCTGTGCTTTGATAACAAGTTATCACCTTATGTGTAAAAGCAAAGAGAAGTTGCTGGAAGAGAAGGTTTGGATGGAAAAGGAGTTAGCTGATTTGCATAAGAAACTTTTTATGCTATAGCATTCAATCTCCCTTTAAAAGACCAAGGTAGTTAGGTAGAAGAAGAGAGAGCTGTTGTGGGTTTGGCTCAGAAAAAAGAAGAAAATTAACAAGGGAAAAGTGCATTCAGCCCTTGCACAGGCTGGGGCTGACTGGGGCCTAGACACCTGAGAGGAGGACACATAGGAGGAAAATGAAGCAAAGTTAGATGAAGAGGCTTTTACAAGTGTAGATGTTTGCCACATACTAAGAAGAAATCAGGAAAATCAGTGAGGCTATGTGGTGTTTAAGGGAATAATTGAGGATTTTACTCAGCAAGAGATCACTGATTTATTAAGTTGATTCACCCAAAGGATGGGAGAATCCTTCCTATCTTGGAATGGTGCGAATCAGTGATGAAGGGACTGGAGGAGTAGAGATAGATAACATAGATTGTTTTAAATTTATAGGTATTAGTTAGAATCTTTTTGTACAGCAAGCTTTTAGGGATTACCATTTGCAAAGAGGTAACAGTGGAACAAATCTGTTAGTTTTAGCTGCCGAGAGATGCAATAAAGTGTATCCCACTGATTCTGTGGAGAGAGACCCTGGTATTCATTTAGGGACTATTTTGAGAAAATTAAAGGAGAAGATAATGAAGACAACTATAATGATGACAGAAGCCAAGGCTTATCATGGTACCCCTTAGCAGTTTCTCATAGAAATATAGTGAAGATGATTCCTCCTGCTTTTAACCACCTAATTCTGACTCTACTAATTGGGAAGATAGGACACACCCTTTTTCAGAGATGCTGGATAAGATTTCACATTTAGAGGAATGGGGAAAAGATAAATTTCCTGGCAAGAAAAGAGTGACTAGCCAACAGATTCAAAGTCAGAATAGATTGACAAGAAAAGAATTGTTTATTGTTCTATTGCGAGCAGGAGTAGATTTTGGAAGAGTAGGTGGCATTCCAACTAATGTATTTTATAAAATGTACCAAGAAAAGGACCTTAATATTAAACTGAGTAGGGAGGTAAGAACTGCTGCTACAGATTCTCCTGAAACATTGTATTCAGGTTAGTCACATCTGCAGGGAGAATAAGAAATTGGCAAGGCCCCAGCTCAGATTAAAGAAAGCGTATCTCTAGCCAGAATGATGACCCCAAAACTGCAAATTAGAAAACTGTAGACAACAATAGATGAGGGTATGATAGTGAGTTCATGAACTTCAGAAGCATGGCTGACCCTGTATCTACCCTGCTTTTGGTTACTGTCTTTTTGTTTATTTTTTGCTTTTTGTCTGTTCATCTTGTTTGTTAGATTTGTTTTCTTCAGGTTTAATACCTTCCACCTGTAGATGCCTGATGTATTAAGCTGGATGGCATCCGCTGTCCATGACTGTGATGTGTCACCCCTGGATCTAGCATTAACCAAGCTCCAGATGCCAGTAAAGAACTGACCCCTTGAATGGGACTTCTCAGAGCAGGCACAGCTCTGCTTCCAATTTCAGCATGAAGTAGCTATGGAAGAAGAGACCTTTGCCCCTTACTCCAAGATTTTGGGCCCCTTTTGTTTGAGGGGGGAAGGATGGGATGCTTGTGCTCAAGCCCCACCCTAAGGATATTGTTTTATGTGCTAATTTTGTGTTATCCCTGTTATATTGTTGGAAAGTTCTGTCAGCAACAATTATACCTGAACCCCCTTTAACCTATGTAATGGATACATAAGATCTTGGGGTGAAATTTAATGTATTTTTGCTTAATTTTAAGATCTTTTCTATCAATCAGTAGGCCCATGTGACTTGCTTAAGTCACATGGAAGCCTAAGTCACATGAATTTGAGTCACATGAATCTATGGTGGGAGGAACTCACTGAACCTGTGGAGCAGAGCCCAGAGTTGATAAGAGCAGTTAGAACTGAGGGAGAGAGAGGAAGCAGGCAGCAAGCTGTGAGTGGTGTTTGTAGGAAATCCCTAACAGGGAAGGCTTGGGGATGGCGGTGCTCTCTGCATTGTTATTATGTATAGATTTCTTTGGTGCTGTGATGGATTTGTCTTTCTGGTGTTTGAACTAAATGTGTTGGTTCTGTCTTCCATGTAGAGAGTATTATATTTTGCAATTCAGAATTACGCAGGCATATTTATAGCCATTGTAGGTGCTATGAATAGCACATTGGCCCTACAACTGTCTATAAGTGGAAAAGGAACTAAAACTTCTTTGGGTAGCAGTATTCCAGAGGTTTCTTCCCATCATCCATCCCTAATTTTTTTTCTTCTAGTTTCAGGAACATAAGGGAGATTTTGTGATCCTTGCAATGAGATCCCTATTGATTAGGGGCTTAGGTGTGAGATCTAGTTCATCACTGGGTGTGTGCAAGCAGGAGTTAACTATCTTCTCCATTTTACCTCAGAAGGAACAGGATGAAGTTCCTCTAGTGTGTGTTTCAAATTATGAGGAAAAAACCTGCTGCTGCTGCTGGAGAAGAGTAAAGCTTAAGTTTCATCTCTGACATTAACAGCTTTATTACAGGCTTTACTCAAGATATTTTATGTCAAATTTTCAGGGCTGGAGGGGAGGGAAGGGAGTATTACCTATATTTGGATCAATATAGTAGTTTTCTTTATATAGTATATTAAACAAAGCATAATAACATGACTTAATTTTTTTTAATTACATTTTATTGTTTTCAAATAAGCATTTTTTTCTTTACCTCTTACATTCCTACTAGGAAAAAAAAAAGAAAACAAAACCTCAAAGAAAACAAATTCCCACATTGGCCAGGTCCAAAAACTCTGTATCTATCTGATCATTTAGTCTCTTACCTCTCTGTCAGGAGGTTGGTAACATTCTTCATCACTGGCCTACTTAAAAGCTTTTTAATAAAGATGGTAATGATCTTAATAGGTTGGTATAAATCTTTAAGTTTATGCTTATAGTTCTTGACTTATATTTTTAGAGTAATTTCATTTATACTCTCCCTACTTCCCCACCCCACTTTTTTCTTAGGACAGATGAGTTTGGATAATTGGTTTCATCTCAGTTCTTGTGTGACCTGAAACTAGTTTAGATTTGCCCTAACAAGTTGTCTTTTTAAGGATCCCTGAGCATTTATCAGTTATAGTAGTACTAGATCCAATTTTGTAGAGATAAAAAATGAAGTGTATAAAACCCCAGTTTCAGAAGAAAATACACTACTTTGAAAGGATAGACCCATAAAGAAATATCAAATTCAAGAGATTTATTTGTATTATTCCTTGAATTACTTATGATGATTTTTTTTTCTTTGTAGATACATGATAAGAATACACCGTGGAAATCTTTCCTTGTTATTGTAGAAGGTTCACCCAAGAATGAAGACAGCCATAAAACTGAACAAATGGATGAGGACTATCCATCACCCAAAATATCAGAAAAGTTGCTCTCGTTTGCAGAAAATGGGCACTTTCAAAACTTGACTGCAGTTCAAGGAGCTCTGACTGCTTTACATGAAAACAGTCCTTGTACAGATCTAGACTGTAAATCAGATGATCCTGTCGTCCCCCAGGAGGCCCTCATAGCTACCACATTAAGTGATCTTACAGTACTTCATACACAGACAGACTCAATTCAACCATCACTTCATGCTTTGTCAAACATAGAATAATTGCTTCAAGTTGTTTGCTGAGAGAATCCAGCATAGGGGAGATACTTTGAATACAAATTGCCTGTGCTCAAAACCATGCCAATAGCAGACATAGAGTTTCCAGTGGGCACACAAAGAAAAGATGGGCTTTTATGAGTGACGTCCCCAGATTTTCCTGAAATCCCTGGTACTTTCACATCTTTATCAAAACATTCTCACTTTACAGACCCCAATCTGCATGATCTCAAATATACTTTCCTCAGCAGTTATTCTTCTTCTTTGAATAGATGTGTTGTATTTATCCTAAGGCTTGATTATTCTGATTTTTTACAAAAGTTCAGATAAGCTCTTTTGAACCTAGTTTTACTCATTAATTATCAAATCAGTTAATTTCCTGTGAATAGGTCCTCCACAATCTTCTCATTGTCTCAATCCATCCTAACCTTCTGTGTAGATGTATTTTTGTGATAATCTTAGGGTATTTTTCCAGTTGAGTTGATTCCTTGATGAAATAATGTTGGGACCATATATTTTGCCAAGTGTCTTTCTTGATAAATCAAGCCAAGTAATTGGAGCTTTGGGATCATTGCAGTGCAACCCTTTTTCATATTGAAAACATAATGTTGAGCTCATTTTTAATATCACATAGGCACAAAAAGGACCAATTAATAATAAACCCAATAATAATCTCTTCACTGACTCTACAAATAATAGTCATTTCTGAAATTCCAAGTATAATTGTTACCAAAGAATCCAGCAGTAGAGCAGTTTTTTTTTTCACAAGGTGCTTAAAAATTATGCAAGAGAAATTGCATATGAGAAAATGCAACTTGAGAAATTTTTAAGGACGATGCAACTTTATTCCTCTAGCAAAATATAGTGATTGTGGGATTATTTGGAGTTCTCTGTTGTGGCTTTCACTTAGGTAAATTTTCCTGACTTTTGATTTGTTTCTACTTCTTGATAGAGGCATAATTATCCAGACTTTATTATTTAAGATCACAGTTTTTTTTGTGATAAGCACCTAATACTATAGAATTCCAAATATACATTTACTTGAAGTGTTCCAGATGGCCACAACTCAAAATTTTATTACTGTGTTGTATTTTAATAAAATATTTCAGTAGCTATTTAAAATTGTATGATCATTTCATTGCACTTCAAAGATGCCCCTGTTTATCTCTTTAAAGTATTCTTTGAGAAGCCTCTTTTGTTGCACTTGCTGCTGGTGCTATTTAACAAAAAGATGTGCTTTGCCAAGTTTGAGCTCTATGGTACCAGTACAAGTGTTCCAATTTTCGAATTGGCTATATTTTGGTGAAGTACTTTGGTTCGGATATGGTCCTGGGAATCTATGTCAAGAATTTTACAGAACCACAAAATATTTTAGCCCATCACTTGTTTCCTTTAAGTTTTATTTTGCTGAATTTTCTATGAACAAAAATTGTGTGAGGTAGTTGTATTTTCTTTGGTTTTCACGAAACCACTGGAAAGTGCTTTAACCATGTAGGTTTCTCTGGAGAAAGTCTGTTTTAGTATCTTTGCAATAATTTGACCATTTTCTATATTAAGTGCCACACATTTAAGATACTTTTAGTAAAATATTCGGTAACTTAAAAGTTTCACTACCACAGCTATAATTCAAAAACTGCATTCTAGATCTGTATCTGGAGTAAAAAAAAATTTGCAGGCTGTTTTTCCTCCCTCAGGTTTCAGCTTTTTTTTTTTTAATTTCTTGGAAAGAGGGAAAAACACGAAATTGTTTTTGTTTTTCTTTTCTTGAAAACCAGTCACTCAGAAGGAATTTGGATATTAGATTTTTATTTAATGATAGTTGGGTGGTCTTAAATTTTTGTAACTATTCAAGGAACAATAAAATTTTACCTGTTCAATCTTTTGATGAATGGATGTTTACTTTTAAGTTTACAGTGCTGTAGTTATTAAGTTCTTTATAGCCAGTACTTAATGAAATCTAGCCTCAGATAATACTTGAGTAGTTACTGTGACTAAAGCACAATCAACTATCTTTAATTGTGTAAATAAATTTTGAAAGCAAGGGTCTATAACTTATTTTGTGGTATACTGTTGAAATTAAAATACTTTAAAAATATATTAAAATGTCAAAATAGTGTTTTTTATAACTAATTCCTTAATTGTAAATTTTTAATCCTGTGTAGGGACAGGATGGAGAATTTTTTTTTGAAACTCAATTAATTTGTACATCTTAACTCTGTTATATAAAAGTTAAATATACTGCAGTGTCTTCAATGCAACATTACTTAGAACATTTTATCATGATAGTACATCTCTAATATTGAGTCCTATAGAAATCTTGCCGATTATAACTATCCTAAGTATGGAAAATGCAAGATTTATAGAATAATGCCTTCACCCTATTAAAGAATATCATTTTTAACTGAAGTTGGTGGGAATTGTATAGAAAAATCAGGGAGAGTTATTGTATCTGCTTATGTTGTAATTTAACATTCTAATAAGTTTTCTATTCTGTGGAGATAGAATTAAAGAGAACTGAGGAATCTAGTGTCTTTCGGACATCTCAAACTTGGGATTTCCAAAACAGGTGTCATCACTTTCCATCTCCAGCATGACTCAGGCTTTTTTCATCAGGGTACAACTTGCCCAAGTCAAAACCTTGGTATAATTGTTGGATGTGATGAGTGAGGAAAGGAGGACAGTAGTCAATTCCCCTCAATTTCGACATCTCTTGCATTAAAACACTGTCCCCCCTTTATACTACCACTACTCACCCGTACTATAATTTTGATTTTGTTTCCCCATTCTAGCCTTGCTTTCTTCTAGTCTTTCCCTTCACAAATCCATCTTAATACAACAGCCACAGTCTTCCAGCACAGGGGGGAAAAAAACCTTTCAGTGACTTAGTACCTCTCAGAGAAAATATTTGTAACTTGTTCTTTAAGGTCTTGCAGAAACTGCCTTCAATCTAACTTAAAGCTTCATTTCGTATTATTCAACATATGTTCCGTTCAAGTGTCTTTCATGCATTCTCTCAAGCTAGCCTCCTTACCTGGAATATACTCCCTCTTCAACTCTTCCTTTCAAATTTCCAGTCTTAATGGAAAGGTACCACCACCACCTCTGTTCAGTCCATTCCCTACAGCTGGTTGTGTTGTCCTACCCCAAATCCTTGGAACACTTTGAATATTTTGCTACCTTATATTATTCATATATTCATATTCATGAATTCATATATATTCATGAATGTGCCATTTATCACCCCTCCCCCACTTATCCCTCATCCCTACAGAATGGAAGCTCCAGATTTTGTATTTGTAGATGCTTAATAAGCATTTACTAGTTTGTCCTGTACCACCAATTATTTGAGATGTTTCCAAAATATCCTGTGCTGATTTTTTTTTTTTTTTGCTTTTTGGAGGGGGGAAGGCAGGGCAATTGGGGGTAAGTGACTTGCCCAAGGTCACATGACTAATAAGTGTCTGAGGCTGGATTTGAACTCAGGTCCTCCTGACTCCAGGACTGGTGCTCTATTCACTGAGCCACCTAGCCGCCCCTTCTGTGTTGATTTTTAAAAGATTTTGATTGTGAACTTTAGGGAAGAGAGCTTAAGTACTAAATTCTTTTTAGGACCTTTAAAGGGAATAGGATCTCAAATAGCCAACCAATAGTTATGGGCATGCTAACTTTAGGAAGACCTTAGAGACTATGATATGACTGAAGAAATTGGGGATGTTTGGTCCACAGATGAGAAGATAGGAATAGTAAGAGCATTATATTCAAGTATTTGTAAAGCACTTTCATTGAAGGATTAAACTTTAGATCAATTAGAACTAACCCAAAGGAATTCCGGGCTGCCCTGAGAAAGGTAGGATATATGTCCCTCAGTATTCCAAGCAAAGGCTGTTGAGAATGTTGCTTATTCAAGCAAGATTTGGACCAAATGGCTAGAGGTAGCTCTTCCAGCTGGAGCAGCTAGGTGGCACAGTGAATAGATTGCTGGGCTTTGACTCAGAAAGACCAGAGTTCAGTTTGGACACCTAGTCCTAATTACCTCAAATTTCTTCACCTGCAAAATGAACTGGAAATGATAAACCAGTATCTTTGCTGAGAAAATCCCAAAGGGTCACAAAGAGGTGGACACAATTAAACAACAAAATCTTTCCAACTGAGATCATGAAAATGTACATCAGCTCTTTCAGGTCACCAGAATTCCAAAAGATACCTTTATTTCCATATGGGAAGGGGGAAAAGGAATAAACAGTTACTAAATGCCCACTATAAAGTCGGGCACAATGCCAAACACTTTACAAATATCTCATTTGATACAACCCTCTGGGAAGTAGGTGCTATGTTATACTTCAGACTCAGAGAGGCAGAGGTTAAGCGCTTTGCCCAGGGTCACATAGCTCATATGTGGCTGAAGGCAGATTTGAACTCAGGACTTTCTGATTCCAGCCCCCGCACTTTATCCACTGTGCCATTTAGCTGCTACGGAATGACTAAAAGAATTTTTTTACATACTCTTTAATATTGCCTTACTGAATTTTGTTTGAATTAATACTAGGCACATCAATTGATACAATGATGAGGGCCCTTGAAAACAACTTAAGTATTTCTCTTTTATACTTTATGAATACTTTTCTGTATTTGCTATTAACATTCTTTAGCATTCTAAAGACTTCAAATAAAACATGTGCATAGTACTTATGAGGACCAGACGTATCATATTACACCTATGATTAAATGCTTCAGACTTGGATAGTTATTTTTATTGGGTCACGTCTTTGCCTGTTATTAGTCTTTTCCACTTGTAGCATCAGAAGAATTTGTCAAATGTTGATAGAACCTTGTAAAAATGTATTTACAAAGTAAAAATAAAATTTTATTTTTGCATGTAGTTTTTACCAATTTTACTTTTATGATTTTTCAAATTTTCAGAATTTATACTTTGGTTGTCATAATAATATAGTTTTGCTTACATCCTTACTGATAAAATGTCCAAGATATTCTCTGCTGAACAGATTTTAGACCCAATAAATATCTCATCCACCCCATCTCATGGTAAACTTGCAGATAGTGAATTCAGATGTAGTAAATGTTACAGATGCAATCAATGTGTGAGGCAGAGAAAACCTATTCCTCATCTGATGCCAGAAAGAAATCGATCTGTGAAGTTACTTTTTAAAATGACAATTTGAAAAGTAATGAGCAGTTTGGTTCTTGGGACCAAAGTTCACAACAAAAGAGATAAATACCTGCAATATGTCTGAAAGGCAAAGGTGGTTTTTGGCAATGGACTAAAGCTTCTGAAGCAGTGCAAGAACACTTACAACAGCTAAATACTACAATTCAGTCTGGCCTTACTACATATTCTACTACCCACCCATGTTATCAAGAACAGTCCCATTTTTTCCCCAATATTTTCAGGCAAACAAATGTTTAGGAACTTTAATAAATGCATAGATACCAAGGGCCACAATGTAACAAGAAATGCTCTAACTGGTCCATTATATTAGATGAATCAGAAAACTTCATTACTTGTTGCCCATGGTGTTATCCATGGAAGAAAGCTATCCTTAAAAACTAATGTGGAATAATCTGGGGGGGTGGGGATGGGTTGCCATCGTTTGCCATCCTTTGTTCAACAAAACTATGTCATGTAATCCATTCCTAGATATGCGGTACCTGCACTTTGACCTGAAAACTGAAAGGAAGCAAAATCTCAGAATGAATTTTATCCAGTATTCTCATTGGGGAATCCTTTCACTGAAAACTGTCAGAAGACATTCATTCCTGAAGTACATATAATGGTTGATGAGTAATTGCTACCTGGCAAAGAACACTGCAAATTTATTTAATGTACATCAAATAAGCCAGATATAGTTGGCCTAAAATTTTGGTAGACAGTACACATTGAAAACAAATACTAAAAAGCAATACCAGTGAGTTTTGTGATAACATTTTGACAACGATAGTACCCTAAATGTCCACAAGTATCTAGAAGGAATAAGGTTAATTATATACTTAATTAAGGTTAATTATATATAAATTATAGTTTTCAAAAAAGTCAGACTATCCCCTGCACTAATAGGCCATTACACATCCCCGGTGGAAGAGGTCTGAAGGAAATGAAAACCTGTTTTGATATTTGAGGAGTTGGATGCCTAAATGAATTTTTTATTTTTATTATGTTTTGAGGGATACTCAAAACCTATCCACAGTAGTTGAGTTGACTTCATAGCCCCTCTTTGGTAATGAAAAAAGGACACAACAGTAAAGACAAATGTCACCTCAGATATGTATTAGGTCTAGTTGTGGGACATCAGATGTGACTCCAGTATCTCTAAAAGTTTCTCATTTGTATCTCAGTTTTGTGGAGAAAGTGCTTTGTAAGCCCTAAAGCCCTCTGAAAGCATGAGTCATAAACCATAAAACACTACACAAATGAACTTATTCACACAAGTATTGCTTCTCTCCCTAATTCAAGCTAAAATCATTTGCTCAGAAGTTGATAATTTCAGGGTTATTTGAAAAAATCATGTTCATAATCTAAATATAAAAGAGTATACTCTTAAAACCTTAGTGAAACTTGGATGTAGCACATTTATTTTGAAGAGGGAAGGAACATGACTGATGTGCTTAGGCTAAGTGAACAAAATAATAGTAAACTGAAACTAATCTAGAAGTTAAGAGGCAGCATAGTTGAGCTCATGGTATAGAAAATAAGAAATTAGAGATATCCCAAAATAAAATGATCTGTGAAAGACTTCACATATCAGATGTGTGAAACTACAAATGATAAATTGGGGAAAAGCAGGGAGGAACTCCTGTATTTTTTTTCTTTTTGGAGGGGGGAGGGCAGGGTAATTGAGGTTAAGTGACTTGCCCAAGGTCACACAGATAGAAAGTGTTAAGTGTCTGAGGCCTGATTTGGACTCAGGTCCTCCTGACTCCAGGGCTGGTGCTGTATTTACTGTGCCACCTAGCTGCCCCACTTCTGTACTTTTTTAAAACTTTTTTAAAAACAGTTTTTGTTTCTTATGATTTTCTAAATAGGGAAATTTTTAGGAAGATTCTAGAGATATGTCTCTGAAAACCCTCAGTGAACCAGAAATTTCACTATGTTAAATCACCACGGAAGGCTCAGTAACCTACCTACCTATAAGAGTCAACTTGGCACCTTAACTTACAATTTCAGGTTTTCAACTTAATAGATAGATTGTGTTTCGTAAGAAAGCTCTCTTGTAAACAACAGCAAGAATTACTAATCATAACATTAATCATAATTTTGACTTTATTACTATATAAGTTCACACAAAACATACACAATCTGTTTCTGCTAAGGCAGAGTTGTTATTAAATAGTTTCTATGATAAGCTTTCTGACCTAGAAAGTGAGAAGAGGAATATCAGCAGCTTTATTCTCTGTACTTTACATGATATGAAAACTGCTGTTATCACCATTTATAACACAGGCTGTTGACATGCTAGACTGCCAAATCTACAAAAATCACAATGTTTTACATTTAGACAAATATGTGCACAATAGCAGAGAAAACACACTGTTAAACACCACAAAAGCTAGTGCATATAGTTGACTATACTATTAGAGATCATTTATGCATATCACAATTGTGCAAAAATACTGTTTTCATATCATTGGATAAATAAAAAAGTAACCACAAAAAAGGAAATCAAGAGACAAGTTGTAAAAACATTTCCACAAAAAGCAATGCTTTTCTGTAAGAAATTTTACCTGTAACTGTCATCTTTGACCACGAATAACCAAGTGTAAGCTTTCTCAAATAACTTGGTTGATCCATGGAAAAATATTTACCATAAATGAGTCAAACTTGCTAAAATACAAAAACTTTAACATAATTCCATAATTATTACTACTGTTTGTAAAGAAAGTCTTATGAATATTGAAAACCCAACTCCTTAGCTTGTTGAAAGAAATATGGCACTATTCCATTATATTGGGATGGCAATTCAATGCAATTAAGTTTATATTCACCCTATTCTAGTTTGGGGTTTTGTTTTGGTTGGATATTATATATACATATCTTTATACTCTGGCTAGATTGTTCCATTAATAAGAACTGCTATTTTCCTATGCTTTTGGGCTACAAATAGCTGTTAGTTCTTAACAAGCCCTGATATTGTGTTGAAACAATATTCTTTGCAACACAGATTGTAACAGTGACAACTTAACATACCTGAATCCTTAAAACAAAGTGTCATGCCACTTATTAATCTGTGGTGAACTGACAGTGTCAGGTGTCGATAAAGGAGAATAAACAGAGTTCACTTAAAAGAAAAAAAGTCAATGATTAAAATTATTTTTAACATATCTTGTGGAACAGAATCTTGGAGAAAATGCATATATTAGCAAGCAAGGGGAATGGAAGCACAATCCCTTCAATAAAATTCTCTAAGGAGAAGAAAGTTGGCTACACTGGCAAAAAAATAACAGCCTTCCAATCCTGGTAAATTTCTGGTAAGTACCATACTATCAGATCATCACATAAAAGTGTTCATGTATATTGTATGAGGTTAAAAACTATATTTTTCTGCACAACCAAGTACCACAAGAAGCTGATTTTGTTCTTTGGTATCTTGCCTGTATAACCCAATGAGGTTTGAGGAAAGATAATTTTTTTTAAAGTTACTCCAAAGGAAAGTGACAGCTGCCTCTTGAAATACTGTATTGTGCTCCATTTCAATTTCTAATTTATATTACACTGTTCTAAAAAATAATTCCTGGTTTCATAGCACAAGTGAGTAAAAGTCTACCTTCCTCAGACCTCACGAGGCATTTTGTTTCACAACTCCACTGTACTTATGTAATCCTGAATATTATACTTATCTGTCAAAACCTCAGTATCTACTACAGTGTTCTGCCCACAGAGAAAGTGCTTAGTAAAATGTTGATTTGAGATTTAATGAATAATTATATTTTATAGAATTTTAGAATTGAAAGGTTCCTTCAAAGTTCATTGGTCAGCCCAGATCTTATTTCAATATCTGTATTACCTGCCTAGATTACTGCAACAGCCCCCTAATAGATATCTCTGACTCTAGTCTCTTTATCTTACATTTCTACAGGCAACTGCCAAACAAATACTAAAGTATAACTACTTTCAGCATTATTCATTCCTAAATTCAAAAACTTTTCATAGCTCTCCACTGTCTACTGAGTACAGTACAAATGTCTCTGCCTGGTATTTAAGGTGCTCTACAGTCTAGTCTGACCTCAGTCGACCTCTTCGACCTTCTCTCTCCTTATCCTCCTACATGTATTCCACAATCTGACCAAAATGGACTATTAACCATTTCTTGAACATGATGTGCTTTGCCTTATCTATTGCTCATTATATCTCCTTTACTTCTTCCTTTTTCCCATTATTATCAGCTAACATTATACCTATCCTTCAAGTTCCAGTTCAAATACCACATTCTCCAAGCATTCTTTTTTTTTTAAAGCCTAAAAGAATCTTCCCAATCTCTGAACTTTGAATCACTCTCAGTTCACTATAACATTTTTCCTAATATTGAATGTAAACATAAACAAGTCTTATCTCCCCCAATAGATTTTTATCTACCTTGAGGGAAAAGGCAGAGTCCTATAGAATAGTGCCTACCACAATGTATTGCACAAAGAAAGTGTTCCATAATCATTTCTTGGATGAATGAGTGAAAGCAAAACCCAAGCCTCTTTTTCACCTCCCTGTCTAGTACTTTTTTATAAAAAGTTTTTACTGATATATATTTTTTAACACTGTGAATTTCCTACCACTACTTCACCAAAACGGAATTCTCTCTTAATAGCAAAAAAGGTACAATTAACTAAAACAAATCAGCACACCACTTCACCACACTCTCTCCTTTAATTACACCTAAAGGTGTCAAGAACAACTGAGTATTTCTCACTAACCTGAGAAGTTATGACAGGGACAAAACTAATTGTCATTCTTTCCATTTATCATAATTAATAAATACATTTGCAAAGAGAAGCAGGTAGATGAAGTCAGTGTATAAATTTAGTGAGAAGTGTTTCTTTCCAAAATTAGGAATGGTATAAAAAAACAAATTGTCACAATAACCTATAAATAAATCTCTTGATGCCTCTGAGCATGTGATTTCAAAAATCATTACATAGATATTTCATAAAGATATTTTATAGTTTTCTAAAAACTAAAAAAGAACTAACTGCCAAGTAATATTTGCAAAACTGACAAATCTGGATTTATTTTTCCCACTTTCTCATCTCCAGTGTATTTTAGAAAAGGTAATCCACTGGACTTTCTGGCTATGGATTCCTTGTGATACATACCCAGTTATTGGTGAGAACTAAAGGTTTACACAAACCAGAATGAATAAGCCCAGAAATGGCATACAATTGTGTAAAGCTAAAATCATGGCAAAATCAACCAACTTTGTTTTTTACTTAATTAATCACGTGGTTAGAAATTTAGCAGAAAAAAATATACAAAGTAAAAATACTCAGTATTGCTTTGTATAGAAGAGTCACCTGTTCACCACCAAGATTTATAAACAATTCCATTTGTTCTTACATCTCCAAATAATGTCCATATTTTTTTTCCTGAGGTTAATGCACTACTCTAAAATACACCATTATTTCAATTCAAGGAAAATTATTCTGTTAACTTTAAAGAAAACAAACAGCAAATATAAATATAAATTGGGAATGTCCACAAAACAAAATACCATACATTAAAATTCCACATTGTCATTAGTACTTGTGATTGCTCCATTGTCACCCAAAACATTTATGTCTTTAATAGGGAAATACAGTTTAAAACAAGGTATGGGATACCTCTTTAGATTTAGTCTTAGTATCCAAAAAAATATCAACGTGGCCATTTCAGCCTAAGAAATATTAACAGCAGCACAGTGATAGGCTAAGAAACATTACTATATCTACGTACAGCATCTGTTTAGTAACCTAACAGCTAAGAGAGTTTTTGTATATGAAGACTGAAAATATAGATAACCCAAAATAGCATCAAAGATTAAAACATTTTAAACATACAATCATCTGCTAATTCTTAATAATCCCCTAGTAAATCTGACTTCCTAACCAAAAGAATAAGCATGTGAAAAAAAGAGCAAAACCAAAATCACTAATTAAACCAAATGAATTGCATATAACTCATTGCCAGCAATCCTAGAAGCCTACCTTTCCCTGACATACCACAAGTGTATACAAAAGAACACATCTAAACAGACTTAAGAGGCATTGAAAAAGTCAGAAAAATATATTTCCTGATCAAAACCGGGTTTTTGTGATTCTAAAGATGGAAGTAATTTCTACCATAAATCAAAAATCAGAAAAATTTTCTAATGAAAAAACCATTTCATATAGAGTACACATATACTTTATGTGTACACATAGTGAGGAAATGGAAATCTTATGACATTCTCTATATGTAGTAATCTGAACAACAAATAACAGCTAGGAGTGTGAAATTTTTTTCTGTATCTATACAGACAGGTGTTTAGAGGTTAGTGAAACATTTCAATTACTGTCACATGTTAACTATGGTGTACTTTGTTTTTTTATTGCTTGAAAAATGTTCCAACACTTCAAACTGGAAAAAAGGCAAAAAATATACTGTAACAAAAATATTTTTAACAATATTATAGTTGCATGGGCATAAATTAAATAACTGTTATTTAAACAGTAATTAAAAGTTTACAAAATAATTCATACACATGATCTCATTTAAGTCCTCACAACAACAGTATGTGAGGCAGGTACCACAAGTAGTATCACCATTTTACAGGTAAGGAAACAAGCTCAAACATAATTAAGTGACCTGTCCAGAATCACACAGCTAAAAGATGTCAAAAACTGGGTTTGAACTGAAATTTTTCTGACTTTTAAATTTAGCATTCTAGCCACGATACCAAGGTCTCTAAAAATCTTTTCATGGACCAACTTCGTGTTCTGTTCCTCATGAATTTTTCAGTAATATGTACGTATATGTGTATGTGATGATGACTGAATTTGATTTTAATTTTCTGGCATGAAAAAAAAATTGTTAGCTCTCCCTATACTCATGATAAGTAATACCAACAGTCCCAGATCACTACATAATCTTTCTGTATTTCATAAACAGGGTATAAAAGCAAAGGAGCTAATCACTAGCACCAGTAAGATAGTTGCATAATAACAACAACAAAAAAAACCCCTAAATTTGTTTCTAACAAAACAAAAAGACAAACTCATTCCCAACAACTGCCCGTTACATACACATGTTTAAAGCTAGTATAGATTAAAATGCTAATATGTGTATTCCATATGCATAAAGCATATATTTACATTATTAAATTGGTGCTAAAGTCTAAGGCACCATACAGAAACATCAAGCAAAAATAAAACCTGGGTTCTTTAAACACTGAAAAAGAATGAAAAATATATTATTTCATGAAGTATTTTTTCCAGAGATCTTAGAAATCTGACGAATATATACTATTTCCAAAACACATACAAACAACATAAGAGGACCCTTATTTATCCATTTCATCATAACACAGACACAGGGATCTTAAAGAATATGCAGTCATCTGGTTTATATGCAACAAAAATGAAGCCATTAATGGGAAATGGGGTATCCCGTAATGGTCACTGGCCATTAACATATATATAAATAGGAGTTAGGCTGCATGCCATAAAGATTATAGGCAATTCACTTGAGGTCACCATCCACTTCTCCATCCCCTTGAATTGACTTTTTGATACGAAGTAACATAGTAGTAAGCCACTGATCCAAACGAGATATGGAGTCAAATTCTTTCACCTAGTTTATGGGAGGTAAAGAAAAAAATTAGATTGACGCAAATAAAAATGAAGACATAGGATATACATTCCATGAATCATTTTAATACATAGTGTACTTAATCTATCCATTTGGAGAAGTGTCCACAAAGAGAGGACCAAGAGGGAAGGAAAGGGAAAGGGAAAAAGAAAGGAAAGGAACAAATGGGGATCCATAGATATCACCAAGAGATGTCAGCGATCTATTTGCCCCTCTCTATAGGTGTCTCTGTGTAACAACTGCACATTCCCACTCAGAATTCCTTTTTATGATATGTGCAATCAAGGAAGAATATGTCCTGGTAGGTAATGAGAGTGAAGAATGTGATACTGCAATTTTTCTTACTATTATTTCATTAAATGCCCCTGTTTCTAACTAATTGTATTTTTTAAGTAGAAAAACACAAACAGAAGGGGTTCAAGAACTGTTTTGGAAGACCCAGATATACTTTAAACTTGGGGTTAACTATTCGAGGGGCCTGCATGTATGGGAGGATACTACATATTTTTATTCTAACTATACTTATTTTGTTTATGCAAAAGGGTTTTAGTTTATATAATCAAAACAATTTTGTCTTTTGTTTTCCATCCTCTGATTGGTTATGAATTCTCCTCTTAGCCTGAGTTATGAAAGGAATCTCCTTCCATTCTTCTTTAATTTTGTAATGTAATTATTTTCTTACTCATTGGAACTTACTTTGATATACGGTATAACTTGCTGGTCTAAAGCTATTTTATGTCAAACTGCTTTCCAGTTTTCCCAGAAGTTCTCATGAAAAAGAAAGCCTTCTTCCTATTAGTTTCTCTTAGGTTTATTGAACATTAAAATATTGTGTTCAACTGTTTGCAGATTTTTTCTTATCTAGTCTCTTCCACTAATCTACTGCTCTATTTTTCACCAGTACCATATAATTCTGATGACTATTGCTTTACAATATAGTTTGAGATTTTGTAATGTTAGATCCCCTTCATTCCTAGTTTTTATAAAATGATGTTTTATCTTTTGTTCCTCCAAATGAGTTTAACTATTATTTTGTCTAGACCCATAAAGTAACATTTGGTATAATCTATTATACCACTAAAGCTATAAATTAATTTAGCATAACTTTTATTATAATGAAATGATCCAACCATAAAAAATTACCATCTCTACAATGACTTAAATCTTACCTTATTTCAGTAGAGTATTTTGCATTTGATTTTATATGGCATATATGTGTCTTCATAAATTAACCCCTACATACACTACACATTTTGTAGCTATTTTGAATGGGAATTTTCTATTTCATTTTCTCCCTTTAAAAATGAATAGTATACAGGAATATTGATGATTTTTGTGCCAGCTTTCCTTTTGAAGAAGGTATTCATGATAAACAGATGTAAGGAACCCCACCCCAAGTAATATCTTCCAACTTAATTTTCATTGTCCTCCCTTCTGTCCATCTTTGCATTGAAGATATCCAGAGTTAAAGAATATGTGGATTTAATCTGGATGGTTTTATCAAGCTCTCCATGAAATTTCTCTACATCCTCATCCTCTCCAGTAGATGGTATATAAGCTGTAATTATCATCATGGTGATTTTGTTTTGTTTTGTTTTGTTGCTCCTCATAAGCACTTCAATGAGAGAAGAACAAATGTCAAATGAAATGTTTTCTGGTCCTTTTAGAAACATAATAAAACCAATGCTACCAATTTCTTTATTTGCCTTGTTAAGAACTATGAGACATTCTTCCATTTATCTACAACCTCCTTATAGCTCTTGATTTCATTTATAGCAAGAATGTCAGTATTGACATGATTCAATTCCTTTGGCAGAACATTCACTTGCTAGTTACTGGGTAAGAATCATAAATTAGAGTAGCAATACTCATGTTAATATTTATAAACATACTAAAAACTGTATTTTTCTTAGAATACTTTGCCACTCTGCCCCTATTACTGCAGAAACAAAAAAGGGGTTGAAAAAAGATTAAGCACAATTAAAAAAAAAATTTCATGGGTCAAAGAATTCATCACCTAAAAGTTACCCTACAGGAGGCTAGGTGGTGCAGTAAATAGAGAGCATTGGCCCTGGAGACAGGAGGACCCGAGTTCAAATCTGGCCTCAGATACTTAACACAAAAACTAGCCATATGACCTTGGGCAAGTCACTTAACCCCAATTGCCCTTCCCCCCTCCAAAAAGCAAAACAAAACAAAAAAATATGGTATGGTAGCAATGAAAAAACAAACAAAATAATAATGAATATAATTAAAAATAAATAATGAAACAAATAAATAAATGAATAAATGAATAAAATGAACAATAAAAATTTAAAAATAAAAGTTACCCTAGTCCAGAAGAGTCTTTCCCTTCTAAGTTAGGCTTTCTCAAAAGGCAGACATAGTCTGTAACTAAGATTGTATTTTAAGCCTTTCTAGCTTGGTAAAATATTGGTAAAACCAGTTTGTTACACTCTGTTGGCATCATCCTAAAGAATTACAGGTTACTTCCATGCTATAAATATAATAATTATGGAACCTAACTGGATATTTCTACTTAGATCACATTTGGCACATACAATATAAATGAACTTTGAAAATGCTGTTTGGGAAAACATGGGCACATTTACAAGATGAAAACATGAAAAAATACTGCAAGTCTAATCTTCAAAAACTCTATTACAGTTATGTAAGTATAAAAAGATATGTGTCACTTACTGCTTCAGTATAAGCCTCACTGTTCTGTTCCTCATGAGCTTCTAGCAGTTTCTGACAATACAAAAATACGGATAAAAAGTATTGTTATCCCAGAGTAGAAAAGCAGGAGATCTGGGTTGTAGGTTGATGTTTGCCCAATAACTTTGGGCAACCTTTCAGGGGCTCATTCTTTCATCTATGAAATGAAAGTTCAATACAAAATAATCTTATAGGCTGCTTCTTGGAGATTCTACATATGCCAACATTCCATGTATAGCAGCCTTAAACTCTTGTCTTTGTGATTAAATAATAAACATACAGTTCAGTTTCTTGAATTGGAGCATCTAAATTACTTAATGTTGCTTGCCATTTCTGAAATACTCTCAGAAAATGTCAACATCTCTATAAATTTGAAAACAGTTCTTCAGTAAATCTGCAAAAAACAACATTTGGGTCAACATTTGACGACAATCTTGTTTCTAATATTTTCATTTCCTAATGTCCTTGAAGTTTTTGCTTCACTACATTATGGCCAGCAAAAATGACTATGAAAGTAGCAAAGTACCAGGTTTCAAATAGCTCGGTGAATTCCACTCTCTAAGTTAGAGCCATTTGACACTAAAGGATAGATGTATGTGCTATCTCAAAGAGACAAAGTTTATTTTCTAAAGTGTACATCATGTACATACACATCTTGGAGGTTATTTACTTGGCAAGCATGTACTATAGTAAAGAGAATTCTAAACTCAGATGCAAGTAAAACCTGAGTTCAAATCTCAGCCTTAACAATTACAAACTATGTAATTCTGGGCAAATCACTTAATCTCCTTGAGCCTGATACCTCATCTATATATATTAAGGATCTAGAATCATCTAGAATAATTTTAGGGTTGTTTTGCAGATCAAATGAAATAAAGTGGTTTGAATGTCTTAATGTGACATATGAGGTCAGCTAGTGTTACTGTTGCTAACAGTACCAATTTTACTTACTTTTAATAGTTTGCATTCCCTTGAATCAGTAAATGCTGGAAACATTTCTTCATATTTTTCAAGAGCAAGCTAAAATAAAAAGACCATTTTATGCTTCAGTAGAGAAAATGAAAATTTTCTTACGAAATTTAATACCATTAATAGCATCTTCCACTCTTTACATAAACATTTAAGAAATATCACAAAACTTAACACTAAACAGATGAGACCTTATTTGTTTGTCTTTTATAATATGACCCTTGGAAAAAATGAAACAATATAAAAATGAGAAGTCCTGCAAGAAGGATGAAATGTGACCTAATACAAAGTTAACTTGAAAGTTTTCAAGCTAAATCATTTTTGATCTCTTTTCTCAGACATACAGAACTGAGGGAGGACTGCCTTGCTGCAGCATTTGAGCTTCTCTACTCTTTTGGCTTTGACCATGAAAAGAGAAAACAGTACAGTAGTGATGGCAAATTCATATAGAAACAGAAACCTGTGGGCTTCATGTTGACTTAGAAGACCACAAAATAACAGTACTGATGTTATATTGTATTATTACCTTGCTATATTGTATTTTTATTTATTTTATTAGGTCTTTCGCAATTACTTTTTAATCTGGTTCTTGTTCCATTTGACAGTATACCTCTGTGGTACAGGATCAAAATGAACTTAGGGTAGTATTTGAATTTAGAAGATAGGAATACTTCTCATGCAGCTTATTTACTGTTGCTTCTCAAATCTGAGCTGGTACAAACATGTCTAAAATTGTCCTTCTGAAAGTCTGTTCTCAACCAATTACTTTTATTTCTAATTGAGTCCCCTCCTCAACTTTCCCCCAAATTTCATTCTTTACTAAATTCAAACATTATGATTAAGTAGTTATGGATCCTGATCAGGATTCACAAGGTAGGGATCTATTCTTCTTCCTTCTTGTTCTCTATAAAAGAACTAGTTTAGACATAATAAAACCTTGCTTTATTTTTTAAGTCAAGACTAAAATGGAATAACTTATGAAATTTAATTTTAGTAGCTTTTTATTTGTAATTTGTTTGCAGGCATAGAAAATTATCTACACTAACAACAACAATGATATTAGAAAAGTTAAGGGAAGAAAAATGTCCCTTTAAAATTACCAACCTTAGCATTCAATTCATCAACTATGAAGTGACAAAGGGCTGCTTTAAAGAAGTAATCCTTTGCACTGTACTTCAATAAAGGATTGTCCATAGTGTTTGCACCAACCTAGTAACAGAAATTATTGGGTTAGTAATGTTAATACTACCGTAATCCATACAAGTGAAAAAATGTCTCTATGTTTTACATCAACAAATATACAATATTCATAGGATCATAGCTCTACAACAGGAAGGGACCTCAGAAGTCTAATTCATTTCACAGATGAGGAAACTGAGGCCCATAAAGATTAAGTGACTTGCCCAAAGTCACACAGGTCCCTCTTACTCTAGTGACAATGGCCTATTAAATTTTGAAAACTTTCCAGCCAGGTGATCTTTACTCCACAGTCTAGTACAAAGAAATATTACTAGACATAGAGACCATTATCATTGATTTATAGCAAATTACACATGTAATAACAGAAAACAATCAATGAAACTTAATTTAATTCAATAAGCATTCTCTAAATGTAAGAACTTACAATTCATTTTAAAATGATCCAGAAAGGCTTATAGTATAAAGTGATACCTACAAACGGACTAACCTGCTCATAGATTTCAATTGCTTTCTGGTACTGTTCTAGCTGAGCAGCATACGCTGCCACCTTCAGAAGACATTTGTTGGCTGAACTGAAAATCAAAAATCATCTAGTTAAAAGCAGATAACATTCCAAAAAAGAAGGGATAAGCTGAAGTGATTTTTTCCTACAAAAATGTTTTATTTCAACTTATAAAACTGACCAAAACCTGAACATCTATCAATTTTGGCATAAAATTGCCATAAAAACAGATTCCTAATTTTTAAAAGAAACCTTACCTGTTTGATTCTTCTCCTTTGTAATAGTCAGCTGATTGCTCATAATGTGCAATAGCCTGAAAGCAAAACAAATAAACTTTCCTCTTAAAAATCAATGTTTAATCATGACATTTTCATTTAACATTCTACTTCCCCCTAGTTTGCTTTCCATAACTTTAAGATTTCTTCAATACCAAACCTTTCTGGCATTATCTTGCAATACCATCAGTGAAGTAAGTAATATATTCTGGTCCCATTAAAAAAGCAAAGTATATATTATCATGTTAACACTACATTTTCCAGAAAAGAATGTACATTTTATTAATTTTTTTAAAAATATACTATATTGCTGCTTTTTGCTTTAATACCACTATTATTTCTTAATGATTATTCCGTCACCATCCCCACAAACAATCCTTTTATAAAAAAAATAACAAAAACAGTTACACAAAAGAAATACAGAATATATGCAAAATTATCTACTAAGATGCTAAAGTGTTTCATCACAGGCCTCTGGAACTAGGAATAGTCATTACATTTCATCTGAATTTAAGTGTTGTTTTCAATTACAACATTATGGTTATTGTGAACATCAGTTCAAACAAGTATTTCCAGCTTGTGTTAGAGCCAAGTCTAGTAAGTAGAAATGGCTTGCTGGTCTCACAAATACTTAAGAAACCCCATATAATGAAGAAAAAGACTAGAGTGAATAACTTCTGTACTGAACATACATAGATGTGTGTGTGAATGTGTGTGTGTGTGAGTGTGAGAGTGAGTGAGAGTGTGTGTGTGTTTGTGTGATTTTTATGTTAAAATTTTATCCAAGATAGGCAAGGAAAAAGGAAACTTCTGCAAAACACTTAAGTTTTAGTTTTATTATATTTAAGGCTGATTAAGGCCTTAGAAAAACTGATAGAAATGCTGCAAATTCTTTGGCAGCCATTACTTTTCTGGGTAAAGAAGTAAAAAATATGTAATCTAGGTAGGGAGAAGGGTGTGGAAAGAAGAAAAGAGTAGCAAAGATGATGCTTTTTATACAATGAAGTTCCATTCTTGATGTGTCACTGGTATTTCATCAATTTTCCTCATTTTCCAAGAGTTTTTGGGGACTGATTGGAAGAAAAGTTTTTTTTACCTGTTCTCTATACTCCAGTCATATTTTAGAATCTTTGAGTATTGTAACTAGTTGAGGGAGTGGAGAGATGAAAGAATGGAGAAGGAGGTAGGGAGAAGGGTCTGCTTATCCCCATCACTGACTTGAAAGATTTATTGAACATTTTTCCCCTCACATAAATAGTAATTTACTCTCATGATCTAAGAAATTACATAAAATACATTGTTATTCTAAAATCTAAATCAAAGCAATAAACTTATAAAATTCATAAATAATATTAGGAAATCAATAAGCAAAAACTTAAAGTTTGATGATCCTACTCTATAGTACTAAAGATGTCCCAAATTTTCAGGATATAAAATAAACTGATTAATGTAATCCTATTATTCTTATTAATTTGTATAAAGTACTATTACATATAATGTTACATTTGAGCATTCCAAAGTCCACAGGAAAAAAAATTAGTGGAAAAAACTTGGATCTGGAATCAGAAGACCTGGGATTGAATCCTAGCTCTTGCACTGACTTCCTTGTGTCTAAGGCAAAGCTCTCAACCTCTCTGAAGTACATTTTCCCATATGCAGAAAGGCTGCAATATCATTACTCTACCTACCTGACAGAACTGCAATGAGAATTAAATGATACTATAGAAATCAAGATAGAGGTGGTGCAGCATAGTGAATAGAAAGTCAAATTTGAAGACAATTAAGATCTAGGTTCAAGTCCCAGCTGTGACTCATACTGCTGGTGACAGTGGGAAAATCATTTATCCCCTCAGTATCTACAACTTTCAGATGCAGAGAAGGTACCTCACTGCAGTGGTAGAAGGTGCTTCTTCACCAGGCAAAGTCCCCTAAGTCAAAAGAATCACAGGTTCAGGACCTATTCCTACATAAAAGCTGTTTGTAAGCTATATATTGTTCTCATTATCCTCATCATTGTTATGGTCTTGTCTAGGGGTGAAGTAGTACCTGGATTGAATTGAGAACTTACTTGCTAAATGAATGAGTTATATTGTATTTTTACTTTCTCTATTCTGTGAACGTTTGCTGGATAAGTGGGGTTTGCTATGCTGGTAATCCGAACCTTGGAAGTTGCTTTTGCTTGGCATTACAAACAGATACATTGATAATATAGTCATCTACATTTAGGATTCTTTTGCAACATTTTCATTTTCACTGATAAAATGAGCTACAAGAGATTACTGGCAGACTACAGGATTAAATTCAACAAAATATCAAATTATTAGATGACTTCACATTAAAAGATAAAGAGACATTTGTAGCAGTGATCAGTGAAAGACCTAAAGAAGAACAAATAATTAGTTGCCACCAAAATAAATGTAAATCGACTTTAGGAATGCTGACTTCCTTTAGTAAAAATTTAACTTGCTAGTAAAATGCTCTCTTGAAAACAGATCTACCATTCTTTAGATCAAAATTTTGCAAGAAAAGCTATTGCAAACTTACCTTTTCAATATCTACCAGCTCAGTTTCATATATCTCAGCAATAGTAATATGATGCTTGGCTGCAATTGTAAATCTTCCCTGGGAACAAAACAAATAAAAGCAGAGGTTCATTTACTCTATTCATTTGCTTTCTACCAAATCAGTATGGGGAAAAGTGAAAAAAAGAATAATACTCCAAGATACTTCATTGATTCCACCCCACAGCTGCTCAAGTAATGCAATTTCTTACCATATCTGTGTAAATATCGATGGCTGCATTTAAGCAGTTGATAGCCTCTGAAGCGTAGGCATTTAAGAAAAACAATGAGAAATTCATTCAGTCAGACAAGTTTAAAATGAAATTTTCTTCATGGATCTTATTAGAATATTAATTAGGTATAATTTGGGGATGGAAGGTAGATAGGGAAGTTAGTAAAAAGCAAACACAATCATGCAAAAATCCACTTGTAATAATAGCTTGGCTTTGTTCCCAGCTGCTACAAATTAGGGAATTACAGCTTGTGCTAGCAATATTTGGCTTATTTACTTATAACCTTTAAATGAGGACTCCATCCAGATGAAAGACTGCATCACAAAGAAAACAAAAGCATGGGTTCATTAATATTAACTTGGGTTAGTTATAATTTAAAACCGTAAGCAGAATAGAGAGAAAGGCTGTCCTCTTCTGGTCTCATATGAGTCATAACTAGAAGACATAGAATCATCCCTGCCACTGAGACATAAGAAAGCTTAGTGCTACAAATTTTATTCTTCTTGCAGCTCAATTCAGAAAGATTTTGATGAAATTCCTTGCGCAAGTCAAGCCAACATTTTCTAGCATGCTCAAAACAGCATAACTATTATTCTATTAAACATATATACATAAATAAACTATGGAAGGGGCGGCTAGGTGGCGCAGTGAACAGAGCACCGGCCCTGGAGTCAGGAGTACCTGAGTTCAAATCCGGCCTCAGACACTTAACACACACACAAAAAACTAGCCGTGTGACCTTGGGCAAGTCACTTAACCCCAACTGCCCTCCAAAAAGCAAAAAAAAAAAAAAAACTATGGAAGTTAGCTTAAAAATACACTTCACCAATAAAAGTTATCAAAAGCTCTACCATCCAATAAGAATAAAAAGTTAATTCCATTCCAATTTATTTTAGTAATCTAAAAGTGAATATTTGGGTGGGTGAAACACTAGATAGAAAAAGTGGGTGAAACACTAGATAATTTCCCAAACTAATCTGGTAATGACTCTTTTTTACTTCAAGTGTACTGATGGGATGCATAAATGCTAGTCTAGAGAGCATTCTGGGAGACATTCCATACAAAAGGAAAAAGTGCAATCAGAGAAATTTGAAGGAAAATGGAGGAAATTAAGCATACATGAAATTTTTAAAATTTCACAGATAACAGGTATCTTTGATTATACAATGCATGCATTGTATAGGTATTCATATATTTATACATGTACACATGTGTAGGTACACATATGCATTATGGGTATGTTATTAAAACTTTTCGGAAACCTTGTCCATATTCTTTCTTATTTAATGTTTTAGATGGTGAAACTACAGCTAAAATTAAAAATATTATCATTAAATCTCCAGTTATAGCATGTGGAAAACAGTTCAGAAAGCAATGCTCTAGAGAAGCAAAGAAATAACATCCATTAAAAGCACTACAACAACTTTAAAGCAATTTATAAGGGAAAGCTACTAGTATTATTACTCATTAAGAGGACAATTGAGAATAACAGCAGTTAATACTTTTATTTGCCAAGTGAATTTATATAAAGACATTAGTAACTTTAACAAAAGTCTTTCTCATTTTAGAAGCATATTCATTTAAAAACAATTTCACCATGTACACTAAACAGAAAAATCAAAATATCCTGAAAAATCCTTTTCAAAATTGATATATAACTATGTGTACCATACATTCTTTCAAGTCTCTACCCTGCCACTTCACAACCTCATTCTATGATTTCTATAAGAGTTACAAATGAATTTCAAAGTATATTTCAATCTTATATAAAATGTAATCCTTTAGAAGAGATGGTAATTTTACAATAGAGTTAAAGCCCCTCTCCCCCCCCCAAAAAACTACCTATATACTCAAAATGCAAATAGACTAAAGCCTCTATAAAAAGACAGTAAGAGCAACATGTATACAATTAATATCACCAATAAATATGGATAGCTTCAGCAACTATGTTCACAACTACACAGTCAAAATTATTTACTCTTTATCCATATACTACTTCCAAATACTTGTACAAGTAAATAAGGGTCCTCCAAACCCAAACTATGAACAACAACTCAAATATTCTAAATTAGATTATAGTAGTTCCTTTTTGTTAAAAGGTTCAATATAATATATTCTAGAAGTCTATAAAAAACTTTGCTAATGGTTCTACCTAAAATCTGAAAATATGTAAACATTTACAGAATTAAGCAGATATTGCTGGTACCAAGTACTATGGATCTTACCTTGTGGATCGGCCTTTTTGTATGCATTTCCAGCGTCCACAAAACTTGTAGCAGAATCATGCTTGCTCTGTAGCTGCATATGCAACTTGGCAGCCTGACAAAAAGCATTTCCTGCAGCTAGAAAAGAAAAAAAAAGTTATAATTATCTAGGTCTACTAAATGCCCAGAGGTCTAGAATTGTATCAAAGTATAAACTTCAGCAACCTGATCTATTTTTTTTTAATCAGGATTTCACCAAAACACAGTATTTCAAGTCAGAAACAAATAGATCTAAGATTAAACATATCCTGCAAAATTACCTGATTCCCCATACAAAAGAATGTTAAAAGAAAGCAAAAATAGAGTCTTAGTGGAGTTGTTAGTGCTATAGGACCACTGCTAGCTGGAGCAGAAGCTTATGTTCTCATGGTTAGGAATGTATATAAATGACTAGAAAAGGAAAACCAGGATTTCTCCATGTCTCAGGAGGTGATACTCTGGGGCGGGGTAGAGAAGCTGAGACCTTGAGGTCACATGTTACCCTCTAGGTCCTCAAGTGAAGCCCTTTGACTGAATCCAAACTTCACAGAACAAATCCCCTTAATAAAAAGATTTGTTCTATAAAACATGGACTCAGTCAAAATGTCACACCTGAGGACCTTAGAAGGGCACATGTGGCCTCAAGGCCGCAGGTTCCCCACCCCTGTTCTGGGGTGTAAAAGAAATCACAGGGTAGGGAAATTGGACCAGAAGGTAAGTGAAACTGGTCTCAGAAAAATAGTCTACCAACACTGATTACAAACAACTTCACATAGCTGTTATGAGGATCAAGCAACAAAATGAAATACAACACATGCAAAGCACATTATTAACTTTAAAATACCATTAAAATGTTAGTTATTATGTTATGGTGTAAATAGCATTGAATCTAGATTCAGATATCATGGGTCTGAATCCTTGCTGGGCCATTTACTTAATACCTGTATAAACATAGGCAAGTAACCTTCTCTGTTCTTATATTTATTGTTTGTAAAAGGAAGGAGTTGTCTGAAAATAAAAAAAAGTGGGGTAGAAGAGATAGGGAGACTTCCAAGGTTTCTTCCAGTTCTATAATCTTTCTTATGATTACTATAAGACCTAATGGTACTACTGTAAAACATATTTATTGTCTGGTGCAATGCAATACAAAGGTATACCTGCATGAATTTTGACAGTTTTGAAGGCCCTGTCCCTTTAAGTAAATAACAACCTTCATTAAAAAAAAAAGTACCCGATATAGCTCAACTCCCTTGAATTCAACTTATTTAAAAACAAATAATGTAGTATTAGAGAGCCCAAGCACCAGGAAGGATACCAGTAGTACAGCATATTTCTAATTCCGGTCCTAAAGATGTATTTTTAGATGACTTTATGAATATAGCAGATGTGTTGGGACTCAATACATGAAACTACTCAAGATAAAAACAAAGAAGGACACGTTTATGTGTCCCAATATGGAATAGAAATACCACACAGATAATATGAGACACCAGGAAGGAGAAGTTTCAGTTTAGTACATAAAGAAATTGCTAGGAAAGACTTCAGAGAAATGGTGGGTTTTGAGATTGGTTTGGGAGGATGAGTAAGATTTATACATGCAAGAAGAGTTAAGAAAGACACTTTCTTTTTTTTTAATTTATTGTTTTTATTTGTTTTCTTGTTTACATTATTCATTTTCATTACATTTTTGAATTACAAATTTTCTCCCAGTCTTGCCCCTGCCCCAAACCTAAAGCAACAATCCCACGGTAAAGCCCCTCCCCTGCTCTGCTCTCTTACTTTCTGGTAGGGCAGGGAGGGACTCCTTATCCCAGCCCCTATATGTCTTAATTCCTAGTTGCAGGTATTGCAAAACTTTAAATTCTAGATTTCCTCCCTTGTCACCCACCCCCACTGGAAGGACACTCAATTCAATACAGGCTGTGGTGTGGATGTGTGATTATACAGGACATCTTCATAGTGGACATATTGTGACAGTGATCATCTGTCTCTCCTTTCTATCCATCCCCACCCCCCTTGTTCTGTTCTCTACCCTGTCCCTGTCCATTTACTGAAGTGTGTGCTTCCAGCATCTGTCCCATAGACCCTGCCCTCCCCTCTGTCATCCCACCTCTCATCCCCATCCCCTACTCTCCTGTGTGGCACGCTGCCCAGTTTAGAGTTTATGCCATGTCTTCCCTAAGCCAAATTAAATGAGAGTAATTGAAAGTAAAATTGTAATAGTTATCCCTTGCCTCTTCTCTATGGGATGATTAATCCCTTGTTGTCTCTTCCTGTCTCCTCTCATTCTAGTCCTCTCCCACCTCAGAATTTTGCCTTTTAAAGTATTATCCCTTTGCATTCAATTCATCCTACACTCTCTATATACACATATACACACATGCTCAGATATGTATTCATATGCATATATAGCCTCCTATATGGACCTATGTGTAAGTATACATATATATACATTTGTGTTCCCTTCACTTATCCTCATGCTAAGAAAAGTTTCACAAGTTACTATTATCGTTTTTCCATATCAGCATGTAAATAATAAAAATTTGATAAGT
>CM053595.1:200868699-200884502 GCA_028646575.1 Pseudocheirus occidentalis | reverse complement strand
ACCTAGAAAGAAGAGGGTATCAAAGTGGGTGATCAACAATGTCAAAGGCTACAAAGAAGTCAAGAAGACTGAAGATTGGGAAAAGGCCATTGGATTCAGCACTTAAGAGATCATTGGTAATTTTGGAGAGAGCAGGTTTTGGGGGAATGATGAGATCAGAAAATTGTAGGGAGTTAAGAAGAGAGTGAGAGGAAAGAAAGTGAAATAATATGAGGTAAGAAAAAGCGGGAAAGAGGGAGCTCTTGGAGAATAGTCTCATATTTTTTCTGTAAAGTATCAGGCAAGTTTCACAACTTAGAGAATAGGGAAAGGGGGAGCCATGGGAAATTTGAGGAAGAATGAAAAGGTTCAGGAAAGCCACTATAAGGAGTAGAATAATGAATTGATAAGGGAGGTGTAGGATAGCCTAGCAGTAGTGAGGGTCCAGTTTAGGTTGTGCAAGACTAATTTGTAGTGGACCTACTTTACTACATACAACCAGAATAGCTGTATGATTTTTTTCTCCACCTTTGTTCAGTAGTATATATTATATATATATATATATATATATATATATATATATATATATATAGGAGTGAAGCCAGTAGATGGTGAAAGTTATCTCAGCCTGAGGCTTGGCAGGGCACAATAAAAAAATATGATAAGGGACTCAAGAAAATAGGACAGTGCAAAGTTGAACTGATTCACTACAGGGTCAAAATGGGAGAAAAATGATAGTGTAAGTAAGTAGTTCTAGGGTGATAGCCTGAAAGAGAACTGAGAGGTAGAGGGACTAGAGAACATAGTGTGAACAGAGTAAAGTTTGGTATGGGAAGGCAGAGGGAGTGGTGGAAATCCAACAGATTGTGGTCAAATAAAAGGATTTCAGAGTTCTTGAACATGGAGGCAGGACATTTGTGGGTGATGACAAGATTAAAAATTTGATCATCTTTTTGTGTAACTGAGGTGAGGCACAGGAATTTGTCATGAGAAGTAAATTAAAAAACCAAATGGTTAGGGTATCTTGAAGTCCCTTAGTATATAGTCAGGAGTTAGGGAGAAGACAAAGATTGTAAGCCAGGTCCTAAACTTAGTGAGGAAGGAAAGAGAATGTCTTGGAAATTTGTAGACAATGGCTATGAGGATTTCGATTAGGTAGAATAAAACAGAACACTCTAATGTTTATAAAGCACTTTATATACGTTATCTAATTGATCCTACAACAACCCAGTGAAGTAGGTGCTAATCTATTTATATGTCCCTGGACTGTGTTCCAAGACAAGAGTATGGTACACACCTTTCCCTATATTCCTTTTAGTCCATTTTGTGACTTTATATGTCTTCTTTTTCTCTTCAAGACTACCCTTGACCTGACTATTGCAACTATATGTGTGTGTGTTTGCTGTATATGTACACATACATATATATGTATGTGTATATACACACATGTGTATGTATACATCTGTGTATATACATATGTGTATATCGATAGAATGTGTGTGTATATTCATACATATATGCTCATGTGAACTTGTTAGTACAGTAGCCAAATTTCTGAGCATAAATTGTGTGTGTGTGTATGTGTGTGTGTGTGTGTGTGTGTGTGTGTGTGTGTGTGTGTAACTTGCCCCTGATTAGAGTCAGGACTTAAACACAGGTCCTTCTGAAATTTGAAGTTGGCCTTCTATTCAGTGGGGAATGCTGACTCATTCTAAGATCTTACCCACATAATAATGTTAGGGAATAGGGGTAGGGGGAGACACACACACACACACACACACACAGAGTGAGACAGAGAGTGAGAGAGAGCAAGCGAGCGAGAGAGAGCAAGAGAGCGAGAGTAAGAGCAGGAGCAAGAGCGAGAGCAGAGTCCCCAGGGAGAAATTCCCTGAATTTTTTAGTATAGTAAGCTGAAGACAGGGACATAATCCAGGTGCTGGCTCCTTTACATGTTGGCTTCTTCCCACTCTTTCTTTTCCTTTAAGGACCTCTCTTTAAAGAGAATTTGGAACCATATGTCTTCTCTTTTGAAGTTGGAAGCCAGAAAAGACCAGGATCTCTCTTTTCCCAAGCTCTTGCCAACTCTGATACTCATGCAGGTTTGGAGCATTTTTGGAGCATTCTAATCAGTTTGCACCAATGAGGAGAGTCTTGTGATACCAAATTTTGCATCAGAGATTATATCTATATAACACTTTAGGTTTTGGGAAATGTGCTTATAACAACCCTAGGAAGTAGGTAATACAAGTGTCCTCCCCATTTTATGGATAAGAAAATGATGCTCTAATGGCTAAAATGGGGACTCAGTTTCCTTATCTGTAAAACAAGAGAGACTGAATTAGATAAACTCTGAGGTACCTTTTAGATTTAAACCTATGGTCGTAAAACTTTCCAAAAGTCACACATTTAAAATGTAGTCGAGGCAAAATTCAAACACAAGGCTTTTGACCCCAAGTCTAGGTCTCCTACTGTACTAGGCTGCTTTAATGATGATGGCTCTGCCTCGCATAGTACTAAAATTCATTCATTCATTCATTCATTCATTCATTCAACAAACTATATTAAGTATTTTCTAAGTGCAGAGCTTAATATTAGATATTGAACTTTTGCCACTGAGGGGACAATACTCCTATTTTAAACCAGTTTAGACCGCTGTTTCCTTTAGTCCTTGCTTTTTGTGCTAATCATATCTTGTTTTTCCTTAAATCAAATGGCTCTAAACTTTCTGCTGATCTAGATTTATCTTGAAAGAAATTAAATCTATTTAAAACTACCTTGCTGCAAGGTTTCAATGTATTGTATTCTTTAATCTATCCTTTCATAGGAAGCTGCAATCATCAACCTATAAGCCTATTTCCCCTTTGGGTAGTCTTCCAGACATAGGCCAGACTGCAGAAGAGAGTGCCAATGTAATCATCCTGTGATTTCACATCCTGGCTGCTATAAGAGAACAGCTTGGCTGACCTTGAGATGAGGCACCCTTTTTGGCTCAAGAGAGCTGTCCAGCATCAGTGACACTGAATAATAAAATAAACAATGTTCTGTTTTGGAATTTTCCTCCAACACATCCTTTTTCTATATTTCTAGGGTTTCTAGGGGTTAAACAGACTGAAATCTTGGTGTATTTGAGTACAAAAGAAAATTTATTATAAAACCTTGTATTGGCTTGGGGTGGTTACATGTTGAAAGAGTCTCATACCTATCATTTTGCCTTTACAACAATCTATATAACCTGATTCAAGAAGACATTCACATTTTACACATGTCAAAACTGAGATGACTACTGTCATGATAAAAGTCACACATTGACAATATGGAACTTGGATCTTTAGACTCTGGGGGTCTAAAGATTCTTTAGAGTCTTTCCATTATACTATACTGATTCATGAGTCCTTTTAATTTGAAAAACCTTCAGGTTTTATTTAAAAGTAAATAAAAGAGTTCACTCCTTCTCATCAGACTTCTGTCCAAGTAACTCACTGACTTTGCTCCCCAATTAGGAGACTGTGTAGGATCCATGTGTGCTGTCTTCTTCCTTCTCCAAGGCACAGAGTGTACCATGAAATCATAACTCTCTAGAAGATTCAGTTTCCAAACTCTCAAAATCAGGAAGTCTTGAACTTGGAGTTACTCACAAAGCAATTCTCAAAGCTGGTGCTTCCCAGGAAATGTCCCATGTGACAGTTGGCTTTGCTAAACTGTTTTTGAAGCAATTGATGGTACAATGGATAGAACACTGTACCTAGAGTTAGTTCAAATGTGACACTAGCTCTGTGACCCTGGACAAGTCACTTAACTTTTGCTTGCTTCAGTTTCCTCATTTGTAAAATGGAGATAATAATACCAGGGTTATTATGAGGGTCAAATGGGATAATAATTGTAAAGCACTTTGCACAGTGCTTGGCACATAGTAAGGACTATATAAATGTTAATAATAATAATAATAATAATAATAATATATTATTATATCCTACCTTAGACACTTACTAGTTCTATAACCCTAGGCAAGTCACTTAACCTCTATTTGCCTCAGTTTTCTCAACTATAAAATGGGTACAATAGCAACACCTCCCAGAATTTTGTGAAGAACAAAGGAGATTGAAGGAAGGTATCTTTCTTCCTTGGTCAACATAAATTTCCAGGTTTAAATGAAATGCTATTATCTTTTTTTAAAAGATATTCTCCAATAAATAGATAAAGGATGCTGGTCACATAATATAAATAAGGGGAAAATAAACAGACAGGTGCTATATTCATACCTAAAAGTGCTAAGAAATGGCGGAAGACTTCTAGTACACTAAGTAAATAATATATATAGAACCTATGGGAGTGTACGGTCAAGAACTGGGAAGGATGAGAAGGCATGCATAGGTTGTGACTAGCATGGATATAGGAAATACTCACAGAGGATGGCATCACTGGTTTATTGAACACCTGAAGAAAGGTTGGTGTGGGGAGATACCTCACAAAATATCCCTCTTTTGGACTGTAGACACTGGTTTGATGGTGCTGTCTATGTGGTGGGGTAGAAGAAAGAGGATATCAAGAGCCTCTTAATAGGTTCTTTATCCTCAGATCAGTTTATACACTATAAGGAAATTATATATATACACACACATACACACACATATATATATACTTTTATCACCTGAGTTGGGGCTCTGTTTGTGTTCCTAAAAGTTCTAGACTGATCTGGCAAAATACCATTCTGATTTCTCCATAACGTTTTTTTTAAAATATGTTTTATTGATGCCTTTAATTTTTATATCAGAGTGATTTCTGGAAATTTCCTCCCACACCAAGCAAAAAGACCCTCTAAAATGACTGTGTCTGATGAAACACACACTATTGTGCTGAAATTATCCTGTCTATTCTCTGAAAAGAGGAAAATATATTCCATTATCTATTCTGCAGAATAATTATCCCCTTTCAGTTATTCAGTGTTCAAATTAATTTTTATTGTTTTTATCATTTTCATTTTTGTAGTCATTGTGGATATTGTTTTCATGATTCAACTTATTTCACTCTACATCAGTCCATATGTTTTTCCATGTTTCTCTAAGTTCCCACTTTTTCCTAAACAACAATATTTCATTACATTAATGCACCACACTTTATTTAGTCATTCCCCAGTTGATGGATGCCAATTTCCTTTTCAGTTCCTTACAACAAAAATGCTATTAATAATTTGGTCCATATTGGACCTTTGTTTTGGCATTTTGATTTCCTTGGAAGGCATATTCCAGTAATAGGATTACTGGGTCAAAAGATTTGAATGGTTTAGTCAATTTTCTTGCTTAATTAGAAGTTATCTCAAATGGGTGGACCAATTTCTAGCTCTACCTATGATGTATTAGTTCTCTTTTCATGACTCCTCCAACATTCACTATTTTCATTTTTTGCCAGTCTACAGGATATGATAAAATTCAGTCAATAAACAATTAAGTGCCTACTCTGTGCCAGGTACTGTGCTAAGCTTAATATTCAATCAGTCAATACATATTTATTTAGTGCCCATTATGTACCAGACATCATGCTAGGCCCCTTGCCCTCAAGGAATTCAGAATCTAATTGAAGAGATAACAAGCAAACAAATATGTATGAATAAGGTAGAGATTTATAGATATCCACAGCTATATATGATAAACGGAAAAATAATGAAAAGAGGGAAGTCACTGAAATTAAGAAGGATTAGGAAAGGCTTCCTGGAAAACAGGCCTGTACAACATAAGACCCCCAGGCTGCCAAAGGATTTTGGGCAGCTTGCAAAAAATTTAGAGGACATAAAAGAAAGTAAAGACATAACAAGCACTTTGTTGGTGCCTTTTTAACCTGCCTTCCACTATTCAGTATTGTGCCCATCATGTAATTTGGCAGGTGGGTTGCCACTACACACTCTCTCCTGTTTGTCATACGAACCATGGCAACCAACCATCATCAATATGTCTCTAGTATGAGAGGAGCAAGGGTAGTATCTTTTCACTATGTTTTTGGTTGTTACTAAATGTAAACAAGCAAGAAAACCTGAAAAATGTATTAAAACTTGTATCACCCACATTAATATGATTTTATGATAAATAAAAATCTAAATAAGCATAATTCATTGACAATTGAAACATCTATTTTTAAAATAGGGTTTATTTACAAAATAATTTAATCATTAATTATACCTTTACTTCGAAAGTGGGCTGCTAAAAACCTATCTGTGGCCTGAAGAAGTTCAGCCTTTTAAATTTTGGCCCCTACCTGCTGCTAAGTTGTACATGTCTGTTGTAGAAAAATGACATTTCTATTGGGACTTGAAGGAATCCAGGGAAGTTAGGAAGCAGAAATGAGGGAGAACATTCTAGATTTTGTGGACAGCCAGATGAAATGCCCAAAGCTGAGAGATGGAGTATCTTGTTCATGGAACAGCCAGGAGGTTAGGAGGCTAGGGTCAACGAAACAAAGAGTACTGGTGGGGGGGGGGCAGTATGCAGGGGGAGAGAATGGGATAAGACAACTGGAAAGATAAGAAAGGACGGATAGTATAACCTCAGAATTTTTTAAATTTGCATTTTTTTATTACACCATGGATATCTTCTACCCTTGCCATCCATCCTGCTATAATCCTTAGTCTTCCTCCTCACAAATCACTTCACTTTCCTGAGTCTTAGGTTTTTCACTTGAAAAATGGAGATATTCACACATAACATAGCTCACAGTGCTACTATGCAGATCATATGGAACAATATATATTAATGTATTTTTGGTAAACTGAAAGTTCAGTAAATGAACAACAATTCAGCTAAGTTCTACCTGTTACCTTCCTGATCAAGTTATTTCAAGAAATTTGGCCACTCTCTTACCAAATGCTAAAGAAAAGTCTTATTTTCATAATCTATGGAGCTGAGTATGTATGCCAGCATTTCAGAAATATTAATGGAGATCTCTTGACAAATTCTCTCTTGACAATGACTTACACATTTGCTTCACTAACTGGACTTTAACATTGCCAAATGGAAATAGTCCTTAAGTATCATTCAAAAATAACTCCCTGTAAAATGGGCCTTGAAACGTCCTGAAATGAGAAACAACAGACTTTTGGATACCTCACTCAGACAAATCAGATTTCCCCAGGCAGAAAGTTCAAAGCTGAAGTGCCATAAGAGATATATCTACTTGGTGAAGGATACAGTATAGTACATGTACAGCAGCTTTGTAAATGAAACAAAAAATAATGCAGAAAGAGAGTAGATTTATTAAGTAATAATTTATTTACATGTATAAGCAAGAGAAAACAAATAGTTGAAGGAGTATGGAAAGTAAGATTGAAGCAGGTAAAAATAAGCTTTGAGATCTTTACTTAGGAATTCATTCCCCATATTCTATCAAATCATATCACTCTTAAGAAATAACCATTTAAATGACTTTTTAGTCATTTGTTTCTTTTGAAGGGTGAGTGGATATCAAATGCTTCTTGGAAGAGATGGTGAGAATAGAAATCAGATACACTTTTAATTTCTTTGCTACCATGTTGAGATTTCAGATAGGCTACCCACTGCCTCTCCATTGCATTGACATTCATTAGATATTTTGACCCCAAGGTTGCATGCAGGAATTTTATACCAATGGAACACACTAACAATGTGTGTCCAGGAGACTACTCTCTCCTCTTTTAACCAGTAATATTGGCTAAGCTGTCATTTAGCATCAATCCGGCAGCTAATAGTGGTTGTAATTGTTTAACATGTACTATGATGACTGCACTAATGTTGATAAGCAGCTATGAAACAGAGATATAGTAGTAGGAATGCTAGATTACCTTGGGCTAGTCTTCCTCTTCTACCTGATCCAACATAATAGAAAAGTCTGTGGCAATACACTGATGGGGAAATCTAGGGGCAGACAAATGAATATTGTTTCTCTAATCAACATTTAAATAACCGGTTAAGGGATTGGGGAGTAAAAAGAGAGGTTTCTAGTTGGGGCCTAGGCACTGCCAAATGGAGAAATGTCCTGGTAAAATTATAATATATACACACAACATATGTGTGTGTAAGTGATGTTGAATCACGTAATAATGTGTATTTGTAGTTTACATATATAGCGTTCTGAAAATATTAGTGCAGTTTTAAGCCTTATTAGCATAAAACTGCACTAAGACTTGTGGGACATCTTATATAGTCACATTTATATAGTGCATTAAGATTTATAAAGTGATTTCCTCACAAGGATTCTGTAATGTAGGTATCAAGTCAAGTCAAATGAAGTCAATAAGCATTTATTCTATGCCAACCTCTGTGTTAAATAAGCAAAAAAAAAAGAGAGTTCCTGTTGGAAACTGAAAAACAGGGGTTCAGGTAGGATGGGGGGTGAACTTCCAAGATGAAAAGGCTGTTGTGGCATGGTGAGAGAAAGCCTGTATAGAATCAGGAGTCAGAAGCAGGATCTCTATTTTGCAGATATGAAAACCAGATTAAACATCTTGAGCTAGAAGGGACTTTAGGTGTCATTTAGTTCAATTGTCTCCCTTTTTACAGGTGAGGAAACTGAGGCCTAGAGAGGCTAACTGAGATCACTCCGGTGAGTCAAATTCCACTTCTGTCTTAGTGCTGTCAATACTGAGCTGCACAGGGTCACCAAGCTAGTGTCAGACTGAAGATTTGACACCTCCTGTCTCCTGACTGCAGGACTTTGTCTTCTGCACCTTGCAGCCATTCCCACCCCCAACCTGTGATTAACGACTTGTCGATGACAATTACTAGTAGAATCCCCCAATTTCGTGGAAGTCTTAGGAACATATTCCAGGGACTACGAAGAGAAAATAAAGCCTGGAGTTTGGGGACTCAACGACGTATCACTGTGTCCTATTATCTGCGTATTTGCCTCGTTTTTCCCCGCTTCAGACTTCAAGCTTCTTAAGAGTCACCGCCTCACTTAAAATTTATTATTTTGTCCGGTGCCTTAATACAGGGCTCCCTATCAAAGTGACACGGACTAAATCTCTAATCATAATGTGTCCCCTTATGCTTCCCAGGCTCGGTCCACTCCTTACCTCCCAACTCCTCCTACGTTGGGTCACACACCCCAAATGCAGCATCTCTAGCTTACAGGTTGAACACACACCAGGGGGCAGAAGGGAGCGTGTCCGCACACTGCAACAGTCCGACTCTCTTCTGGGAAATGTAGTTTTCACCTCTTCGGATTCTGAGACCAAAGCGTGAACGATGGACTACAAATCCCGACATGCTTTGTGATCCCGGTCAGAGCTTCGCCCTTTACTCCCCCCGCCCCTCCGCTGTAGAGAAACTCTAGAGGTGCGTTCCCCAGGCAGCAGCTGAGGCTTCTGTTAGGTTGAGTCGTCAGGCTCCACCGCAGTTACTCCGTTGTTCTCTACCCCAATCTGAAGAGTGTAAAGGCGGCAGACATGGACAACGCGGGGAAGGAACGGGAGGCGGTCCAGCTGATGGCGGAGGCCGAGAAGCGCGTGAAGTCTTCCCACTCGTTCTTGAGAGGGTTATTTGGGTGAGCGCCAGCCCTGCGGGGTAGCTCCCTCCTCCCCCATACCCCACCGCGCTCTTCCGGGGGGGGGGGGGCTCCGCCACCGTCCGCCCCCTCTCTCTCCCATGTCCCCTGGGGCCTCAGAGTGGGCTTGGAGCCCCGCATTGGGGGGCCGAAGGGATAGGATAGCACGCACCCCAGCCTCCACCTCCCCACGGGACTAAGCTGGAGGCTGGGCCGTGGGGATGGGGAGGCTTCCTGCCTCCCACAGCTTCTCGACCTCCCTTGGGGAGGAAGCTGCAGGCCCCGCGGGAGGCTATAGCAGATTCCCCGAGAGGAATCCCTGGGCCTCCAGGTAACTCACCTCTGTAGGATGGATAAGGACAAATAACTCGTCCACCCCCTCATCCGTCTTCCCAAAGCCATCCATCCACCCTCCCATCCATCCATCTCCCCAAACTACTGAGAATTCTAGCATTTACTATTTAGGGGGCGAGGTTAAGGGGCCCTAGCCACGGTACTGAAGGACTCACACCCTTCCCCCTCCACCCCCCCCAACACACAGGTGCATACAGACAAGCAACAGATTGTCATTTCCCCACCTGCCATATGTTAACTGCTGAACACCCATGTCTGAGTTTGTTTCTTGGTTGATTGCAAGCTCCGGGGTGTATGTTAATTTGAGGACCATTTTGACTTTTGTTTTGAATTAAAGAAGTCCTTAAATAGTCATTTGGGAACCCAGATTAAAACTGTCTTCCAGTGTCTGAGGAGGATGAATGGTAGGAATTTTTAATAATATAATCCAGTATGAATGTGATGCAGCGATTTAGCTATTGTTAATCCTTTGGCTTGTGGCCATATTATCACTAGAGATTTATGCAGGAGGAATGGATGAATTCTCCTTCTGGGTTTTTTCTATTTCTGCCAGCAGACGTTGGGCCCTGTAAGAATCCTCCCGTATTTTAGTCATTTACTTAGTGCCTATTTGCTAAAGCGATACTGCATAACAGAGCCGTTTGAAGGCACTCATTTTGTTGAATGAATAAATTCCTTAAATAGGTTCATTTCTTTCGTCAAAGATCTGTTCTATAGCCAAAAGTAGTTCGTTTCTTTAATAGTAAATATTTAAAACCAGTATCAGAAATTCAGCTAGTCATTTAATATATTTTCAGTAGCTTCTGGTATGAAATTTAATTTGGCACACTCCATAAAGAAGAGCTAGAAGAACAGCAGTATTTGCTTCTTCCTGAATTCAACTGCATTTGAATGATTCAGCTATTTAAAATGGGAAAATGGTGACATATCCTCACTCCTATTAAAACTGAAAACTCACCTCATTTTAATCAAGAAGGGAAGACCTCAGTTTTAATTCCAGCAAATCCTTTTCAAAATTTGCTTCTTGCAAAGGTATATTTTATAGCACTCTATTGTTATACAGTTTTCTTTCTGTCGTTTTAGTTTGGAATCTTCAGAAAGAAAAACATATGTAACAGGTTCACTTTTTGTAGAGCCAACTTTTTATTTTCTTGAATTGGTCATTCTAGGAGAGTGTGAGTTTGGAAGAAACCAAATTGACTTAGACTCTGCTTTTGCTTCTGGGAGTTTAGCCTTTGGTAGTAGATTTATCACTTACTGTCATTTTTTTCTCTTTAGTTAATGTTAAATACTCTTTATTATTTTTGACACAGAATTTGAAATTCTGTTGACTGTCTTATAGAATTTTCTTTTAAATATTGATATTTAGCAAGCGCTAATAGCATACTTGAAAAGCAACATAGTGTAATAGAAGCAGTATTAGAGTAGAACTAGAAGAACTTTAAGGTACTTTTCCTCATCTATAAAATGAAGATAATACTTTCATTATCTACTAAATAGGCCTTGTGAGATTTATATGATATATAAACAAATACTTTATAACTATAGAGTACTTTGTAATCTGTAATTATTCTTTTATGATGTGCTGTTAGCCTGTTTTTCAGACTCCCAGATTAATTTTATTTAATGTAATAAAATTTATTCAAAAGAAATATAAAGGTCATTTTCTATTTCATATATCACCCTATACAGCAGGAATCATTTTTACAATATATTAAATTTTTATCTCTGCTTTTAAAGTCAAAAGGATAATCTTTGAGGAAAATGTTCAATGTTATTAAGTTTTTTAAAAATATATTTTTCCTTATATACATTTTTCCCATAAGAAGGTTAACTCTTTAGCAATATATAAAACATAGTCATAAAAGAACTTTTGGAGATCCTTTTTCCCCCCTAAATATGTTTTTATCCATATCTTTCTCAATATTATCTTTTCCAAAATAGAGTGATTCCTTTTGTTTTAAGAAAACAATAGGTTGACATTTTTTCTTTTAATCATATTCTATTGACTCTACTTAATTCAGTTCTTTAGACGACTGTAAACCTCACGAGGGGAAAAACAAAACAACTATCAATCTTCCTAAAATTTATTCTGTCAGTAAACATTAGGATCATATATTTGAGTTCAAAGAAATCCCAAGAGTCTCTAGAGTCTGATTCCATTCCTTCAGGCAAATAAGGTAGCTGTTTTACAGATGAGGTAAATGAAGACCACATATGCTATTACAGCACAACTGTTTTAATTACTATTCCCCAAACTTGGCATTCCTATTTCCAGCTTCTCTGCCTTTCCACAGACTGTCATTAGTGGCAGGAATGAAATCTTTCCCCGTTCTGTCTCATAGAATCTGTTTTTAATCTAAAGGTTCAGCTCCTGCCACCTTCTATGTCTATATTATTGCTATCTTCCTTTTCAAATAATCAAGAATAAGGGCAGCTAGGTGGTACAGTGCATAGAGCATCTGTTCTGAAGTCAGGAGGACTAGAGTTCCAATCTGGCCTCAGATAATTGACACTTAATAGCTTTGTGACCTTGGGCAAATTACTTAACCCCAATTGCCTTGCCTTCCCCCCTCCAAAAAAATAAATAATCAAGAATATATTGACATATACAATACATTACATGTACTATACCAGAAGAGTATAACCTACTGGAGGGTAGGATAGTTCTGCATCTTGTCATTATATTTTATTTCCAGCTCCTCGTACCTTGCATGAAATAGATGTTTAAAAATACTTGCTGGATCATACTTATATTAAATCATTGCTATTATTGTAGTGTTTCTCAGACTGACTTCCAGTGTAAAGAGTTACATATTTAATTATGGAATTTTTACAATAAATTACACTTCATGACTATATCATAATCATAATACATATACATGTGGGGGGGTGTACGTGAAGTACATTTAAAGTGCATTTAGATTATTATAGGTAACTTTAGAATGTGTTTTTAAAATTCCCTTTTAAAGTTGCCAAGTTTGGCTTGTTTGCAGGTTCTCTTCATTGTAGTGGATTTTGAGCCATCTAGATTTTTCTCCATACCTATTCTGTAGCATTGTTGAGATACCACAACTGCACTTTGTACAAACACAGTACACTCCAAGTAAGTTTCTCTTTAAAAATTACAATGAGGGAGGCTAGGTGGTGCAGTGAATAGAGCACAGGCCTTGGAGTCAGAAGGACCTGAGTTCAAATATGACCTCAGACACTTAACACTTAACACTTACTAGTTGTATGATCTTGGGCAAGTCGCTTAACTCCAGTTGCCCCTCCAAAAAAACACTACAATAATAATGTTTTGGATAGTTAAATGTATCCCTGTTCTATTTCATTAGGCTCTCTAAGCCTAGAAAACCAAAAAATCTAACAGTTTCAACATAGGAATGATAAAACAATAAATGTGACTCTCAACAGTAAATTATTAATTTATAATTTATTAGCTCTTTGTGACCATCTGTAATATTTCAAATATTAAAACTAGTGTGAAGAAAATTGTATTGACCAGAGAGATAGCATAACATGGTGAATAGAGGGCTTGCATTGCAATCAGGAATATGCCCAAGACTCAAATCCTGGAACTGAAGTGCACTAGGTATCTGACCATGAGAGAGTTATAATTTTTTAGTTTGCCCAGGCAAACAAGAAAGCGTAAGTCACAAATTAGTCACCAAATTGTAGTACTGGAGGGAATTCTCTATGTTGAAGAAAGCACAGGTGTGGCTCCCTCCCAAAAATATTTCACCTAAACACTTGAGCCAGCTGGCCTTTTTCCTTTCTACAAAAAGATTAATAAACATGTTTTTGCATCTGTTTGGCAAGGCATTTTCATTTTCTAGGACTGAATAAATATTTACATAAGACATAAAATTTTAGATGTAGGAATGAGAAAACTAGATCCAGAAATGAGATTCAGATGGGTAAAGATCTAGGTGACTAAAATGTTGGAAGAGTATTCCAAATGGTCACAAATAACTAACATAATATTAATTTTTCTCTTCCTCCCTCCCTCCCTTCCTTTCTTCTTTCTTTTCTTCTTTCCCTCCCTCCCTCCGTCCATCCCTCCTTACCTCTCCTTCCTTACTTCTTTCCTCCCTCCCTTCCTTCGATCTTTCCTTCCATCTTTCCTTCCTTCTGTCCATTTCATAGGTCCCAGTAAGGAATTTACTATACTAAGGTAAATTAACACCTCCTTAGACTAATAGCTTTTGAGAGTAGATTGAGGACATTGAGAGAGATTTAGTGATTTACTTATAGCCACATAGCTAGTGTCAGAGGTGGTATTTGAACCCAGGACATCTTAACCCAGGCCAGCCCTCTACTCAGTTTGCTTCATGTTTCTTCTTTTTTTTAAAATTTTATTTATTTATTTTTAGCTTTCAACATCCATTTCCACAAGATTTTGAGTTACAATTTTTCCCCCTTTCTTTCTGCTAGCCTTTCCCCTAGAATAGCAAGCCTACTGGATACCCCTTCCCCCAATCTATTCTCTCTTACATCCTCCCCCATAACCCCCCTAACTACCTAGTAGGGTAAGATGGATTTCTATACCTCAGTGCCTGTGTATCTTATTTCCCAGTTGCATGTAAAAAACGATTCTCTTTGAAATATTTGTTTTTAAAACTGAATTCCAGATTTTTTCCTTTCTTCCTTCCTCACCTGCCCCACTGGGAAGATAAGCAACTCAATATAGGTTGTACAAGAGTAGTTACCCAAGTCGTTTCCATAGTAGTCATATTGTGAAAGACTAATTATGTTTCCCTCCACCCTATCTCACCCCCCCACTTATTCTATTTTTCTCCTTTGACCCTATCCCTTTTCAAAAATGTTTGCTTCTAACTACCCTCTCCCCCAATCTGCCCTCCCTTCTATCATCCCCCTTCTTCTCCCATACCATTTTTTTTCCTGTAGGATAAGATACCCAATTGAGTGTGTATGTTATTCTCCTTTTAAGCTGAATTAAATGAGAATAATGTTGTCCCATTCCCTTTCACCTTCCTGCTCTTTCCCTCCATTATAACAGTTTTTTCTTGCCAATTTTATATGAGATAATTAACCGTAATCTATCTCCCCCTTTCTCCTTCTCCCAACAAATTCCTCTCACACATCTTAATTTTATTTTTTAGATATCATCTCTTCATATTCAACTGATCCTGTGCTCTCTGTCTATGTATACATGAACATACATATGTCCACACTCTCATACATATTTATATACACATACACCCCTCCTATACATACATATATGTGTATATATACATATACATAAATATATACTTCCTTCAACTATCCTCATACTGAGAAGTCTTATGAATTACAATGATCATTTTTCCATGTAGGAATGTAAATAGATCAACTTTAATAAGTTCCTTATGATTTCTTTTTCCTGTTTACCTTTTCATGCTTCTTTTGCCTCTTGTATTTGAAAGACACATTTTCTGTTTGCTCTGGTTTTTTCATCAAGAATGCAGGAAAATCCTCTTTTTCATTGAATGATCATATTTTCCCCAATAGCATTATACTCAGTTTTGCTGGGTAGGGGATCCTTGGTTTTACCCTAGCTCCTTTGACCTCAGGAATATCATATTCCAAGCCCTTTAATCCCTTTTTTTAAATTTTAATTTGTTTTCTTGGTTACATCATTCATTTCCACAAGGTTTTGAGTTACAAATTTTCTCCCCTTTTTGCCCCAACCCCCCAGCCCAGAACAATGATCCCACTGTAAGGCCCCTCCCACAATCTGTTCCCTTTTATGCCCTCCTCCGACACCCCTCTAACTTTGTAGCAGGGCAGGGAGGGACCCCCTGCCCCCGTCCCTGCATGTATTATTTCCCAGTTGCATTTGATTGTATAGCTTTAAATACTAGATTCTTGCAATTCCTCCCCTGTCACCCACTCCCACTGGGAGGAGCAGCAGTTCAATACAGGCTGTACCTGTGTAATTACACAGGACATCTCCATGG
>CM053595.1:200835340-200868199 GCA_028646575.1 Pseudocheirus occidentalis | reverse complement strand
AAAGTTAGAGAGCAGACCAGGGGAAGGGCTCTACAGTGGGATCACTGTTTTGGGGTTGGAGTAGGGGAAAGACGGGGAGAAAATTTGTAATTCAAAAATCTCATGAAAATGAATGATGTAAACAAGAAAACAAAATTTATTACAGCTGAAAAAAAGATGTTAGCAGAGGGAGAAGATGTATTGATGAAATCATAATTCATTGAAATACTGAAATGATATAATTGTATGTATGACATTTCATTGAATAAGCTCTTAAAATAATGTTGCTTAGAAATTATGTGAATTGAAGGCAAAAAAAAAAATAATTTCTCTCTTTCCCTGGTAGGAATTTGGAATGTTTTCTACTAGTGTTTCTAAGTCTGTTCCAGGAGTATACATGTGAAAAATTGGAACTATGTACTTTTTTATTATATGCATGATGAATCTGAAAACAATTTGTATCATCATTTTTGACCATAAAATTTTTTTGTCTTTATGTCTGATGAGTGATAGGTTTGCTAACTAAGGATATAATTGAAGAGTGGTTCTTAACTTGACTGGGTGGGATGGTACATGTTTATTTCACCTACCCTGGGAGAAAATATGCCCAGAAGGTGAAGCATCTTAGAGGATTCTAAAAGAGTTCAAAAGTAGGTAAGCAAAGTTTGGAAGAGTCCAGACATGGATATTTCAGGTCTAGAGGGAAAGAGTCAGATGATATTCTCAAATGTAAATCTGTTCTATTGATGTTGATATTCTTATCAGTCAATCTGGAGCACTGTCAGGTTATTTTTACTCTAGTCTTGAGGAAAAGAGGAAGTAAGAGGATAAGAAGGGTGGACAACAAGTCAGTAAGTTTTTCTGTATTTGTTTTGTTGTTGTTCTTTGCTTTTTTTGGAGGGGGGGAAGGCAGGGCAATTGGGGTTAAGTGACTTGCCCAAGGTCACATGGCTAGTAAGCCTTAAGTGTCTGAGGCCTGATTTTAGCTGCAGGGCCAGTGCTTTATTCACTGCTCCGCCTAGCTGCGCCTCTGTATTTGTTAAAAGGAATTTAGAGAATGGAGTCTTACATATATGTTGCATAATAAAATAGCTTTTTCTTTTTTCATCATCTTTCACTTTTTGGTAGGTAAATAGTTTAGGCTAGTTTAGATCTCTGTCTCAGAGAATGTTGACTGTTTTATTTGAATTCTCTCTGTCTCTCTCCATCTCTCTCCCCCCTCTTTCCCTTCCCTCTTCCCCCCTCTATTTTCCCCTTAAAGTTATCATATTGCTTTCTCTTGTTTATTTGCTACTTTGGTTTGAAACAGATGAACAGAATTATTTCCAAATTAACAAATTCAAGAAATGCTATCAGTGAGGGAGCTAGTTTCTGAGTTAGGAAAATCTAGTGTGGAAATTGGAAACATTATGTTGTTTGATGTTATAGTTACAGATTGATGTTATAATTATCATAACAGGACTCCAATATGAAGTCCCTCAGTCTAAGTTGTCCTAATGTTCATAGAAACATAAAGGCAAAGACAGTTTGTACCATCGCATTGTTAACTCTGTCAGGAAGATAAAGCATGTGACTTTTATTGGGTGATACCTTTAACTAGCTGCAGCAGTCTGAGCTTGTGTTCTCTTTGGCTTTGAAAATCTTAGATGGTTAAGTTAGGTCCTCTCCTGTTTCTAGTCATATAAAGACACTGCCTACTTGAGCTTCCTCTAAGACTAGTATCAACAATAAGTGGCCTCAAGAACTTCTTCACCACATCTGGGTATGATTAGGAATGCTGTCTCCCACATCCTAGCACCCGATTTACCTGTTCTCAACCAAGCCTATTCTTAGGGTTTGTAATCTCATCACATGAACCCCAACTCTGAACATGTTTCCTCCCCTATATGTCTTTCTCCCTGTCCAGATGACTGAGTTTTTTGCATTCCTAGGAATGAACTTGTCTTTATATTGCCATGTAGTGTGTATATGCTCTTCTTTGCTCACTTGCCATGCCATATAATAATAATGAAGCATTTGATTGCATTAGTATCCTAAGTGCCAATTTTCTAGAAATTTCTGAACTTAGATCTTTGCTTTAGCCCTAGTGACTAGGCCAAATAAAGCATCTAGGGTTCAAGGTCTGCCTCTGACTCATACTGACTTGAGATTTGGGGCAGGTCTTATAACTAGCTGCTCAGTGCCCCAAGCAACTACTTATTACTTTGTATGGAAGACTTTAATTTGTAGACCAGTAATGGACTTGCATTAGTAGAGGGGGTTACCCTTGTCAACAGATTTATATAAATAAAAGCAAACTCAGATTATAATGTGGCCTTTCAAGGCAGAATTTTCATGAAAGTTGGCTGCTTAGCTGCACATTCTTCTGTGTGGATTCAAAAGATCAGAAATCAATAACTATAGATTTTTGTACCTGAATTCAGAATTTCAACATTATTGAAGGGTTTTTCTTTTAAAATCTGTCATAGTTATATCTATTGTAGTAGAACACTAGACTCTTAATCACAAGATCTGGGTTTCTAGTACATTCTAGATAATAATAATAGATTACACCTCTTTGGATTTGAGTTTGCTTGTTGTTTTTTGCCCCTAAAAAATAAGGGCATTAGATTAGATTATAAGGGCCCCTCCAGCTATAAAATCTAGTGGTTTGATGAATACAATAATCACTTAATACACTAAACTGTTATCTCACATGAATAGGAAATGGTGTAATAAAGGATTACTAGGCTTAGAGTCAGGAAGTCTTGAGTTCAGATATAAGTCACTTGACTTATATCTACTTCAGTTTCCTCACCTGTAAAATAAGAATAATAATAGCACCTGCCTCTCAGGCAGGTCTGACGTTCTCAGAATTTACTTAAAATTATGAACTCACTGCAAAAAATCCATAGTTTTCCTCTTATTACTTACAATATGGCATTTGCATAGTATTTTGCGATTTTCAGAGTACTCTGTATACTCCTCTTATTTGATTTTCTTAATAGCCCTATGCTGTATTATTTTTGTAGTAATAGTGTTATGGCCATTTTACTTAAATCTCAGCTAAATTTCTCTTTCCAATCATACTAGCGCAATTGTAGGTAAAACAGTGTGCACTTAGGCATTCATCTATCTACACTTTCCCTTCTCTTTCCTTACCTCCTGTATTTCACATGCAGCTTAAAGTTGCTGTACATTGTCTCCTCCTCACACGCAGCTGTCTTCGTTTTAGACTTAGACCTACCTTCTTTATAATCTCTCTCTTAGTCACTTTATCAGCTTGCATACTTTTAATTATCATATCTAAAATAATGACTCCTTGTTCTCTATATATCCAACCCTAGCTTTCCTCAGCTCCATCTCCAAAACACCAATTGCCTTTTAGACATTTCAAATGGCATGTCCTGTAGAGTTTTCAAATTCAGTATATCCAAAGAATTTATCTTTCCTCTTCAAGCACTACCTTCTTCTAAACAGCAGTTTCTGTTGAGATGTCCCACCTCTACCTCTTGGAATCCCTCATTCCTTTAAGACCCAGCTCAAGCACTACTTTCTACATGAAGCTTTTCTGATCTCCTAATCCCTTGATCTCCTAATGTCCACCCAAAATTGTTGTGCATTTATTATATAAGTACTTATGTATGTACACGGGTTTTTCCTCTTTAGATTGTAAACTCCTCTTATATTTTGCTTATATCTTTGTAACTACATTTGTAATCTAGGATAGAGTAGGTACTTAATAAATACTTGCAGAACAGGTAATGCTTGAGCCTATTCCTTATTATCAACGTACCAAAAATATGATCAACTATAAACTTAGCTAATATTTCTAAGTAATGCTAATAACCTTTATAGAAAACTATTAAGCTTCTAGTAAGATACTAAAGGCTTAGTGTTTATGAGTATACTTAACAATGGAAAAGTAACTAGTCTCAATTTCTTGGCTCATCTGACAGCCCCTAAAAAAGAATAGTGAAAACAAATATTACTGTGGAAAATAGCTTCTTCTAATTGTTTTCTCTTTTCCTTAATAACAGAATGGAGAAAAAGAAAATCTTGGTGAGATCCAAAGTGGCTGCTTCAAACCTTCTGAGTGCCTTGCATTCACTGTATCAGTTTGGTCATTTCTGTGATGTAACTGTTCATACGGTACATCTTGGAATCCAAGAAGAGTTTTTGGTACACAAAGCAGTATTGGCTGCATCAAGCAACTACTTTAAAGGCCTTTTTCTAAGTGATGAGATGTCAGACATTAAGAGGTGTACTGTTGTTTTAGATGACATTTACACAGAGGAATTCACATCCTTTCTGGAATTCATCTATACTGCAAAGATTGAGATTGAACCAGAGAAATTGCATCGAATGAGAGAAGTAGCAGAGAGGCTTGAATGTAAAGACCTGCTTGACATTTGTGAGGAAATGAAGACAGAAAGTAAAATGGATGGCTTGGATTTAAGTCTCCATTTGAAAACTCAGGTATGTGAAAATGGTGGGTCTTCATGGGTCTGTGATCAACATGTTCATCAGACCAAACTGAGTGATTCTCCACCAGTTGTAGTGACTCCTGTGAAGAGAAAACTCTGGGATATGCAGAAACACAGAAGATTATTAACAAGCAGTTCAGATCAAGCCTGCATGGTTTTAACTGATGTGAAAACTGGAATAGCCAAGATAGTGAAACAGAACAGAATAAAACCCACTGAGAACTATACCACAAATGTAATCAATTCAGAAGGGAAAAAAAGCCACTCTTCTTTGTGTGAATTGGAGACCAAAGAAACTTGTCTAGTCATCAGGAGTGTATTATCTGAGCAAGATGAGGATGAGAATTCTTGTATTTCCCAGCCTCTGAGCTCAAATGCACGCAGCAACATACTGGAGGATTTGCCTCAGGTGTCTACAGAAGGCTATGAATGTGAAAAATGTGAACAATCTTTCCCTTTCATCAAATCATATCAGTCACACATGGAGACTGAACATGGGATTAATGTTGTCATCAAGTACAGCTGTAATGTGTGTGACCAGCTTTTTTCCAATCGCCAGAATCTGCGGCAACACCAGCTCACAGTTCATAATGATGAGCGGCGCTTTCCTTGCACATTTTGTGACAAGAAGTTTAAACGTCAAAAGGATATAAAGTGTCATGTACGGAGAGTGCACGAAAAGAAAAGGAATCCTCAGGCTTGTCCCTATTGTGACAAGGTCATCAGCTCCAAGTGTGGCCTGACTGTTCACATTAGAACCCACACAGGAGAGAAACCTTATAAATGTGGCTATTGCCCTGCAAGTTTTGCTCAGAGGTCTGCTTACAATACTCATGTAAGGTACATTTTGTTTATGTATGTCTGGACACACTTGCTGGCAAGTGGGCACAAGATTATTTTGTGATCATTATTTTCAATTTATTGCATTATTTGCCTTGATCATGAGATATTTGGGATGGGTAAGATAATGAAAAATTAAAATATCAGATATACTTTTTTAAGAGTTAGGGGGAAAACCTATATCTGTCCTTGTTGTATATTCATTGTGATCTTAGAAAAATATTTTAAGTAAAGCATGTTTAATCATAGGACATTACAAATAATAAATTTTATTTTAGGCCTGCCACATTGAAATTAAGTGTTGATAGAGAATTCTCCAACCAGTGTTGTTCCTTTTTAAATATGTAGTCAGAATTCATAGAACCACAGAAAGGACCTCAGAGGCTAGTAGTTCCACCCAATAACAGAAGAATACTTTCTATAGCATACTCAAGAAGTGGTCATCTGACCTTTTTCTTAAACTAAAATAATGGACAAGCCACTGCTTCCCCCTGCTTTTTGATAACTTAATGTTAGAAGGACTAAACTTGCCTCTAACTGCTACTCATTGTTTCAAGTTCTTTAGGGTTTAAGGAAAACAATTATATTCCTGTTTTCAACTGAAAGCACTTCAGAAACTTGAAGATTGTGACCATGTCCTTGCTAAGCCTTGATTTCTGACCATCCATCCTCAGTTCCTTCTGCTTATCTTCAGATCTCATGAACTCTAAGTCCTTTTCCTCTCTCACCTGCCCTTGTGTGTTTTTAAGACATCTATTAGTTGAACATAGTACTAGAGATATAATTTAACCAGAGCAAAGTACAGGAGACATATCACCCCTAGACGTGGACACTAGGTGTTTTTACATGTAGGTTGTCATACATGTCACACTCTTAATTCATACTGTGTTTTAATCCAAAAAATCCCTCAGATCTTTTCAAACAAACTATCTAAACACACCTCTCTAATTTTTTTAATCCAAGTGTTAGACTTTACAAGGATAGAAGGGGTTGGTATAGTCCATGGGGACATGAAGAGTTGAATGTGACTGAATGACTGAACAACAAGAAGTTAGATTTTACCTATATTCACCTTACAGGATTTGACCCAATGTTCTTTAGCCTTTTCAGATCTTTTTGAATCCTGATTTATCTAGGGAATTAGCTTTCCTTACTGACTTTTTCTCATCTATAGATATGAAAGACATGCTATCTGTGCCTTTAAGTTACTCATAAAAACATGTTAAACAGTACAGAACCAAGCACATATCCCTTGGCACTCCACCAGGGACCACAATCCATGTTGAACTGAACAGTTAATAATTACTCTTTGGAAATGGTCATTGAATTAATTCTGAATCCACCTAACTATAATATTCTCCATTTATTCCATAAGGAGGTAAAAGAGGCTTTATCACATGCTTGTTAAAATCTAGGTAGAGTATCTATAGCACTCTCCTGATCAAAAGGAAACATGGCAGTCTGGCACGGTTTAGAATTTTATCAAGAATCAAAGTCAAGCTTCACAGGCCTGTGTTTTGTAGACTTTAACTGTTTTGAAAATTGGGAAAATAGTGAACTTCTCTAATTCTCTAATACTTTTCTTGTTCTCGATGATCTTTTGGCAATGGCTCAGAAATCCCATTTGTCAACACTTTCGGTATAGCAAGGTGGCATAATGGATAGAAATAAATAGCAAAAAATATAGGTTATAGTTCAGATTTTTGCCCTTCTCTCTCCACCCCTCTTCTTGTCATATTTAACATCTTCCTTTTTATTAATGGAACACTTGCTTTTTACTTGATAACTTTATTAGTAGAAAGGCTTCCCCAAGTCCCTTTACTTTTATTTCTAAGAGGGAGTCTAGGTTGCACTTTTAGCTTAGACAGTAGCCCTTGACTTTGGCAGACTTAGAGAAATTAAGAGTTGGAAAGGATTTCAGAAGTCATATAGTTCAAATCATACTCAAATGTGATTCCTCTTATAACATTTATGACATATGGTTATCCCTTCTCTACTTGAAGAACTCCAGGAAGGGAAGGGAATTCACCACTTCCTTAGGCCTCCCATTTCACCTTGGGACAATTCCAATCATAAGGAAGTTTTTCTTGACCTCAAGTCTAACTTGCATCTTCCTGGTTCTGCCCTCTAAGCCTAATTAGAACAATCTGACCTTTGTTCTACATGATAACCCTTCAACAGATACGTGAACACAAACATCATATCCCCCTGCATCTTCCCCTCCCCCAAGACTAAACATCTGTAGTTCCCCCATCCTATCTTCATATGACATAGATTCAAGGTCTTTGACTATCTTGGTTACCCTTTTCTGGCCACTCTAACTTACACATTACCATTCTTAAACTGTGGCATTAAGAAGTGAACATAATATTCTATATGTCTGACTAAAGTAAAGTTAAAGAGTCTGTCACTTTTTTATTCTTAGAATGATTTAATGTAGCCCAGAATTACATTAGCTCTGTTGGCTGCCACATCACACTTAGAGTAGGTGCTATCATATCCCCATTTTACAGTTGAAAAAACAGAGATTTTAAGTAACTTGCCCAAGATCATACAGCTGGTAAGTGAGGCAAATGCAGGTCTTCCTGACTCCAGATCCAACACTAGCTGCTACTAAATATAAAGACAATTTAAATAGTCCCTGCCCTCAAAGAGCTTACATTCCCAGGGAAATGCAACATGTATGTAAGGAATGAAATACAAAACTAATAACAGGGATAGGAAGAAGAAAAGCGAAGTCTTAGCATAGGAGGTGGCACCACAATTGTTCTTTGAAGGAAGCTAGGAATTTTAAGAATTGAAGATATGGAGGAAGTACATTTCAGACTTGGGCAAGCACTTGTGTGGAGGTAGGAGACAGAAATGTTGTCTAGAAGGAACAACTCATAGGTCAGTTGGAAATGGAGAGTATGTGAAATAAGCTTAGAAAGAACGGGAATCAGATTGTGGAAGGCTTTAAATGCTAGACTTGAAAAGTTTGTATTTTATCCTAGAGTCAGTTGGGATCTACAGAAGATTTTTTTTAGTAGTGAAGGTAACACTTTTATACCTCTTTTTTGGGGAATGTTGATTTGATAGCTACATGAAAGATTAAGGTAAAGTAGATGAAACACAAAAAATAATTTCAGATTGATTGCATTATTTGTAATGGTGAAATAGTTTCTGGAATATAAATATGAAGGCATTTAAATAGGTACCTCCAGTAGCTACCCCACTGGTGCCCCCTTACCCCCCTCCCACCTCCTGTCACAAGGGCCTTCCAAATATAGCTCTGTTATTGAATGACTTAAAGGACTGCTATGATTTCAGTTTATTTCTCATCTGTGGTTCAATGTATGCCTGCTTAAGAGTTGGGAAATTGGAGGGCAGCCAGGGCTAGTGAATAGAGCACCAGCCCTGGAGTCAGGAGGACTTGAGTTCAAATTCAGCCTCACACACTTAACACAAAAAACTAGCGTGTGACCTTGGGCAAGTCATTTAACCCCAATTGCTCTTCTTTCCCCCTCCAAAAAAGGGGGAAAAAGAGTTGGGGAATTGAGGAGTGACCTTGAATTATTTATCTGCCTTCTAAACTGGGCCTCTCCTTATCCACTGACTTTACCCAACAGTTAGCATAGTCTTCCTTTATTTTTATTCTTCTTATTCCTTCCCCACCCCTACTTGTCTGCTTCCTCAATTCCTACCAACTTTAATACTTCTTCACCAGCATCCCACTTCAGATCAGTACTCCACCTATTGTTCTGGAATTCCTGGTCCCTAATTAACAAGCTTCCTTTCATCTTAAACTTCTTCCTTTTTTATTCCCTCCATCTTCTGGAATTTACCAAGACGTGGCTCACTCTTAAAGACATTTCATCCCTCTACCTTTGCCAGTACTGGTTACATTTTCTCTCATATTTTCCAACTCACTGGTTACAGTGGTGAAGTGGGAAATACCTATTGCTTCCCATTACTGCTTCTAGACTCTCTCTACCAACATCACTCAGAAATCTTTTCTCTTCTGAAATTCACCATCAAAATGTATAACTAATTCAATCTCCTCCATCTCCCTTCCCTAACCCACCCCCATTCTCCTTTCTTCCTTAATGAATTTATGACCTAGTTCACAGTATCTCTCCTTACTCCAATTCCTGTTCTCAAAACAAAGGACTTAAGCATACATATCTAGTGCTCCCTTAAAACCTTAACTTTACATTTCTAAAAATCAATTGAATTCCTATGACTTTCTCCTAAATATTACCTCAAATAATCATACTCTTGATCTTACCATCACCTACCATAGGCATTAGACTTACAAATTCATGAACTCTGAAATTCCTTTATCTGATCATAATCTTTTTATCATTCCATCTTTTCCTATGCCTTATAACCCCTATCCCCATTCTTCATCTTCATGATCTCCATTCTTTCCCATCTTCATTTCTTTTCCAGGCCATCACTTCTACATTGACTACCCTTTCTCCCTTTCCTATCTCATCCCTTGGTGAAACAGTTCAACTCTATACTATTATCTACTCTTGACTCTCTAGCCTGTTTGTCCAACTACCAGCTAAGCACAGCCAAATCCCAGCTCTGGACTACTCCCATCATCCATCTCCTTTGCCCTATTTATGTGCTGCTGAATGGAAATAGAAAAAAAATGTCACAAAACTGTGCTGATTGTATCCATTAAAATTTTCTCAGTCTAATTTCAGCTGGCCCTTACTGAAGTAAGGCAACCATTCTGTTCCTGCCTTGATGATTAGCTTTCTTGTTCTTTATGTTAGCTGTTCTCTTATCTGTCTTAACTCTGCTAGAGCCTCTAAGGAACTGCATCCTCCTCTCACACCCTCTCAGCTGAGGAACTCACCTTATTCTTATTCACTAAAACTTTTTTATTCTCTCATCTGAAGCCCTGGAGAAGAGTTCCCTTTTCTCCCCCTTTCATCTCCTACCATTCTAACATCCTCCTCTTCTCTTCCTTCTTCTTTACTATACTTCTTAAGAAAATCATCTAAACTTGCTGCTCTACTTCCTCTCTTCTCTCTTTCCCGATTTCTCTGCTCTCCAGCTTTCAACTTCCTCATGTAATGAAAACTGTTCTTTCTAAAGTTACCAATGCTCTCTTAATTACCAAATCTAAAGATCTTTTCTCAGTACTCATCTCTTTGAACCTCTCTACAATCTCTGACACAGTTGATCACCTTTACTCTTGTGGATTCGTTCATTATTCTCTAGGGTTTTCATGACACTGCTCTCTCCTGATTCTCCTCTCACCTGTCCAACATCTCCTCAGTCTCTTTTGCTGAATTTTCATCCATGTCATGCCCCCTAATCTTCTGTCCTGTCCTATTCATTTTCATTTATACTATTTCATTTGGTGACTTCATCAGCTCTCATGGGTTCAATATCATCTTTATGCTGATGATATCCACATTTCCTTCCCAGTTTCTCTCTAGAGTTCCAGTCACAATTGGAGCTGTTCTATAGGCATATTAATCATAACATGTCTAAAACAGAACAGATTATCACTTCAAACCCCCCTCTTCCTGACTTTCTCCTAAGGGAAAAACAATCTAGCAAAACTTATTCATACATTGAAAATATCTAACATTATAAAAATGTTCCACACCTCTGGATACCCCATCTCTACAGAGATTTATAGGAGAAAGGTATAATTTCATAGCTCTTCTGTAGAGCCAAATTCATTCTTTATACTTTCACAATATTGTTTTGATTGTCTTGTGGTTGTTCTTTCCATTTGTGTTGTTTAAGTCGTTGTGAACAATCTTCCCTCAACATTAGTTTCACCTTTGTGATTTTGGTTATTTATGGATTGGCTCTCTTTAATTAAATGGGAATTTTTGGAGATTTGTGGCATACTGGGGAAAATCACAGACAACATGAATATGTAAAGAAAACTAAAGAAAATTTAAGAAGTAACAAATCAATGAATACTCCATTTTAATCTGTTTTGCTATTTACTCCTGTAAGTATACATACTTAAATTTATTATAAACAGTTACATTTTGTTAAAAGTTTCAGTGCACTAAAGAATTATGGGCTATGCACTTTCTTTGGGAATGCCACCTCTTTGTTCTGTGTATTACCAAAAGTGCTGTTATAAATACTTTCGTATGCAGCCCTATTTTTGTCAGTGACCTCCTTGGAGTACATACTTAACAGTGAAATCACTGGGTCAAAGGGTATAGATATTTTAACCACTTAATTCGCATAATTCCTCATTGCTTTCCAGAATTATTATATCAGTAGACAACTCCATGAAGATGAGTCTTTCTGATTACAAACCCAGTGTTCTATCCACTGTGCAACCTAGATGTATAATCTAGGTCTAATGTAATGTAATCCTAATGTAAATCATTAGGATTTGACCCCAGTTTGTCTGATCCTAAATCTAGCACTCTTTCTGCTATGCAGTTATCTAAAATCACACAGCTAATTAGTGGCAGAGGCAGTGTTTTAGAATCCATGTCACCAGACTTCTAGTCCATACTTTCACTATACCACATTATTTTCTGAATCCAATAAAAGATTTCTGGAAAGAAATTATTGCCATACTTGTCCAATGCCATACTTCTCTATTATTATGGAGAAATGGAGAGCCTTAAGACATGAGATACTCTCTTTAAGTTGGGGGTGGGGGATCATATTAACTTTGTAGGGGTCTGTATGCAAGGTTAGAATAAAAAAAACTTTGAACTTTTACACTCTCTTTGACTTCACAGGATGTTCATTTAAATATAAGTTCTTACCTACGTTGCATTTTTTTTCCCTACAGAAAAATACATGAATCAAAACAAGATAGAAAAACTATGCCAGTATACTGGATGGTTGTTCCACCTACTAGCAGATCAGAGACAACAGAGTATGAAATAGATTTCACTAAAGAAACATGGGAACAGTCCTCAGATAATAGTTTGCCAGTGGGAACCAGTAGCAAAGACATCCTCAGCTATGAAGAAGATGCTGGCAACTCATCTAATGCAGTTGATTGTAGTAATGAAGCAGAAGAAAAGGAAAATGAAAAAAATGGTGACAAAGAAACTGAAGTGAATAGAGCAGGAGAGGAGGATGAAAAATCAAGTGTTAAAGGAGAAGAGGAAGGAGATTATGATGCTGGTTTTTCAGAAGTAGAAATGAATGATAGCAAAGATAATGAAGTCTGCACAGATGATGACTTTTCACACGAAAAAGATGCAGAAGATAATGAATCTGATGAAGAGTTTAAGATAAAGAAAGTAAATAATATGACAGTAATGAAGAAATCAACTTACGTTATAACTTGTGATAAGTGTGATCAACAGTTTGTATCCCGGAAAAAATATGTAGATCACTGCAAAGATGTACATCAGTGTCTTCCTGGGAAGGTCTATCAGTGTGACATCTGTAGCAAGTCCTTTGCTAGTTATAACAGCTGTAAAGAACATCGAGCTTGCGTGCACACAGAAGAGAGGCAGTTTGCCTGCACTCTCTGTAATGCTACTTTCAAACGAAAGAGAGATGTAAGAACTCATTACATGCGGAAGCATGAAGGAAGAGTAAAACGACCACTTTGTTCTGTGTGTGGGAAAATTTTGAGTTCTAGAACAGCACTGGTATTCCATATGAGAACTCATACAGGGGAGAAACCTTATGAATGTGGTGTCTGCCATGCTAAATTTGCTCAACCATCCCAACTTAAAATTCACACAAGGTTAGCTTTTGCCAGCCCCCTTTGACTCTCTTTAGTCCTGTATTTCTGCCCCCATTTTTTTCATGATTGTCTTTCTTGGGTTAACTTTTAATATCAGTATAATTAGTGCTGATGAATTACAAATAATTCACTTTTAATTGTTTGCAAAATGTAATTTTTAAAGTTCTTTATTTTGTTAAGATGGGAAATTTAATAAATGAACTCCTTTTAGCCCCAGAGTTAGAAATGAATTCTCTAAAGCATGTAATTTTAAATTGTTATTATAATCTTAAGTATTCCACTTTCTAATATAATCCTGAAAAGTTATGTTTAAAGGGATAATTTTAGGGATGTTTAGTATCCAATATCTGTTTTACTACCTATGAACTTCAAAGGAACATTCTATCAAATGCAAAGATAGGAAACAATCAATGTTAAGGTTGAATTAAATATGGTGTAGCAGATTTAATTTGCTTCTTGATTCTAGATTAAAATTTGACAGTCAGTATTATCTGCCACTAGTTTTAAATTTCCAGTCATTTAAAAAGAAATGGAGGTATAGTTTTATGAAGAAAATTTTTAAAATAATTTGATTTTCTAATATAGGTATGTTGGGATTATGATTATATTTTCTTTAATCCTTGACCATATCTAAACATCCTCATTTTATTTGTCCTTGATTTTCTTAGTTTGCAAAAATCAAATATAGGACCCCAAACTCTAAATTACTAAGGATGATAGAGGTGAACTTAGTAGGATTTAGATCTGTAAGGAAATTTAGATGTCATCTAGTTCATTCCTTTTCATTGTACACATGAGGAGCTGAGGCCCAGAGAGATAAAGTATGTAGTCTAAGGTGGGACAAATAATGATCAGCAGAACTAGGATTTCAAGAAAGGTCCTCTAATTTCAGTTTAGTGTACTGGCAACTATATCATGCTGCTTCCCTTAAGAGCTGAAATTTGATATACACATTGTTACATAAACATGATGGCCTATGAATTGTTTCTCTTTTATTTGCTTTTGTATTTTACTTTTTTTTTTTGCTTTTACATTAACATCATATCCAAATATGCAAATTCCTCCTCCTCCTACCCAGGAAGCCATCCTTTATAAAAATGACTTAAGAAAAAAAAGAAAAAAATCAAGTCAACCAAACTAATCAATATATTATCTACAAAATCTGACATGTGACATTACACACAATAGTCATTTATATCTCCAAAGAAGGGAGGGGAGGATATAGATTATTTCTACAAATAATACATTTTGCTTAATGAAATACGTTCAAGATAAAATAATCTATAGGTTGTTTTTATGCTACTATTGAATCTGCATGCTTTTCTCTTTATTTACTGGATATAGGTCTCATACTGGAGAAAAGCCATATATTTGTGAGGACTGTGGAGCTAGCTTTGCAGATAAAGGAAAACTAAATGGCCACAAGAGAACTCACACAGGTTTGTATTTAACACTATAGGCTTGTAATATCTTTATGTATAGAATAAACCTCTTAGCCTTTCCTCAATCAAATCAAAGTCAACTGCAAGTCATGTCATTTCCCTGATCCTATGGTCCCCTGCAAAAATGAAGGACAAACAGAATGACAGTCTCTTATTTGATGTTCAAAATTAACTCTATAAATTCAGGTGACTAGATTATAAATGATTTTTCCTATATATAAATATAGATTGACATATTAGAGTTTACCAAATACCAGATGTTATTTATAATTAAAAATTCCATTTTCTGAGGAGTTGACAAAACTTGTCTATAAATACAAAATTTATATACAGTTTGGGGCTGGAAGTTAGTCAAGATCTTTTGATTCTACTTTCTAGAACTGAATCAAAAAGTACCGAGTACTAGTACTAGGCACTCTGGAGAACAGAAAGAAGTAAAAGACATTATTGTAGTATGCCTGTGACAACTTAAGCTCCTTGAAAGCAGAAACTGTCTCACTTTTATAATTGTATTCTTAGTACCTAAGCCTGGTACGTAGTAAGTATTTATTAAATTTTTTTGGTTGATTAATTCAGGAAGTTTATACCAAAATTGGTGGTATGTGGTAATTCTTTTGACGTGTCCATCCACTAAGAGTTTTTAGATGAAGTTGAGAAGTATAAAAAAATTTAGAAAACGGAATAGAATCCATTCTAGATTAATCAAATATAAACTTAAAAAAAATAACTTAAAACACTTTGTAAAAGGCATAAATATTTCAGTTATGCAAAAATAAAACTTTAGATGCAGGAAATCTCATTTTATAATATAAACCAATATTTTAGTCAGAGCTTATCTGGATGAATCAAGTCCTATCTTGTCTTCAAAAAATTTCAAAACTCAAGTGATTCTGGAACTGAATCTTGTAAATTAAAAGTAAATAAACAAGTCAATAAAATTTTTAAAAAATTTCAAAACTCCTATAATGACCTTCAAAATTCTTCCAGAAACAAAGACCTGTCTTATTACCAATATTCTGGTATTGTGTAGGGGCAAACCATGAAACAGTTTGATGAATTCACAATGAATATCATACAGAGGATGATCAAGAGAGGGGCATGTTGGATGTGAGCAGAGTACAACATATAACTCACGAACCCTAAAGAAAAACAGGAGTAAAGAGTTTTATCAGGAAAATGTATGATAGAAAAAGAAGATAAAGTAGTCATTAGTAACAAGGATGGATGACATGTGAATAGCCTTAGTGCTCCACTGAGATCCTTATACTATAAAGAGAAAGTAAAGAAGATTTCCAAAGCTCCTTGGTGAATTCCTGTGGTGAAATTTTCAGGGGACACAGGTGAAAAATGATAGCATCTGTGATACAGCCACCTCTCTAGTTTCAAATATTGATTTCAAGACTTTTAAGCTGCTAACATACGTCTCAATACTCCGTTCTTTAAGATGTGGCCAGAAAGTATGTGCCATTTATCTCCCTTACATAATTACTGTGCTAAATACTTTATAATAACAAATAATGGCCTTGAGAAAGTGTTTTATCCAATAAATAATTAGTCGTTTATAACAAAAACAATTCAACAATTTTTATTGTGAATGAAAAGGTTGTGATTATACTAAGAAGTAGCAAGAATTCAATTTCAGTTTCTTGGAACATGGTAGAAGTTAATGTTTGCAGATGGCAAAATGACCAGTCAGGCAGCTAGCACTTACTAAGTACCTGTTATGTGTCAAGAACTATGCTAAGCACTGAGGGTGCAGTGAAAACCAAAAGACAGTCCCTGCTGTGCTTATGGAGCTTATAGTCTAATGGGAGAGACAAGATGCAAACAGCTAGTACAAACAAGATATATACAAGATCAATTAGATATAATCAACAGAAGGAAGGCACTAGCATTAAGAGGGATCAGGGAGGGTTTCTTGTAGAAGGTGAAATTTTTGCTGGGACTCGAAGGAAACCAGGAAGTAAAGATGAGGAAGGAGAGAATTCTAAGGATAAGGAACAACCTGTGATAATTTCTGGAGATGAGGAGAAATTAGTACACAATGACAGACACAACGTATGTGTGACAACCAACTTTGATAAACTGGACTCTTCTCAGCAACGCAAGCTTATAAGACAACTCTAAAAGACTCAGGATAGGAGGACATGTCTACATTCAGAGAAAGATCCAGACAGGACAGAGCTTAAATGGATGCTGAAGCAATCTACATGCTCTCTTTCTTTTCCATGTTTGATTTTGTTTCCTCTTTGCCATTGTTTATTCCATCTGTTACAGTCCTCCTGTACAACCAGACTAATGTCCAATGTGAAAGTATTTGCAGATCTTTATACTTGATTGCATGCCACCATTGGAAGGGGAGTGAGGGAGGGGAGAAAATTTGAAACTTGAGGGATTGTGGAACTGAATCTTGTAAACTAAAAGTAAATAAACAAATTCATTAAAAAAGAAAAGATAATTCCTGGAGAAGGGAGATGAAATGGCTTTTGCAAGCAAGAGCAAGGCCAGTGTCACTGGATCACACACTGAATTGGACTCAGAAAGGTCTAAGAACACTGGAGAGTAGAGGGAAGGGGTAGGTTATGATGGAATTGGTGGCAAAAAGAGGATTTTATATTTGTTCTTGGAAATGATAGGGAAGTTTACTGGAATTTACTGAGAAGTAAGCGGGTGACATGGCAGACCTATGCCTTAGGAAGATCAATTTGACAGCTAAATAGAGGACGGACTGTGGTGGTGAAAGATGTGAGATGGAGACCAACCAGTTTTAGGCAGCAGGTAGGAATGAGGTGCTAAGTGTCTACACTAGGGTGATGGATGGGAGGGTCAGATGAGAGATGGGGTCTTATGCAAGAGATGGCAACAGGAGTTGGAAACTGATTGGTATGGGGAATGATAGACATAGAGTAAGGATAACACCTAGATTTCAAGCTTGGGTAACTGGGAGAATGGAGGTAACATTGATGGTAACAGGGAAGTTAAGAAGATAGAAGGAGACTGGATAAGGCATTTCTCTTCTAGTATATTAATCTGAATAAAAATGACTTAGGAATGCTTAAATAAAAGTCAATAGTTATCCTCATGACTGAATAGAGAATAAGATAGAGAAACATGGACAAAATTGCAATGTGGAAATTTAACAGTGAAGGGGATACTTATAATTTAAATATTAGAGAATGCATGTGATATATGAAGCCTAAAGATAATCACACTTCCAGCTCTCAAGTTATGGTGAAAGCTGCAATGACACAATCGACATCAAGACATTTGCAAATCCTTGACTTTATTTTATACTTTTAGGTGAAAGGCTGTTTAAATGTGATGTCTGTGGAAAACATTTTGCTACCAATGAATACTTAAAATGCCACAAACGATGTCATATGGGAGCTAAGCCTTATAAATGTGATGTGTGTGGAAAAACATTTGGATTGAGAGCCTCCTTAGCTCAACATAACAATGTTCATGCAGGTAAAGATATCTGTAAAGAACTGAGCAAATAAGACTTTTTCTTTGGAAATCAACAGATTGATATTGATGAAAGTTTTGATATTCACTAGAGCATTAACATTTTTCTTATATAGTGGCCTAAGAGGTTTTTTGTAGTTTTAATTTTCAGTAATTTAAAACTGCACTAAGACATCTTTTAAAAAAAAAGTAATAACTTAAAAACTGCATGTAACTCTTAGAACACCTTGTTTACCTTCCTGAATAATAGCACACATTTTTACACATTTATGTATAGTGTAAAGCACTTCAAAATTCTTCTGTTTGAACTACTAGATTATAATCTATATCAGGGTAGGGACTGAGTCTTTAATCTATATTTTAAAATACTTCCCACTACCTAGCCTGATATGTTCTACAAAGTTTGTACTTTAAAAAATTTACTATATTGAAACTTCATAACTAGCTAGTACAACTATCATTATCCCCACTTTACAGGTTAGGAAACAGAAACTTTGAAATGTTCAGTTAGTTGCCCTAGTTCTCAATAGGACTCATAGCCTAAATTTTCTGACTCTCAACTCACATGACCTTTCTACCACTGCATTGTACTGTTTTGATACTTTTTGTTTTTATGTCATAGTCATTTCCCTATCTACCCTCCCCCTTTCCTGAGGCTTTTCATGACCAGGAAAAATAATTAAGCAAAGATAACAAGTACAAGATTCGACACCACACGAACCTGTAGTACCTCACCTCACTAATGAAAACCAGGGTATGTTTCATTATCTGTTACAGGGACCATTCTGCATCAATTCTTAGGAGCTTTTACAGGTTTCAGTTTCTCATATTTATCATGTCTTACTGTGTAACACTGAAATATCAGTTTGGTTAGCCATTAGCCAGATGATGAGTACCCAGTTTGTTTTCAGTTTTGTGGTTTTTTAGGCAGTACTTAATTGTTTCTTTTACCATCTAGAAATCTTGCTTTTAAAATTTTATGTTGTGGAATAACTCTACTGATTTTGACACTGATTTCCAGAGACTCGTCCATATTTCTGTGAACAGTGTGGGAAAACTTTCACTCAACAAGGAGCTCTCAGACGCCATCAGCGCATTCACACAGGAGAAAAACCATACAAGTGTCGGGCTTGTGAAAGAACCTTTACAGATATGTCAACACTGAGGAGGCATGTGTCGGTGGGTTAATTCTCTGTAGTTTGAATGTATATGCATTTGCTTGAAATTAATATGAACAACTATTAAGAATTTTGTTTACCCAAATTCATGAATTTTCTTTTACCCCAAATACTTTTGGCCTTTGTTCTTTTATAAATATGAAGAAAGTAGTATTGGAGTAATGTATGCTCAGGATTATTTCTCCAGTTGTGGCTAATAGAGTTGTACTTCCATGCCAGCCATCCTCATAATGAACAGTATACATTTATGAGGTGGACGGCTGAGAGGTAGCATTTTGTCAATGGAGCAGAACGAAGTTACTGCTCCACTTAACAATCATACCTTATTAGCACACTCTCAATAACTAACATTGGTAACTGGTCTCAGATTCTGTAAGAGCAGTAAATTTGGATTATGTTTTTAACTAGGTTTTTCCAATAATAACTGTATAAAGAATCATTTTTTTCTTTCTTCTGGTAGTACTGGTTAAAGTAGAAGATGGTAAAAATCAAGTATAACGTGCTGGTGTAGGGAAGTTAACAGAATTAGCTTACTTCTCCATCCTGTCATGTAATGTTGCCATTTGCATAACTGTTCACTTTGAGTTTCCCTATTTGCGAAATGAAAGCATTTGAAGAAAATGACATCCTGTCCCCTGCATATCACACAGGGATATTTTAAGAAGAAAATAGAGAATATTTGTGCAAACATTTAGGAAATATAAGCTAATAATTATAGCTGAAATTTACCTAGTATTTTATATACATTATCTCAGGGAACTTGACAGTAGTCATGTGAGGCAGATATTACAGGTATCATCCCTGTTTTATAGCTGAAGAATTTGATGCTTAGAAAAAGGTTCAGTGATTTGCCTGTGGGTATACAGCTAATAAGCATGAGAGATATGTGATTTAAACCCAGGCCTTTCTGAGTCCATGCTGATCACCTATCCGTTGTTTCATGCTGCCTTTACATAAACAAATTATTATTTTCCTGCTTTACAATTGATTATTTTTGATGTTTCATGTGTTTTTATTAAACATTAGGTACATTTTGCTATATAGACCTTAGTGTTTCATTGACTTGCACTTCAGTGGTCCTTCCCTGACAATGTTAAGCATAAAAGGAACAAATATTTTTTAGTTGAAAGCTAATTTTGGATTGCTGATAATACAAAATGTAGAATTCTACAGACGGGTGCTAAGTATTATATACACAGATATATTTTAAGTCAGGGATGGGGAACCTGAGACCTTGAGGTCCTCAGTGCAGCCTTTAGACCAAGTGCAAGTTTTATAGAACTATTCCTTTTATTAAGGGGATTTGTTCTGTAAAGTTTGGATTCAGTCAAAGGGCAGCACTTGAGGACCTAGAGAGCCACATGTGGTCTCTAGGCCACAGGTTCCCCACCCCTGTCCTAAGTTTTTTGCTTAAAAGCTACAAGCTATATCATGAGGGATACTACTTACCAAATATTTTTAATAAGTAGTATTGCCAATATTTGTAGAAGGCATTTGGCAATGTTATAACTTTGCTTATTAGGACAGGATCAGAGAGACACTCTTTAAAGTATAAGAAGGGAAGACAAATCCATCATTTGACAGATGATGAAATTGTAGCCAAGAAGAGTTAAATGTCAGAGATGGAACATGGTCTTCTTACTTTTAGTCCAGTACATTGTAATAAAACCTAATTTAAATAATTTTTAAAAAATATTCTAACTAAAATAACCAAATCATGAAGCTTTACTCAGACTATATTCAGTACTTCTCAGAATTTAACATTGGAAGCAACTGAAATGGGCATCAGCTCATAGGAGTCAGCAGTGGTAAACAGTATTATCAGCCTTCTGTTTGATAGTGTGGGCAGAATTTTAGTCAACATTATATTTAGTCAACTAATAAGTCAGTGCTAATTAGGAATGTCCATTATCATGATTTAGCATACTTATGATTTCTACACACTGGCTTTTCTCAGGAGCATTTTTAACGAGTGCTCTTTTTTTTCCTCTTCTTTCAATTAGATCCATGATCGAAATGCACATTGGAGAAGTTTCCTGATAGATCTTACTACTAAGAAAGACCACAATTGGTCAAAAATTGAAACCTTATCAGATGTGTGTATGGGTGAGGAGCCAACACCTGAAATTTGGTCAGTTGACCAAGGTAGACTGTATAAACCAGAGAACGCAGTTGTGAAAACTGCTAATGTCATAGCCACCAGTATTACTACTAGTACCAGTAACCATTCCTTGGTATATATGTAACAATAAGACCTGTATTGATAAGCAACAGTCACATAATGAAACATGGTCAGGAATTTTAAAATCCTAGTTCAACTGCAGATGTTTGATTCTGATGCTATAGTAAATCATATGGTTTTTTTTAGAAGTCATATAAGACTCCCATCAGTAAAAACAAATTTGTTTTAATAGATGCTAGTTCTTAGCACATTATATTCACATTATTATAAATTGATTCACATATTATAAATGTATTATGCCACTAATAATCTTTTTATATTAAATTCCTCATACAATTTGTATAAACTCTCTATTTATGTTAATATTTATATTAAGCTAATTAGAGGGGAAGCAATGTGCTATCAGTTACTTAGTGACTAATTTATTTGTATATACTTATAGAATGGTTTTTAGAAGCGTTCTGAGTATAAAAACATGAAATCAGTTGTGCAGTGGTAGGATTTCGAGGTTTCTAGAAATTAATAAAAATGGGAAGTGAAATTTTACTTTTTGCTTGACTGATACTGATGTGGTTTTACATTTTGTAAACATCTTACTTCAGTCTTTAAAATAAGCAAACAGTGTGCTTTAATTATGATGTATATCAACAGACTAGCTCTTACAATGAAAACCAATATTATATAATGAAAATTATAATGATTTATAGTTTTGTATAAACTTGTCAGCATTTTGGAAATCACAAAGAACCACAAATGAAAATACAATATTAGTGTCACGTTTGTATTTTACCACTTCTTTAACATAACCTGCATCATACAGCATTTAGGTTCATCTAATTTCAACAGGGAAACAAACTATGGCTCAGAACCTTGCCAAAGGTCACAGCACTTTTAAACACATACGTAATCTACAAACATTATGTTCTCAGTATTTGTGTCTATCATATTTGAAAGGAAGACTGCTAATGGTGTTCAGTTATTTTAATGAAATCATTGTGTTCTGATTGACTACCTGTTCTAGAGTTTCAGAATGACCTTTCTCTTCTTTACTGAATAAGATGTTTTTCTTTAAAGCAACAAGCAAGTAGCATTCTTTGCATATAGCATGCCTTTAGAACAGCATGACAGCAGCAAATGCCTTCATTTTTTAGCTAGATCATAAACATTTCTTGAAGATTTACTGCTAACTGCACTACCACTAGAGCCAAAGGATCAGACAAATGACAATTACTGCTTATGTCCTGAGGAAAAAACTTTAAGCAAAATCATTTTATACAGGTAAGACTAATTCCCTGCTTAACTTTAAACAATAACTTTTCTACACAGTGAACAGAGTTAGCTATGGGAATCAGTGTTTAAAACAAATAAAACATCTAGGTAAGATGCAAAGCCATTGGCAAAGTTTGTTATTGAGTCATTTCAGTCATGTCCACTCTTCATGACCTCATTTGGGATTTTCTTGGCAAAGACACTGTCGTGGTTTACCGTTTCCTTCTCTAGCTCATTTTACAGCCGAGGAAACTGCGGCAGAGTTAAGTGACTTGCTCAGGGTCATACAGCTAGTCTGAGGCCAGGTTTGAATTGAGGAAGAGTTTTCCTGATTCTACGCCTGTTACTCTACTGCGCCACCTAGCTGCTCCTATTGACAAAGACATGGGACTAATTCATACACTTTTTTTTTTTTACATTTAAAAAAATACCAGTCATCACCACTTTAACTGCAGTGGCACAACCTATTGGCACTGAAATAAGAATGCATGTGATTAAAAGGAAGCGGTATGGATTATGGTGTCTTTCTCAAAGTTGGATGGATCCATGATTTCGATCCATGATTTCTATCCATTGCTAGAGGTCAGGGCACTGTACCATTTTTTCCTTTGTATCCCAGGAACCTAGCACAGTGCTTTTCACATACACTTGATATTCTTCCCTTACTTCACTCTTGGGTTCTACTCCCATGGCCCCAGAGGCCTTTTGGCATTTTCAGTTTACGCTCCAGCAGCCCTTTATTTTGACTTATCTTTAACGATTTTGCATTGCCTTGGAATGAATGAATCTAAAATTCCCTCCGATTACCGGTCTTCACACGCAGAGAGGAACCTTTAGATATCTAAAGCTGGATCTGAACCTAGGTCTTCCAGAAGCCAGCCAACACTCTCTCCACTTTCCCAAGATGCCACACACACTGTGGGTGCTGAATAAATGTTGGATTAGGACAGGTATTAAAAAGGACATGGTACTTGTGACGTTTGTCGGACATTCAGGAAGGTTTTGAAATTAGTCTGTAATCTACTCTGGAGACTGAGCGCCCGTATAGGAGTTTTGGGTACTGGCAGAGGCAGGTTTGGTGGCATGGAGATTTTCGGAGCATTGAGCAGAACTAACAATATCTTGGAAGCCCGGACTTTTCAATTTAGGCCTGGATTGTCACTCAATGACTGGCGGCTCTGCCCGGCGCGGCAGGAATGAGGAATGAGGCTTAAAGACGTTAGTAAGATTATGTGTTGGGGCACAGGAGAGCTCCTGTCGAGACGTGGTGCTACGCCCGCTCCAGGATCGAGGTTTGAGTACCGGCTGATGGGAGCTGGGTGTGTGGCCGTGGGAAAGGAAGCCCCTCGTGCTTCCTCCGTTAAAGGTGCCCTGCACCTGCCTCCAGGGCTAGCGGGAGGGGAGTTGAAAAGGGGGAGCGCCCACGGCCGAGCAGCAGCGGCTTGCACTTCACCCCGAGAGCCACCCGAGGCAGCAAGGGACAACCGAAGCTAGCAGCTGTGGGGAGGGAAGGGGGGGGGGAGGGGGAAAGAACCCATGACGTAATCATGAAGCGCACGTCCGCCACGTGACCCTAGCCGTGCCATATGACCCAAGATGGCGTTCCCGAAGTCGCTCTGGTAGTTGCTGTGGGCGGGTGCCGTAGGAAAGGAACTGTGAAAGCGCGTCCCCCCCACCCCCTCTTCCCAGAGGGGAACGGGGAGAGGCAGGGGTAACGGCCGGTGAGGGAGAGGCGCGTGCTGTGGAGCGGGGGGAGGGAGCGCCCCGGTAGCCAATGAGCTGCGAGCAGAAGGGAGCGGAGCTGCCCGGGTGGCCGCCTCCCCCTTCTTCCCTTTTGCCTTCTCCCCATATCCCTCCTCCCCGGACCTCGTCCAGGCGGATGTTCGGCGCCGGGTGAGTGTCCCGGCCGGTTCCGAGCCCCTCTGTCCCCGCAGCCACTGCTGCCCCTTGATCTTCCTTGACCCTACTGTGTCGTGGGGGCGCCCCTGTGGGCCCAGGGGAAGGAGCGCGGGGCTGGGGGGCTCCTGAGTCCGGTAGCCGGCTAGGGAAGCCGCCGGGCGGGGGCGGGAGGGGCCCTGGTAAGGACGCGTGGCCCCGAGTGTGGAGAAATTCCCGGGGATTGGGGTAGTGCCTTCCCCTCGATCTGCGCAGCGGCTGCCCGGCTCCCTGCTGGCCTGCGCTGGGCAGCTCCTGGGGCCCATCCTTGGGCTTCAGGTCTCCGCGATCTGAGTTCGACGCCCGGCCCTCTTCAGTAGTGCAGGTGCAAAACCTGTCCCTAGGTAAGGGTGCAGAACCAGACGATCTGCAGTCTTCAAACTTTATGAAAGCAGGGATCCTTTTCCCATGGGCTCCTAAACCAAGGTAACAGGGCAGATCTCGAAGCCAGGAGGCAGGTACATGTGGGATGGATTTAGTATTCTTTTCGAAGTTCTTCTAACGACCCTTTGAAAAACCCTGAAGTCAGATGGCCCAGCAAAAGCAAATATGAGAATTTCATGCCATTTGTTGTGTTTTCCTTAGGTCAACCAGGTTTTCATACTTAATATCAACAAATAACATACCTACTATGTGCAAGGTGATATAAAGATGGACAAAATGAGGTCCCTGCCCTCAAAGAACTTACAATCTTAGGGGGACGGTGGATAGAACATTCACTCACACACACACACACAGCAATAAATTATCTTAAGCTAAGTAATTTGAGTGAGGGAATATTCACTCTTGAGCAATCAGGGAATACATCCTTGAAGGTGTGAGATTTGAACTGGAATTGAAGGAATACTAACACATAGAGAACTGGAAAAGAATTAGGGGAACATTCTAGAAAGAGCAACGAGGAATGTTGTAGTGTGTTAGGGGAAATAGAACACCTTGGGTGGAGTGAAGTTTCTGTTAGGGAAGTAAGAGAAGATAAATGTTGACATCTTATTTGTCAATTGCTAAATTATGACTGCCAGGTTAAGGATTTTAATTTTATTCATTAGTGTTAGGAAACCAGTGAAGGTTGTTTTAGGAAGATTAATACCATTTTGTTTGAAAAAGAGGTGAGAGACTGTTGACATAGTCCAAGGTTGAGGATAAGGGTATAGAACAAAGTTGTAGGTAACTAGGAAAATGATTTCTTTAATAATCTGATGGGGGAGATTAGTTTGGGGAAAGGGAATATGTTCTTCAGAGTATTTGAATGGTAGTGCCTAGCAAGCAGATAGAAGTATGTAACTAGAATTCAGGTTTGGTATCAGTGATAGAGATTTAGCCAAAGCATTCATTAAGCCTTATTATTAAGCAGGTGCTGCCAATCCTTCAAGAAGTTTACCTTATAATAGGGAAAGACAACACATGATCAGATGATAGAAAGCAGGGAGACAGATGCAGGAGTATTGGCATACTCTAGAGATGGCCAGGGGAGTGAAGGCCTGGATCAAGATAAAGCAGAAGCCCCACCTCACAGACCCCAGTATAGTTCCATGTATGGGGATGATGTTTTCATTGGTTTTGAAGCCCATGTGAATCATCCACACTTTGCTGATCATTGAAATCCTTTAGATGAGCTTTCAGAGAGAAGTAGAGGGAGCTATTGACTAGGTTGATTTATGCCTACATTTAAGGGTGCAAGAGGAGGAAGGACCTTGAACCTTTTATATTCTCTATAAAATGAAAACAATATTTAAAAATATATTTTAAGTCAATAATTGATCCTAATTTTTTTTTCTTTTTAAAGCTGTTTTCAGAAAGAAAGATGGAAAGTGGTGCAGTTCTACTGCAGTCCAAATCATCGCCAATTAATCTTTTGAATGAAATGCATCAGTTACGTCTTCTTGGTCACTTATGTGATGTGACTGTGAGTGTGGAATATCAAGGTGTACGAGAAGAATTTGTGGCTCATAAAGCTGTACTGGCAGCCACAAGCAAGTTTTTTAAGGAGATGTTCCTTAATGAGACAACCATGGATGGAACAAGGACAAATGTATATTTAAATGAAGTACAGGTTGTTGACTTTGCTTCTTTTCTTGAGTTTGTCTATACTGCAAAAGTCCAGGTCGAAGAAGACCGTGTGCAGAGAATGTTGGAAATGGCTGAAAAACTGAAGTGTTTAGACTTATCAGAAACTTGTTTTCAGTTAAAGAAACAGATGTTAGAATCAGTACTTTTAGAGCTTCAAAACTTTTCGGAGTCTCAGGAGCCAGGAGAGAATAATAACTCTCAAACAAATGATGTTCTACTTGATTCTAAGTCAAGTATAATGGTAGAAGTCCCTAATGCTGATAGCCTTTCAGATTCTTCAGATTACCCTGTAGAAAGAAGTAACAATGGTTTAGTATCACAGACACCATTGAGAAAGTCAAAGGACAAAGTAGATAAGAAAAAAGAAGTTATGAAACCTGCCCTTTCTAAAATTAGAAGAGCTAGTGGAAGGCTGGCTGGTAGGAAGGTATTTGTTGAAATCCCTAAGAAGAAGTACACAAGGAGACTCAGAGAACAGCAAAAAAATGCTGCAGATGATATTGGGGAGAACAAATCTCCAGAAGACCAAAGCATACTTGATGTGGAGGTGGTGATAGAGCCAGTGACAAAAAATGTGGAGCCAAAGAATGAGGAATGTGATGCCAGCTTTGAGTTAGAAGAAGCTTTGAAAAAAGCCGAGGAGGAAGATGATAAGAAAAAGAGCAACTTTAAGTGCACCACCTGTGAAAAAGAGTTTCTCTATGAGAAAAGTTTCCTGAAACATATCAAACATAACCACGGCATTGCTGCTGAAATAATTTATCGCTGTGATACCTGCAGCCAAACATTTGCAAATCGATGTAATTTGAAGAGCCATCAACGCCATGTTCATAGCAGTGAGCGCCATTTTCCCTGTGAACTCTGTGGAAAAAAATTTAAAAGGAAGAAAGATGTTAAAAGACATATTCTTCAGGTTCATGAAGGTGGTGGGGAGCGTCATCAGTGCCAGCAGTGTGGCAAGGGCTTGAGCTCCAAAACAGCTCTGAGGCTTCATGAACGAACTCATACAGGGGACAAACCATATGGGTGCACTGAGTGTGAAGCTAAGTTTTCTCAGCCTTCTGCTTTGAAAACACACATGAGGTATGAATAGTCTTCACTGCACTTGTGGAAAAGGGTTTAGGGGTGGGAACTCAGACAACACTTTGTGACATCAAAAGGAAGTATCCTTATAAAGTGCAGTATTTTTTATTTCCACATAGTGCTTTTTTGCTTGATTAAAGCAAGGCTAAACTATGACTTTGGCCAGAGTGTTTTGCCCATTTGAATTAAGGTCCTTTGGAGGCTGAAAGAAAGGTTAATTTGTGTTGGTTTTTTAAATTTTTTATTTGAGAGCCTGTAGGAAGTACCTTTTCTTTGCTTAGGAACTGCAGGAAGTAATTGTTATTTCCAGAAGCTTAATGTAAAGCAGAATTTCTTAATTCAGGATCCATGAATTTTTAAAAAAATATTTGATAAGACTTTCAATGTAATTGGTTTCCTTAGTAATATTATATTTTTTATTTTATGCATTTAAAAACATTATTCTGAGAAAGGGACCCATTGACTTAACCAGACTCCTAAAATGGTTCATGACACAAAGTTAAGAACTCTTCATATAACTGGCTAAATTTATACTATCTTCTCCCATCTGACCAGGTAAACTTTTATTGTGTTGAGAGAGACTACAGGATATAGGAGAGGGCATGTATAGAAATATAGAGTACTTGTCCATAACCCTGCATTCCATAACTAGAAGATGCATAGTATCTTAAAGGGCTGTTCTCCCAATATGTTTTCTAAGGGGGAGTAGGAACTTATTCTTGTTCTATAAATTATTAACTGGAATTAAGGGTTAGAGACTGCATTGGATCTCTTCAGCCACTAGGAGGATACCTGATAACTAGTATACTGCATTAATTCCACCTTTGAGTTATAAAATACTGTTAACTTGGTGGCTTGCGCTTAGGAAGCAATTAATAAAGACTTGTTGCTTGCTTAATTATGCAAGCTCTAGAACCTGGAGAGAGAATGGGATAGGTTTATATTTATTTTTTCAATATCATCTATTTGACCTTGGCTTAAAGAATTTTAATAAATTTATTTTTATTATTTTTTATTTTTACATATATTTATTATTATTTATAAATATATAAACTTCTTTATTAAAATTAAATTATTAAATTAAATTTAATAAATTTCCAGAACGGCCTCTTTAAATATTTTTTTCTTTGATCCAGAATTTTTCTAATTTCTCATATCCAAAGGTAAGTCAGTGACATACAAAACCCTTGTAATTACCCTGTCTCCATGAATCTACCTCTGAGGCAGATAGAATTGACTTTTAAAGTCAGTAGTATGGGGAATACTATTAAATCAGCCTTTTGAAGTGTGGAGAGTGGCAGGAGGCAGAAATGTGCTAGTCAGAATCTCAGTGCATACATATTTGCTTTCTAATATTAGGTTTACATGTCCTTTTAAAGTCATTTTCCCATTTTTGATTTGTGCTATAGCACATAAAAAGGAAGTTGATAATACCATAAATTTCTTAAAAGTTGGAAAATATGTGACAGTTTATCAAAAAATGACTCCTTAGAAAATGAATACTGTCTTAATTTTTTTTTGAGAATTAGAAATCTTATGGCAGTTAAAAAATGGTTCCTTAGAAATTTATAGTTTATGCTACTTAGGAATTTTTAAGGAGTATAACTTGAGGTACTAGCAATTGTTTTCCAGTTTATGAAAGCTTATTAAAACTTTACTAAACTAGAAATATATGAATATGTGGTCTCTTTACAGATGTCTTGGAAGATGAATCAACAGATATAAATGAAAATTCATAGAGTAATGTTCATAAAATTATCATTCATTTTAGTATGAGATTTTGTTTTGTGAAGATGATAGCTCCTTTTACTCTGAACTTTTCATTAGTCTGCTAAAGATGGCTTTGATCAAGATTAATTTATTTTGAGAAGATTAGAAGGGGGCACTTTATTTGGAGACAGGTGTGAACTTTGAAGTAAAAAGCATTCTGAACTGTTCTGGAATGTTGTAATTTCAGAATTCATACGGGTGAAAAACCTTTTGTCTGTGATGAATGTGGTGCAAGATTCACTCAGAACCACATGCTGATATATCATAAAAGGTGTCATACAGGTAAGTGTTTATGCTGTCATCATATGTGTGAGAGAAAAAGGTACAGAATCACAATGCTAGGATTGAAAAGGAATTTAGAAGTGTCTAGTACATCTTTTAGATGACGAAACAGGGCCAAAATAATTAAATTGATTGCCTAAAATTATACAGATTAGAACCAAGATTCAAACCGAGGTCTTCTGATTTCATAAGTTCTTTCCATTATGCTATAGCTGCCCCAACAAGAATGAATTTACATCTTGCTGATTTAACACTATAGTTCCAAGTAATTCAGAACCTTTTCCAGGCAGTTTAGTGTATGAAAAATAGATAATTTAATTAAGAAACTTAAAAAATTACTCCAGTGAGAGTCTGTGAAATTGTTCATTTCACTGCTTGCAAAATTATCTCTCTAAGTCTTATATAAACCCAGGTAAAAATGGAATTAAAAGAAAGATAGCTGAGATGTCTCTTGACATAATATTCAGAGTTTGCAAAAACAAGTAATGTGATTTTATTACGTGGTAATTTCACAACAAGATTCACTAGTTAGTGTCAAAAGTTCAGTTAGACACAGCTTAGAGGTAGGAATACTGGGCATAAAGAAAGGAAAAGGTAGGTTGATAACATTGTTTTCTCAAACTTAAATGCCAGGTTACATGTACCATGCATGTTCAGATTTAATTTCTATTTTAATGACAGTTACAACTTCAAAAAACAGGCCTCCTTTTTAATTAAATGATTTATTTTTAGTTTTCCACAGTCACTTCCATAAGTTTTAAATTTTCTTCCCCTCTTTCCTTCCTTCCCCGCCTCCCCCCCCCGGCCCCAGACAGCTTGCACTGTTATGGGCTCTACACATACATTCCTATTAAACACTTTTTCACATTAGTCATGTTGAATAGAAGAATTGTAACAAATGGGGAAAACCATGAGAAATAAAAAAATAAAACAAAAAAGAAAATAGCTTTGTTCTGCGTTAAGACTCCATATTTCATTTTCTGGATGTGACTGGCATTTTCTGTCATGTGTTCTTTGGAATTGTTTTAGGTCCTTGCATTGCTGAGAAGGTGTAAGCCTATCAAAGTCTGTCATTGCACACTGTGCATCTTACTATGTACAATGTTCTCCTGGTTCTGCTCCCTTCACTCAGCATCACTTCATATAAGTCTTTCCAGGTTTCTCTGAAATCCACCTGTTCATCATTTCTTATAGCACAGTAGTATTCCATTACATTCCTATACCACAACTTGTTTAGCCATTCTCCAGTTGATGGGCATCTCCTGGATTTCCAATTTTTGGCCACCACAAAAAGAGCTACTGTAAATATTTTTGTACATGTGGGTACTTTTACCATTTTTATGATCTCTTTGGGATACAGCCCTAGAAGTGGTATTGCTAGGTCAAAGGGTGTGCACGTTTTCATAGCCCATTGGGCATAGTTCCAAATTGTTCTCCAAAATGGTTGGATCATTTCACAGCTCCAGTAATGAATTAGTGTTCCAACATTCCCACATCCTCTCCAAAATTTATCACTTTTCTGTTTTGCCATGTTAGCCAATCTGATAGGTATGATGTACCTCAGGGTTGTTTTGCATCTCTCTAATTATTAGTGATTTAGAGCATTTTTTCATATGACTATAGCTACATTTAATTTCTTCCTCTGAAAACTGAAACAGGCCTCCTTTAATAGACATGTTTGATGTTTGTTTTGGAATTTCATTTGCTTTATGATAGATATCTCATTGTTTCCTTGGCTATAAAAATGATTTGAGCTGAAGGATATACTCCTTGTTCTACGTATTTTTTTAATGTGTAGTTTACTTTGGAATTATGTAATAAATTCAGCATGTTTGCCAATGCTTTCTTCTAGTGTTCTTTCTGTTCTCAATAAGTTCCCAAATATTTTATGAATTCTGAAGTTATTTGTGATGGAATTTTTCTGTCTTTTCCAGCTAGGTTTTGTTGGTGATATAGTCAGATGCTTATGTTTTAAAAACGTGTCTCTTTTTTGGGGGGAGACGGGATGTCTGGAGGCAGCCCTGTTTTTAGCTCCTTACTCCCTGTGTCCCATCCCTACCCACCAAATTGAGGAATAAAAGAAAAATTCTTTCTCCCTTCTTCCCTAGCTCAACTTTTTCCTCCTCCTTTCCTCTCTTTTAAAATTTATTACACTTTCATTAACATATGAATCAGTATAAATATCTTAAAGAAACTGAAATAACATAACATATATAACATAATATAATGTAACATGATTAACATAATGTAGTATAATAACAACATAATTATATAGCAATAAATATAATAGCTAGCATTTGTATGGTGTATTGAGGTTTGCAAAGTGCTTTATATATGATATGTCATTTGATCCTCACAGTAACCCTGTGAGATAAGTGCTACTAGATCCTCCTTTTTAGAGATGAGGAAACAGCTTAAGTGGCTCGTCACACCAGTAGCAAGTTTCTGCTTTTTTTTCGGTTTGTTTTTTGCTTTTTCTTTTTGGAAGGCAATTGGGGTTAAGTGACTTGCTCAAAATCACACTGCTAGTAAGTGTGTCAAGTGTCTGAGGTCCTCCTGACTCCAGGGCTGGTGTTCTTTTCACTGCACCACCTAGCCGCCCCTAGTAGCAAGTTTCTAAAAGAGAATTTGAACTCAGGTCTTTCAGACTCCATGTCTATCCATTGTACTGCCTAACTCCCTTATAATAATATGTTGGTTGGGCTTTTTTTTTTGTTAATTCTGAAGATTTCTTAAAATATGGTGTCTTTGACACTGCTACTTATTATTCTTTTAGAATCACTCTTTTTTGTCTTAATCTGCCTCTGCCTTTTACAAAACCCTCCAATTGAGAAAGGGGGGGAAAACCCTTAATAGATACTTGCAAAACAAATCTCCAAATTTTCCATGTCTGAAAATTTATGCTTTTTGTATTTTGAGTTCAGAACCTTTCTGGCAAGAGAAGGGTAGTGTGTTTCTTCTTCATCCTTTTGGATTTATGGTTTACCATTGTGCTAAATCAGAATTCTAAAAAAGTCTAGCAACCCCTCTTTCAGTTTTGAAGGGATCCTTGATTAATCTATGGGACTCACCTGCATTCTGAGACAATTGATAGTGGATGAGGGATAGCAGACTCCCTAGCTTCTAGGAAGGAGATAGGATCCTGATTAATTGTACAGGGAAGGATGGATGATATATCTCTTATAGGTAGCTTTAGTACTTAAAG
>CM053595.1:200807265-200834840 GCA_028646575.1 Pseudocheirus occidentalis | reverse complement strand
ATTTCTCTTCCCAATTTTTCCTCCACTTCTCTTATTTGTTTTTCAAAATCCTTTTTCAGATTATCTATAGCTTCTAGGAATTCTTCAAGTATCTTGGAAGCATTTGGTGTGGGAGTTCTGACTGTGTTGTCTTCCTCCCATTCCATGCTTTGATCCTTTTTGTCCACAAATGCTAACATACCTTAATGCAACATACGACTCAGTATACAATTTTCACAAATTGCCATGATCAAAAAATTAATTACTCTCTACCCAACTTGAAAATGAGCCTGTTTGAACAAAGTTGGACTAGTTTGCCAATGACTGATATAGTTTGTAAACAGGTCAGTATTCAGCTTTTCTAGGTTGGTGGTAACTTTTAGTCCTCAAGTTCTGCTTTACTACCTTTTGAAAACCCAGAGCCATGACTACACCATAATAAATAACTGAATATAATTCATTTTTAAAGAGCATAAAAGGATTGTCATAAAATACTTAATCACATATAACTAACTTCTTTAATAACAGCTCTCTTTTTCTAATCTATCACATAAATAAATGTTCTTTTAATTGATTTTTAATGTATTTTCACATTCTCATGTGCTGCCCAATGCAGCATTATGATTCATACATACAAGTGTTGTTCAAAAACAAAAACAAGGCACCCAAAGTGAATATAGAGAATATATATTTTGGCCCCCATTTAGAAAACCTCTTTACTTCCCAAGATAAATATTTTTACTTTTTTTTTTTTTTTTTTTTTTTTTTTTTTGCTTTTTGGAGGGAAGGTTGGGTTTAAGCGACTTGCCCAAGGTCACACGGCTAGTTTTTTTTTGTGTGTTAAGTGTCTGAGGCCGGATTTCAACTCAGGTACTCCTGACTCCAGGGCCGGTGCTCTATTCACTGCGCCACCTAGCCGCCCCGATAAATATTTTTACTAAAAACAAGTGACCCCCATCTCTTACTAAGGCATGCCAACAAATTCTTCTGTTATCTGTTCTTAATATTAGCCCAATGGAGTTCATAAAAGCTTAATTTTGATAGTGGGAAGCTAACTATACCTAAAATAAATTTAAAACTCATATCAAATAGTAGATTGGAAAGTAATTTTGCTTTTTATTATCTTTAGGTTCTTCTGAAATCTGATGAAGCTTCCATGCTAGGCTAAAGCTGTTAGGTTATAGTGCAGAAAATGCTGGACTTGGAGTTAGGAAGGCCCAAGTTTGAATCTTGCCTCAATTACCAGTTGTGTGACCCTGGAAAATTCACTAATCTTCTCTCTTAGCTTTAGTTTCCTCAGCAATATGAGGGGGTTGGACTTGACAGTTTCTAATGTTCATTCCCATTCTAAAGAAGTCAGCCCAAGAGAGAATACAAACTTTTATAAATGAAATTTTGAAAATACAAACATAAAATTCTAATAAGGAAGAAAAGTAGTTATATAAAGAGATAAATAGGGTGACTAGGTGGCGCAGTGAATAGAGCACCAGCCCTGGAGTCATGAGGACCTGAGTTCAAATCTGGCCTCAGACACTTAACACAAAAGCCTAGCCATGTGACCTTGGGCAAGTCACTTAACCCCAACTGCCTTCCAAAAAGCAAAACAAAAAAAGAAAAAAAAAAGAGATCAGTATAAATATACAGTGAACTCACAGAGTAACTTGTACTTTTAAAAATCACATATAGTAAACAGAAAGGCAACTAATGTGCAATGAATGCAAAAGTGTAGTAAAGTCCTAAAAGAATGCTATCAAGAGCCCTACAGTTCCGAATGAACTATGGTTGACAAAGAAAGCTAAAAACAATAACAAAGAGTGAATTCAGAAATTTTTAGTGATATTGAGGAAAAGGGATTTAAAAAAAAGGAAAGGACTACGGCTCACGATGGAAGGCATCATAAACAAACAACTGAATGGAGAGAAAGTAGAACTGCCTTGTTATTATTTTTGGGAAATCTCCTTCCTTTAGGAAAATCACTTTGACAGTTAAATGGAGAATGGTCTGGAGTAGAGAAAAACTCAAGGCAGGGAAATCAACCAAAAGGCAGCAGACTGAGTGTGAGGTGATAAGGGCCTGCACCAGACTGGTTGTGATGTCAGAGCAGAAAAGGGGGCATATATAAAAGATATTCTGCCAAAGAGTAGATTTTAAAATTGATTGGAGTAATAGAATATTCCTATTTTCCTCCTTTTCTTTACTCTCACAACCAATAAAAATAAAACAAAACCAGCCCTAGCTCTTTTGTTTGTCTTATTTTACTCCAATTGTGACTGGAAAGGTAGACGGCTTTTAAATACCAGATTGAGGATTTTAAATTTTATCCTGGAAACAAAATAGAACCATCAGATCTGTGTTTCATTCAAATTTATATTTTGTATCTGCACAGAAACAGGAGAAATTCAAAACAGAGAAATCAAATGGAAGGCTACTGTAATAATTTAGAGAAGAGGTGATAAATATCCTAGAGATAGACTGGGTATACAGAGAGAATGAAATGGAAGTGAGAAATGCTATGAAGGTGCGGAATAGACAGTGCTTAGAAACTGACTGGCTATGAGGATGAAGGAGAGGGAAGAGTCAAGGGTGCCTGAGGCTGCAAACTGGTTGACTGGAAGAATGATGATCCTCTCAACAAAAGTAAGGAAACTGGGAAGAAGGGTATGTATACCTATTATTTTACCTGTCACATAAATGGGTTTTTATTTTCTAGTGTGGATAGCCAATTTGGTTTTTACACAGGATCTGCTTGTGACCTTAGCATTCTTTAGGAAAAATGTCAAAGATTTTAGTTGAGATCTACAAACTTTTCAGGCAAAATTTTTCCTTTTTAATAGCAGCTACTAGTATATTTATTGTATCATTAAATACAGATCTATATGACAAAGTGAATTAGGCAAAGTATATACATGTGCTTCATTAGATGTAGTCAAGGGAATAAATCAGATAAAGTGCCAGTGATATTAACATTAATAAGTACAGAATTATGATCTTATTTACCTTTTCTAAAAATTGATTTATTTCCTTTTAGTTTACATGATTCAGTTCCAGAAAATTCTCTTATTTACCTTTTTTTAACCCGAATTTTATTGATAATACTAGGTTCAGTATGAACCATATGTAGCAGAGGTATCAAATATTTAACAAAATAAATACAAATACAATAGAACACATTAGCATATGGTTTTTAAGTCACTGTGCAGCCCACAAAGAGCCTTACTTTCTATATGAATTTGACATTATTGAACAACAATAGCAGAGAGCTCAAGAATTATGACTGAAAGGAACCTCAGTGACCACCTAGTCTATCTCACATATACCTGAAAATAATTCCCTCTTCAACAATAATTGTTGTACTTTATGCTTGAAGGGGACCAAAACAATATCACTATGTCAGGGTCAAGGTACAGTGTGTCCTACTGAGCCTGATCAGACCAATGTGAACTCAGAAGGCTCTGCTACAGGTCAGCCACAAATAGTTCATATGAACAACTGGAGTAAGGTCTCTAAATTTGCACGCCTCGTGTTTCTTTTGAGTACTACAATACTGCTTTGCTTAGCACAGTGCTTTCTTTGCTGAAAGCACACCATAATGGGTGGTCCTGTGCCAGTGTTTCTTATATCTCACAATCAATTCCAAAGTTCTTCAGAGATACCTTCAAAGTGTTCTTGGGGGCGGCTAGGTGGCACAGTGAATAGAGCACCGGCCCTGGAGTCAGGAGCACCTGAGTTCAAATTCGGCCTCAAACACAAAAACAAGCCATGTGACCTTGGGCAAGTTGCTTAACCCCAATTGCCCTCCAAAAAACAAACAAACAAACAAACAAACAAAGTGCCCTTGGATAGTTTCTTTTGACCTGCATGTGAGTGCTTGCCTTGTGTGAGTGCTCTATAAAACAGTCTTTTAGACAAATGTATGTTTGGCATTTGACCAATACAGCCAGCCCATTGGAGTTATGCTCTCTGCATAGAGTTTAAATGCCTGGCAGTTCAGCTTGTATCTGATCTTCAGAATCTTCCTAAGACAATTCAAATGGAGGTGATTCACTTTCCTGGGATGGTACTGGTATATTGTTCAGGTTTCATAGGCATATAATGATGAGGTCAGCACAATGGCTCTGTAGACCTTTAGTTTGATAGCCAGTCTAATAACTCTTCTCTCCCTCTTTATTTCAGAGCCTCCCAAACACTGAGCTAGTGGTGGCAATATGTGCATCAACTTCATCATCAATGTGTACATCCCTGAAAAGTATACTACCAAGATAAATGAACTTATCCATAGTATCCAAAATTTTTCCAATTGTTGTAACCAATGGTTCCATGGATGGTGTGATGCTGACTGGTAGAGAACCTCTGTTTTCTTGGAGTTGTCAAAATTAGCACAAGCACAAAAGAATCAAAACCACAATCTAGGCAAAAAATGTTAAAATGATATGGGTCATATCTTTTGACATGAGCAGAAATTGGATTCAAGTGAAGCAGAGTTGCCCAAAGTCTTAGGCCTCACTGTCTTCACAGTCTTAGGCCTTCACAGTCATTGAAGTCTAGTGGCAATACAAAAGACAAGATGAGATGACTGCAAGTGGCTCAGGATGCTATGAATGACCTTGGCATCTTCCATAGGATCTAACTAAGCTCTAAGCATTGCATAGTGCTTCCTTCAGCTGCCTTCATGACCATTGGAAGAAACTGTTCTCATCCACTTATTCTGCCAGGGGAAGTCTCCACATGCCTGAGGTAGTCACACACACACAACCTCCTCCCCCTCCCCAGCTCACTGACAGGTTTTAGGCCCCTGATTTAGCCTGTCTGCCTAAAGGGTTTACCAGGCTATGGCTGCTATGCCTACTACAGCTTCTTAGAGTCACAGGTAGAGTTGGGTGGACACCAAAAGAGGATGAGCAGCTATTCCACTAGAGGTACTAGTTTTCTCTGAACACCCCTATACCGTCTTCAACATACCTGCCAAGTGACACCCTTTACTTGAAAACTCAAAGATTTTAACAGGCTTAACAATTACAGGGCAAAACAAAATATACTTAGCTATTCCACCATTTAGCACCTCAGTCTTCAAAATGTGGTCCAGGGACCCCTAGGGATCACAGAGAAACTTTCAGGGAGTCTACAAGATCAAAACTATTTCATAATAATACTAAAATATTTTAATTTCTAAAATATAAGTATCAATAGATATAACCCCAAAAATCACTATGGGGGTTCCTCAATAAGATTTTGAATTTTAAAGGATCCTGAGAATAAAATCTCTGAGAAAAGCTGTTTGAGCAGTCATCCTTTTATTGCTTTGAAAGTGCTAAAACATTTCATTGTTACAGAATTCTGCTTACTGGGAGATATACTTTTATCTCCTTTATTCTTTATCTCCTTCAAGCTGAATGTGGTATTATTTCTAGGAGTTTTATATGCTAAAGTTCTGACTCTGATATCTATGTACTTAGGCTGGATCTCAATGATTACAAACTGCATATGTGTTCTATATAGATTTCCTTATCAGTAGGAATAACTAATGCATATAACAGCTAACATGCATATAATAATGTTATGGTTTGCAAATAAATCACTTTAAATTCATTATATCATTATATTTGATCCTCACAACAACCTTTTGAGATAGGTACTGTGCTATTCTCCATTTTACAGATGAGAAAACTGAAGCTAAGAAAGAGTAATTGAATTGGCCAGTCCTGAGACAGAATTTGAACTCAGTGTTTCTCATTCAAAGCCTAGCATTCTATCCATTATTGTACTATGTATGCCTGTCTACCTGCCTAGACATCCAGAAGTTTGCTTTACCACCCTTTGAGAAGACCTACACCCTTAGCATTTTAATTATACAGTTCAATTATACAACATATTCAGAACATCAACACTAGAACAAGAATCTTTGTAGAGTCAACATACCTAGTGAACATCAGGAATGACACCACAGGATTTGCATCATACCTACTGCTGTGTGGTTAAGAACTATGTCTTCTTCTTGACTTGTGTTTCTGTGACCTTGAACATTGAAAGACTAGAGACTTTTATACACAGTCTTATTCTCAGCCTAGAGAGGAGGTGAAAGAAGCTCATCACCTAACTCCAACTTCAGCTCACAAGAGTACTGACTGAAATAAATGGCAGTATGATATCTGGGTTAACTGTCTAGACCCCTCAACAGGAAAAGGTTTACTAAGAAATTTGGTGTTCTTGTGACACAGAATTAATAGAAAACTACTCCAAAACCAGTTTTTCAAAGACTGTGTGAACCAGAGAATGGCTCAGAAGCAGACATTTTAAGTGAAGAAGACTTGGAACATTATAATCCATCATTGGTCAAAATGGGTGGGGGCGGGGGGAGGTAACCCCAGAGGTAGTATGTTTCCTGAGTAGAAGATAAGCTGTCCTGGACTCTCCACAGATTCAGGTTTAGGGATACACTGACTCATACTCTGATTGATGCTAGGGACAGCAAAGATTTTACAGAAGGGGGGAAAAAGTCAAGAACTTACACATTTTTTAAAAAGTACTAACATTGAAGTGATAGACTAAATATAAATGATGCAGCTACACCAGGTGATCCCTTTGAAATGGGAAATAGTCCTTTCGTTGAGTCAGAAAGGAAACAACTCTTTAGGAGGAAGACGGGATATACCTCAGGGTAACATCTAAAAGCCAATTCACTGAGTCCAGAAAACATAATTTTGAAGAGGAACCCAGATTCTGAAGAGATGAACTGAATATGCATGGAGCTAGAGCAGCAAAAACAGACAAAGGTGACAGCCAGCCTGAGGCTGCTTGGGCCAATTGGCACAAATACATCAGGACAGAAGCTGTGTTGCTGAAACAACTCTGCTCTACATACCCTAAGGCCATAATCCTGTATCTCCTTTCTCTCCTTGCCTTTTCTCTGGGCACAGGAAAATCTGTTTACCCAGCTTTGTTTGAAATGTTTACTTTTTCTTAAATATTTTAACCAGTAGCATTTGTCTAAGCAGGGTGTTTACTTATTGGGAATAAAGTTGGGAGGACAACTGAAGGGAAAACCTCCCAGAAAAGAAAGAGATAAATTTTAACACTTAGATGTTTTGCCAGAAGCACTTTCTCTGTCTGGATGACTGAAGCAAATAAAAAGAGAGAACTACAGATCCTTTCACACTGCTTGCTAGAGTAAAGAATGGACACTTAAATACAGAGAAACCACATAGATCATGAGTCAGTAGTAAAAGTCAAATAGAAGTGGCTGAATAACCCTGGTTACTCTAACAACGAAACTGAGATACTTCAGGTGTATGTACAGATCCATAAACGCCTTTAAACTAAATTAATGAAAAAGTTCTTGGTTTGATATAGTAGATTTCCTTGGAATGAGGATGCTACTGTTACATGTGTATTTGATTTTACAAGCTCAAGAATTTTTTTACTTATGATGGTTCATTAAAGAATTGCAGATGTTAGTGTGTTTTGGGCACTGTAGACAGATGTTTGATTTCAAGTCACTCTAATCAAATTAGTTCTAACATTTGTGGAGTTGATACTTGAGTTCCCAACTAAAGTACAAAGACAGGAAAGGTTTGGGGAAGTAGATATGAAAATTTATTTTGAAATCCTTTTTGGTCATTTTACAGTATTTCCATATTTAATTCTTTCAAATTGGGAACATGCTCACACACACACACCCACATAAACAATTCCATTAGGGAAATTTGATATTCTGTGAAGGACTACAAGCATTGAAAACCAGTTCTTCAATAACTGAAGCTTCCACCTTCACAACATTTCTTATGCCTTTCCCCCCCTGGACACTCATATAACCACTACCCTTGTTCAGGTCCTCCTAATTGGTGTCCCTGCCATAAAATTTCTCACTTTTCTAATCCCAACCCTTCACACAACTAATGAAGTGATGTTCCTTAAAGCATAGGTCAGACAATGTTCAATAAGCCTTGCTCAGAAAGTTTGAGAATCTTTCTATCTCTATGATAAAATTTAAAACTGATCTGTTTGGCATTTAAGGTCTTTTACAAATAGGCTCCTTTATACTTTTCAGGCTTATTATATACTACTGGGCTTCACAAAATGGTTAGTCCAGTCAACATGGCTTCTCACAAGCTATTCACCCCCTGTCTCTGTGTCTTTGCCCCAACCCTGGAATGTATTCACTTCTCCTCTCCACCACTTAGAAATAATACTACCTACCTCCCAGGGTTCCTGTGAACAACAAAAGAGTTATCTGTCAAATGCTAGCAAAACCTGAAGCACTGTACATGCTCACTATTATTATTGTTACTGTTATTGTTAATGTCTGCCTTCCCTACCCACTTTAAATGACTACATATAAATTTGTATTTACATCCCTATACCCACCAGGTAAGCTCCCTTTGGTCAAGGACTGTTTGATTTTTGGTAGGTGCTTAATGTATTTATTAACTGATAAAAAAAAAACAACAACCAAATATATTTCATAAGAAAGGAAGGGAAATGTTGCAAAGAAATGCAGCCTAATTTTAAGAAAGTTTCACATTTCTTAAAGACTTAAAATACAGAAATTGTATCACCCACAAATATATAATTAAGTTCAGATATATAGCAAAGTTTTTACATACACACACACACACACACATACACTCTCAGCAACATAATTTTCAGAAATCAAGCGAACTTATTTGATGTTTTATGTTTATCTCATTCTACTGTGGAAATCTTTTTCACCTATATAACATCTTATTTAACTGCTTAGAATAATATAGTCACATTCTTCTAGGAATAAAATAGAAAAGCAAGAAAAACTTAAAATTATATCCCAAAGCAACAGCTAGGTTACAGAGTTTCAAATAAGTTTAACATCCAGTCCTGAAAAGAGTTTAGCTCTTCATAATGTTGTTATGGTAATTCCATGTCCATGCTGAGTAATTTAATAGCATCATATAATAATTATTGCATGTATTATCCATTTTACTAGCCCCTCAATTATGAAATGGAGGGGGAAAAGCACATTTCAAAAACTAAATGCAGTCTTCAGTTAATTAAAATCAAGAGCAATGTTTCTAAACTCAAAAATCTGTGATGCTTAAAACAAAAAATTCATTTTTTAAAAATAAAACATTTTTAAACACAAAAAGCATTTCCATACACAGCATAATATAAAAGAAAATTCACTATGTAATTATGAATGTCCACTTGCTTTTCACACCACTTGCTTTTTTTTCCCCTAAAAAAGTATATAGTAAATTCAACACATTACTTTTGAATCTGTCCTGCTTGTTCACTTGTTCCTGCTTCCTATGGAACTCTCTTCTGTTTATTTCAAAAAATGTTACAAATCTCTCTCTCTCTCTGTCTTTTTCTTTCTCTCTCTGTCTTTCTCTTTCTCTCTCTCTCTGTCTTTCTTTCTGTCTCATACACACACACACACAATCACTACTGCAAAACCTATTCACCCATCTACTTCTAATTAAAAACTGAGAAGGAAAAAAAATACTTAAAGCACTAATTCCAAACTCTTGAAAGTTGTAACACATTCTAGCTGTTCAGTTCTTTCCTTTCCTTTTAAAGGCACTTTATGACATATTTCAAAGTTAAAAAAATGAATTTAAAATAATTTGGCTCTGAAATTTAAAAATAAAATTTTAACACCCTTTCACACAATTGGGAATGTTTAAGAACTGTTGAAAAAACAAGATCCTGTATCACTGTCATAAGGATATCCTTGCAACAAAGGAGAATCATAGATTTAGGAGGGTTATCTAACTAGTTTACTCCTCTGCTTATAAAGAGAACTGTACCTAAACCAGTCAGATAGGTGGGTGACTTTTTTTATTCTTAAATTTGCCTAGTGGAAGGATCCCCATTAATTACGGCATACTATTATCTGGCTATATTAAAGGGAATTATTCCATCCAATTTTGGCATTCTATCCTAAAAAGACACCTAACCTGCTAATATGTAGCTGTCTCCAAATCATGCTTTAATCCCATCCAGGTATATTATAGTCCCTGCCCCTCCTCTTCTGTACCACTTTCCAGCTTAGTGCCTTTTAGTAACTTTTTTTGTGCTGCCACTGTTCCTAAAAAGGAAGTGACTACTGACTTTTCTTATGCCTCTTCTTATAATCTCTGTGACTGCCCAGGCTAAAACTCCTTTCCTTGTAAATGCTCAAAAGAATCTAAGTTCTTTTAGGCTAGTGATCATAGAGCTTTCACACTTGTGTCCCCAATATCAAGCATGATTCTTGGCACAGAGTAGACGGTTAATAAAGGTTTGTTCGTTCATTCATTTGTTCATTTAACCCAGAAATGATGGGGGTGGGGTGGGGGAAAGAACAGGGTTTTATCCCTAGATCACAAGACTTAAAAATGACATCAAAGTTGGTAGCCCTCATTACCAAAATAACCAGGTTTTAGTCTCCAGAGCTTACTGAGAGTAGAAACTGTTTATAAGAATCTTACAATCTAAAAATAGAGACGTGGCAAATAAATACCCATGAAAAATCACTCAAAATACCAGAAGTAAAAATGCTCAAATGCAAATCACTTTTTCTGATAAGAAACTTCATGATTACTTTGAAGCATTCTGAAAAAATGTTAGGAGTGGATACTTGAACCGAACTTTGCAATAATCTTCTTTATCCCCGGTTCTATTCCAGAACTTGCTTCACACCATTTCGTTCAAAATTTCTCACGCGGATCTATATGGAAAATTAACCTTTCTTACCCAAATATCCCATCCAACCACAGATGCCTTCGGTGTAATCTGCATTTTAAAGAACACATAATCCACATATACTTGTTATCCCTTAGTAAATAACTGACATTTATATAAAATCCTAAAGATGGCTTTGAATGTTATATGTCAACAACATGTGACATCAACACGGAGAGGCACTGTCATTATGCTAGATGGCCTTGGAGTGAGAGAGAGCTGGGTTCAGGTGGTGCCTCTGGCAAATACTGACTGTGCTGATGGACAGCTCACTAAACCTCTCCGTGCCTTCTGGCATTGCACTCACAGACTCACAGGGCGGAAGGAAATTCCACACTGGAATTATCTTGCAATGATAAAATCAAGAGCAAACCAAAAATAAATAAATAAATAAAATAAGCCAATCAGGTTAGGGGGTTTCCACTTAGAGTCAACTGTGAAATACACATAAAGCCCCGAGCCTCCCTCCCTTTCCTCTCAGAGCCTCCTAGTAAAAAGTACCATTCTGCACCCTTCGCTCCCCCCGCCCCTCCTGTCAGATTAAACTGAAGTGACTGGCCCCGCCCCCTGTCCCCTTGGACCGCAGGGTCCCGAGGTCGCGCACCGGACTCTGGCAGGCCGCATCAAACACACTCACCCTGCTCTGCTCGGCTCGCAACCAGGACGCGGCCCCGGCAGGGCGAGTGGCGGGGCGGGGCGGAGCGGCCTGGGCGGCTCCGTCCCCGCCGCGCTCACAGCTCATTGGCTGCTCCGGCGCTCTCCTCCCCTCTCTGTCCCCCACCTCGCGCCCCGCCCCCGCCCCGCCCCTGTTTTTTCGCCTTGCTCCCAGAGCCAGAGGGCCGGCGGGGCTGGAAGGGACTCGAGGCTTGTAGTTTGACAGTTCCCTCTGCGCGGCCGATCACTCTGGTCCCCTCAGCTACAGCAGACGAAGGGGCCTCGGAAATAGTCGACTGCAGAGATCACATGGCACATCGAGCTTGTGTCATGTGACCAAGTGACCGGCTCTACATTCAGTTGCAAGCTCCCTCCCTCCTTTCCTATCAGTCCGCTGTCACTTTTTTCGTCTCTCATTGGTCTTAATCGGCTAATAGTATGCATGCATCCCCAAGCCCCGGAGACCTAGGGAGCTGGAACACCTTAAATTGCGCTTGCGCAACATAGCAGTTATCGTTCCGATTGGCTTAGGGGTTGCTATGGTTGTTGGGCGCGGGATAACGAAGAGCCTGGTCTTGTGGGTCCGACTGGCCCCCGCGAACCCAGGACAGTACGGGAACCTCGGTTTAGGGAAAGAAAGAATCATCTGGCCGACGCCCTTCTTCTTTTGACGGGGAGGAAACAGATCAGCGGATGGGAGAGTGACTCGTCCAAGTTTTCCGTCCCTTAAAATAAAATACATGCCTACTATGTGCTATTTATTTAGATATTCTTTTGATTCTCACAACATCCCTGAAAGTAGGTGCTATTTCCATTTTACCAATGAGAAAACTAAGGCAGATAAATATTAAATGACTTGAAGTCGTAGTGATGCTCTGGGATAATCTCCAATTTATCCTACACATATCATGCTTGTTAATTGCTGTTGGCATGTTATATCACCCCATTAGACAGAACTCCTTGAGAGCAGGGCACAGTGCCTGGCACATAGTAGGCGCACTTGTTGATGACTTTCTCTTAAGTCTTAAATTCCAAAGGTTGGGGCTTATGGGAAAGTAATGCTGCAAACATTACTTGCCCCCTCCCTTAATTTGTTTCTGTTGTTGTTCATTGGTTGTGGGGAATACTGTTTTCTTGTGGTAGGAGTGGTTTCGTTTCTTTTCTATTTGACTCCAGTATTGCCATTTTATTTGTAAAGAAAATCACATAACCAGTGGAGACTTTCCTTATATTTGTTTGTTTCCATAGGGAGGTATGAAATTATAATTCTGTTCAGCCAACTTCCTTGAACTTTTATGACATTGAAGGAAGTATAAGATTACGTGTTTATCTTCTCTTTAAATTTTATGACCTAAGCCAAATGCACGAGATTGCAATATGTAAATACATTATTTCTCTGTCACTGACCGAATTATCTTATAAGAAACCTTGTTAGAATCACAGTTCAGTTTTTCTCTGAGATCTAGGCTTAAGCATAATAATAAAAGGTAAGTTTTTGCTTCCATAATTTCTGCATTGTGGTAAATACATATCTGGCAGCAGTTAACCTACCACATTAACTCAAAGATGAGATATTTCTCCCACAACACTTAAAACACTTGCAGGATATACATCTGTACTTTTCTCTTGTGGCTTATTCTTTTTTCTCTGACATAACTGGAAACTATAAACCTTAGGAAATTCATTTTGTGTTTGGTGGCCATTTTTAGAAACCTTGAGTCTATGTTCTGAGGGTATATAATAAAGAATGTTTCTTAAACTTCTCCCTCCAGGTGTTGATAAGTATGATTGGCAGCAGTACCTATCAGAGAATCCACTAGATAGTTCCACATCAATATGAACAGATTGTGATATTCAAAAAATCATTAAAACATCTTTTAAAATCCCAGAACTTATTCTTGTTGAATTTAGATAGTAAATCCTACAAGTAAAGAAGCTGTCTCTTCTAGGGCCTTTATTAGTAATCACCAGGACCTCAGAGTCTTTCTCATCTGATCTATACAAGAACAGTAATTTCCTTTACCCTCTGCCTTCTGAGCATGAGCAATACTCAGAAGCAGAAAATGAATTAGAAAGTCATTTTCTGAGGTCACTTCCAAGTCCTTGCATATCTATAATTTTAGACCTATTGCCTTACCAGTGATTATTTCCCAAGAAATGCAGGGCACTGTGAATACTGTTGCTCATTCCATATAAATAGTCCACCTCTTGCAAGTATTTGGATTAAGAAGCCAGGGAAATTCATAAAACACACCTGTGTAACTTAAATTTCCTTAGGTGACTTTAATAGATTTCTCCATAGTAATTTGTGGGGTTTTGGATAATCTTTATGGATTTTAGACTTCAAAACTACAAATTAAGCTACATAGCAAGGAAAAAAAATCAACAGTTTGGAGTTGTCAGCTCATTAGTCTGAGCAATTTGGTTGTTTTTTAAAGGCAGAGAAAATCTAAAGAACACTGGATTAGGATTTAGAAAAGCTGACTGTTGACTAGCTGTGTGAACTCAGCAACACTTGACCTGTTTCCTCATTTTTAAAATGAATATAATATCCAGCCAGGAATTTTCTGAGGACCAAATGATACTAAAAGTATTATAGATCTAGCCTATAGCTAACATTTACATAAGATTTAAGGATTTGCAATATTTTACATCATTTGATCCTTATAATCTGTGAGATAGATGCTGTTGTCATGATTTTACATATGAAGAAATTGAGGTCAAAAGGTTACCTGACTTGCCCAAAGTGATAAATACATAACGCAGTTTTAGAACTCAAGTCTTCTTGATTTCAAGTCTTGTACTCTATACCACTGTATTACCTAGCCCTCTATTCTGGGTTACTTAAACTTTTTCTATTCCCAACTTATTTTAGCAGCAGTCTGTAGTGCAAAATGCTTACTTTGTGTTCAGAACCAAGGCTGCAGTGAAGTTGTGAGATCTGACACCATCAAGCTCTGCCAGAAACACCTTGGATTCATTAAGTTTGTGGTCCTTGCAAGTTCAGAAAGCTTTTACTGTTGCCAAATTGGTCCCACAGTTTAAGAAGTGCTGTATATCCCTATTATGATGCCTTAACAGAAAACAATGGATATACAGTGGGTTTTTTTAACTATAAAGTGTTTACAAGTTAATACAAACACACTCACACACATGCTCTTGTACATGTAAACAACACAACAGAGCAGGAAGATCTAGAAAGAAAACTTCCATTTATAATAACTATAGAAAGTATAAAACAACAGTATACATGCTAAAAAGCAGAGTAGTTAAATAAGTGGAAGTACATTAAAAACCTCACTTTTAGTTCATCAGAAACCATCTAGAAACAGTATTTCCTTTTGTCTAAAATTCTTTCCAGAAGTTTTCCCTTTTAGGAAAATGTGAAGAAAGCCAAAAACAAAGCCTAAAGTCCCAATAGGGATGGTTAAAAAGCAACAGCGACAACAACAACAAAGGGGTGACAGCTCTTGTGTGCTTAAAATCATTGCCTTCCCCATTCCCCCAGAAGTGATTGGGCCAGTGACCCATCTAAGGGCAGTCTCCTTTTCCCCATTCTCCTCAAGGCATTAGGTATTAATCAGAGAGTGGGAGGTACCTTTGATTATTTCTGGTTTGGGCTAAATAAGCAGAAAGATAATGATTTACACATCAAATAACAGTGGCAGAAAAGGAAGATCTATGTGGGATAAAAATAGGAATCTAGCCAGGTAGAACAGGAAACTAGCCTCAAGATTGATTTTGTGGATTCTTGCATGTTAGATGACTGCTCATTTAAAGGAAAAGGTGGTAAGAAAGTTAAAACAAATTCTCTTATCATAGACCATAAGATGAAGTAGTATGGTAATCCAAAACTATAGTCTATAGTTTTGTCTTCTTGTGACTTTTTCCTAGTTCAGGATTCCTATAAATGTTGCCCTAATTTGTCTAGAAAGATATCTGACATGAAGTGGTGAGGGATAATGTATGTCAGTTTCACCATTTATTTAAGCTAGAAATGCTTGAATTTAGAATAGTAATATATTTTTAAATGTTCATAGTAACCTTATGTCTGAGGTGCTTAATACAGTATTTCATTTTTCTTCAAAAATGTAGCTACTACTAAGGGGTCTCTGAACTTGTTTTTTTGAGTTGCCATATTTTCCAGAATCATTGAATCCGAAGTATTCGGAAGGTCCTAAATATATCAAGGATGAACCCACCATCTTTCCCCATAGCTGACAATTTATTGTTTGCATCCCAAACTGGACTCCCTGGGTCTCCATGGGAGTCAAAACACCTGTCAATTAATCTATACTAGGCTGAGAAACTGCTTGTGCAAATGACACCCTTGTAGATAAATCATATCTTCCTGGTCTAGCAGTTCCCAAGGGAAAATGCTTTTGCCATCACCTTGCATATTCTCCCTAGGGAAGGATTTTGTCCTTTTCATATCTTTACTGTACCTTTCCCCCTACCTCACCACCCCTTTTTAGGAGGAGATTTCTGGTACCTCCTCCCTTTGTCATACTGTAATAATTATGCAAACTTCTGAATGGATTGTGAACTTTTTGCTCTTTGGGTTCCACATGCATGTTCATTTCTCCAGTAATAAACCTAATTTTCACATAAGTCTCATGAAGCTGTGATTGCCTGTTGACACTACAAAATACTCTTTACAGAAATAAAGATAGCCCTAAAAATTGGAGACATATTAATTGCTCATAGTTGAGTTGTAACAACAGAAGAGGGATAACAATACTGCCTAAATTAACTTATTCAAGGTCATACCAATTGAATTGCCAAAGGATTACTTTAGAAAACTAGAAAAAAAATTGTAAAATTCATTTGAATGACCAAAAGGTCAAGATTCTATAGGAAAATAATGGGAAAACAGGGGTGAAAATGGAGATTAGCAGTACCAGATTTAAAACCATACTACAAAACAATAATCATCAAAAACACTTGATACTGGCTAAAAAAAATAGAAAGTCAATCAGTGGAATAAATTGGGGATACGGCATAGAGATGAAAAATAATATAGTAGCACAGCATTTGTTAAATTCAAAGACCCAAACTACTGGAGTGGCAAAATTTGAAAGGATTCTGCTGGAAATTAGGGGCCAAATAATAACTCATACCATGTATAACAATGGATATGTGACCTATACATAAAAAGGTCTCATCATAAACAGATTAGAGGAGCAAAGAAGAAAATACTTTTTACATCCATGAAGAGAGGAAGAACTTATGACCAGACAAGGTATAAAACACAGACAATTTTGAGTGCATAAAATTGAAAAGGTTTTATACAAACAAAACCAATTAAATTCAGATTAAAAGTTAACTGTTCATAGTTAACTCTGAAAAGAAATATTTGCAGCAATAGGATTGCTGATAGGTGGATAGATGATGCCTGCATCAAAATGAACACAGGCCAAACTAAAGAGTGTGGAATGATTGGAAAGGAACCAGGCAGGTTCTGTCATGGCAGTTCCTATTTATTGATAAGAGAGCAGGGTTTATATAGTGAATGTAAAGCAATTATCTCTTAGATTCCCATGAGAGAGTGTTTAATGTCCTTGTTCAATTATGTATATTTGTATATTTTGATGTCCTTGTTCCTTTGCATGCATCCATGTTTGGGTCACTGCTTGGTTATCATGTCCTAAACGCCAGCAAATCAGGAGGAGATGGTGAGCCAATCTTAAGACATAATATAGCCTTAACAGGGAGCTGGCTTGGGAGAAAACCTGGACCAGATTCTTCCCATGTATGGACTGGGTCAGAAACTGGTCCTAGGCAGATAGACATCTTATATCCTAGAAGGACAAGGAGATGGGAAATGGCTAAACAAGTTTCAGCATGTGATTGTGATGGAATAAGAAATGAGTGATCAATTTCAGAAAAACCTGACACACAAACTGATGCAAAGTGAGGTGAGCAGAACCAGATGCACATTAATAGTAACAACAATATTGTACAATGATCAACTGTGAATTACTTAGCTGTTCTCAGCAGTACAGTGATACAAGATAATTCCAAAGGATTTATGGTGAAAAATGCTATCCACATCCAAGATGAAATGCAAACCAAAGGATACTATTTTATTTTATTCATGGGTGTGTTTGGCTTTGTTGTTGTTTTGATCTGTGTCTTCTTTCACAGCATGACTAATACATAAATATGTTTTGCATGATTTTACATGTATAATGTATATCAAATTGTTTACCAGTTGTAGCACCATTGCAATATTTAGAGTGCCTACAATCACAATAAGGACTATGACTATAAGTATTGCATGATGTTTGATTGCAAAATATATCAAACTCTCCAGATAGAGGATAGAACTGAAGCATTTATTTAGACACCAGAAAACCCAGTCCCAAAACCAGTAAGCTGATTCCATCATAGTACCAAAGACATTCAGTAGCCATAATAACACTGAGAGCCACAGTATCCTTCAGCCTTTCCACAAACCAATACAAGATCAATATTTACTCACAAACCTCTCTATCTCCTTGCCTAAGCATCCTCTCTCACCCAGAGTCTGGCTAGCTCTGACTACCAGCTTCCCCTGAGCTCTGCTTCCCTTCAGCAAACTCCTCGTACCACAGGCTCCATGTGACTATATTTAGCTTATTAGGGGATAGAGTTTATCTTCACCTCAGGGAAGCTTGCTGTGAGCTCTGCTTGGCCCTTCAGCAAATTCCTTCCATCACAGGCTCCATGTGATTACATTCAGCAAATTAGGGGGCAGAGTTTACTTTCAAAGCAGGGGAGGTCTTCAAATTCCATTCCCCCCCCATGTCTATTTAGGGGCAGGGAAGATCTCCAAATTCACATTCATATTACACCACCTCAGGGAAGGAAAAGAAAGGGCAAGGAAGAAGAGAATTTGGATCTCAAAATTTAAAAGAAAATGAATGTTAAGTTGTTTCCACATGTAACTGGGAAATATAAAATATTACCAAACCTTAAAAAAGCGATGTGTATAATTATTAATAAAATAGGTCAAACTAAGCACTTCAGTAAGGTCAGTGACTCCAATGAGAAGAAGCAAAACATCTTGAAATGCCAAAAGGGAGTAGGGCTAGGAACATTACATTTGGCACTAAACTAAGTGAGTTAGAATTCAAGTGTGTCTAACTCCTCTCAGACAATTGAGAAATATTGATGGTTTTATGGTTCTCATCCACCTTTTGTAATCTTTTCTAGCGGATCACAACTATGAGACTTGCAGCAAGTCCCCATGGAAAGGATCAAATTTCCCCTAATTGCACAAGGCAAGGACAGACATATGCTTTGGTGGGGTGGCACCAGGTAAAGCTAGTTGGGGCTTACAAACATCAAGCAGATATCCCAAGGGCTAATGGCATATACGGTAACCACATTGTCTTTCAGCCACACCTTGAAACTGACTCACAGAGCAGACTGCTTTCCTAGGCAAGGTGAATTCAGTTATAAAAATCAGTTTGTTGTTCAATTCTATCTGACTCTTCATGACCCCATTTGGAGTTTGGTTTTTTTTTTGGCAAAAATATTGGAGTGGTTTGCTATTTCCTTCTCTAGTTCATTTTATAGTTAAGGAAACTGAGGCAAACAAGGGTTCAGTGGCTCACAACTAGTGTCTACAGTGAAATTAGAACTCAGGATAGTGAATCATCCTGATCCCTACCCTGACATCTATCTGTTGTGCCATCTAGGAGCCCCATAAAAGCAATGCAGCATAAAATCAATTACATTGTAAAATCAAAACAGTAGAAATTAGAGGTAATATTAATTTTGATCTTTTCACATACCCATCATATATTGACAAAAGATGACCAAAAAAAGAAAATTAAAATTGTTGAAGAGGCAATGGGAAAACAGTTACATTAATGCACTGTTGGTAGATCTCTTAACTGGCTATAGCCATTTTGGAAAGCAATTCGAAATGATGCCTAAGAAGTTACTAAATTGTGCATACGCTTTGACCTAATGATTAGGCCTATACCCCCAAAGAAACCAAAGAAGTAAACTCTTTTAAAGTGGAAATTCTTCAATTCTATTAATTTATATCATCAGTCACAGTGCCTGGCATGTAAGTAATGCCTAATCTGTTGATTGATGGAAAGAAAAAGTGAAAAGACTCATAAGCACAAAAAATATTTGTAGCAGCACTTTTTATTGTATCAGAGAAGTTAAGGGGGTGCCTATACATTGCTGAACTAATTATAGAAAACTAATGTAATGGAATATTAATGGCAAAAATGAAGATTTCAGTAAAAATCTGGGAAGAATTGTATGAATTGATGCAGAATGAAATAAATAAAACCAGAACAATTATACATACAGTAGCAACATTCTAAAGAAAAACAGCTTTAAAAAACTCAAGAACTCTGAGTAATGTAATCCCCAATCCCGACTCCAGATGATTGATGAGAAAGCAAGTTTTTCACCCCCTGACCAAGGTGTGCTAAAGTTAAGGTGCAGAATTATAGATACATTTTAAAAACATTGCAAATGTATGTATTTATTTTGTCTGACCATGCTTATTTGTTTTTCTTTTTATTTTAAAAAATCCATGTTTCTTTTTTCATTTGAGGAGAAGGGATTGTGGGGGGTGGGGATGGAGTGGTGAAAAAAGATTGTCAAAAAATAAAATGAATAAAAAAGGCAATTGAAATATTTTTAATGCCCAAGAGAAAACTGAAATAAAGGTATAAGGAAACAGACAAGCAAGACAGTTTTGAAAAGACATGTTTCATTTTTAATACATAATAAATATTTGCATTTTCATGTGTAATCCTTTTTTTTCTTTTCTGCTCTGTACATGAAAATAGCCTCTTTTGGTGGGGAGAAGGCTCATTAAGTTGAGAATTTTCAAAAATGTCCCATTTTACAGGGTTGTTATAAACCAAGTACATGTTAAGGGTATGTACGTATGAGCTATTGTTATCATGTGAAGTCCTTCATGATCATAGGTTCAAATACCAGTGGTTAGAAAGGAGCTTAGAAATCATGTAAGCCACCCCCTTATTTTACAGATTTGGAAACTAAGACCCAGAGAAGTGAGATTTTGAAGCTAATGGAAGCCTCGTTTATCTATAATCATCTAAAAAGTCAAAACTAGCAGGTGTTAGTGCATGCCTGCCATCCTAACTCCCCAAGGAAACTGAGGCTCGTGGGTCACTTGGTTTCTGGATTTGTGAGTTGCAGTAAGGTTAAAGTCAGTTAAATGTTCTACACAAATATGGTGAGCAGAGGACCATTAGGTGAAGGAAGGAAGGAAGGAAGGAAGGAAGGAAGGAAGGAAGGAAGGAAGGAAGGAAGGAAGGGAGGAAGGAAGGGAGGGAGGAAAGGAGGGAGGAAGGAAGGAAGGGAAGAAGAGAGGGACACAGGGAGACAGGGAAACAGGAAAGGCATAAGGACTTACAATGTGCTTACTATGTGCCAAGTCTTTCCTGGGCCACTACCTTGAGGGGCTCAATGAAAGTATGAGTTATGCTGTGTAGGGTGTATCAGCAAGCACCCTAGCATGCCTAGGGTGGCTGCTAGCACAGGTTCTTAGATCTGCTTTTCTAAAAGGAAAGCAACTCAAAATGGGTTAACAGTCTCACTTTAATCAATCAAACACATATCATTTACCTAGTTCGGGGGGAAAAAGTCAGCACCCTGAATTTCAGAGAATACAAACACAAGTTACAAGCAGACCGAGAAACAAATCAGCAGATGGGCTTCCAACCAACTGACCATCACATCCATTACCTATTCAAGTTACCAGAGAGGGAAGCATCAAAATCCAGGTTTTTCAAAGGGGGAAGATGGGGGGGGGGGGGGCTCAACGGCTTCCCAGAATCTCATCTGGCCGAATCACACAACTTTTCTCAAAGTGAGCCCCAAAGCAAAACCTCACACCAGGGCATGTATATATATAGCCTTCTCCTGGGTCAGAGAATATCACAGCCCTCTTGACCCCACTGCCCAATTACAAAGTAAGAAGGCGAGGGCATTCCTGAAAAACAAGCCTCCTGCCACAGGCTCTACGTGACCCCATTCAGCCTATTAAAGGGTAGAGTATATATCAAATCAAGGAAGGTTCTCGGAGCCACTTAAGCCACGTAAGCAAAGGGTCTAGGGGCAGCGAAGATCTTCAGATTCCCATTACATAGGCTGGTCATAGTGGAGAGTTCTGACAAAATGGGATCCCGTGGAGAAGGAAATGGCAAACCACTCTAGTATCTTAGCCAAGAAAACCCCAAGAACAGTATTAAAATGATAAAAGAGATGGCACTGGAAAATGGGAACTTCAAATCAGAATGTATCTAACACAAAAGCCCTCTAAGAGATGGGAGTACCAGATCATCTTATTTGTTTCCTAAGGAACCTGTATGTGGGTCAAGAAACAACAGGTAGAATCAAACATAGAACAACTGATTGGCTTAAGATTGGAAAACAAGTATGACAAGGCTATATATTGTCACCTTATATATTTAACTTATATGCAGAGTACATCATGCAAAATGCTAGCTGGAATTAAGGTTGCTGAGAGAAATATCAACAATCTCAAATATGCAGTTGATACATCTCTGATGGCAGAAAGTAAAGAAGAACTAAGAAGTCTCTTGATGAGGGTGAAAGAGGAGATTTTAAAAGCTGACTTGAAACTTAACATTAAAAAAAGAAACAAACTAACATTTTGACAACTGGTCCCATCATTTCCTAGTAAAGAGAGGGAGAAGAAACGGAAGCAGTTTTATCACCATAGACTGACTGTGACTACTGTCATTAAATTAAAAGATGCTTGCTCCTTGGAAGGAAAACTATGGCAGATCTGGACTACTAAAAAGCAGAGACATAACCTTGCCAACAAAGGTCTATAGAGTCAATGCTATGATTTTTCCAGTAGCAGTCTATGACTGAACACTGAACAATTGACACTTTTGAATTGGAATGACTTTTGAGAGACTTTTGAGAGTCCTTTGGATGTTAAGGAGATCAAATCACTCAATACTTAAAGAAATTATTTCAGGATAGTCACTATAAGGTCAGATATTGAAACTGAAGCTTAACTTCTTTGACCAGGTAATGAGAAGATGGGACTTATTAGAAAAGACCTTGATGATGGGATAAATTGAAGGAAAAAGGAAAAAGGGATGGCAGAAGATGAGATGAATAGATAGTATCATGGCAACAATGAACATTAACTCGGACAGACTTTGAGAGATAGTGGAAGGCAGAAGGACCTGACTGTAATGCCAATCATGACAGCACACCTGAGGACTGCTGCTGTGAATAATTTCAAGGGTCTAATTGCGTAATATAATGAACTCTCTATTTATTCAGCAATAAACTAAAGCATAACATTCCCAACAACATCCTTAAGCAAAACATGTCATATATATATAATGTCATAGATTTTTTTATATAATACTCAGTGTATCATATGGTACATAGATCTATCATTACATCCTCAAAATCAGGCTAGAGTCTTCCCTAGCACAACATATCCTTAAGGGGTAGCAGAAAATACAAACATCATCCACCCCTAGGTCACGTTAAGTCACAATTTTCTCAATCAATACATAGTGTCCAAGTAAAATCTCTCATCTTGATTTGAAATTGACTTCAAAGTCCCATAGCTCTTCCTCTGTGGGCTGACTGGATGCTCTCCTGAATTCACATGTAGGCAGCTCTCTTCCTGCTCCATTTCTCAGCTCGTAAACTCATAGGGACTGTTCCACTGCTCCTGTCTGACAGCAGTCTCCAGGGGTTCCTGCTAGCAGCTTGTTTCTAGGACAACAAAGCTTAACAGGGCCACAGCAATATTTATACACATTACCAGCACTGTCATCTCAATTCGCTTTAACAGCTCTTAAAAGGGGCTTAAGCTAAACTTTCTTCCTGTGGGTATATTTCTGCTCTTCAGCTCAGTTCACTCATAAAGACCAACAGACAGGACTTCTGTCTGAACAATTAACACAGACCAACAGATAGGACTTTTGTCTGAGAAATAAACATGGATCAGAGGGAGCACCAACATCACAAATATTCTTTCTGTTAGGCCTCCCCACAAGTAAGTTCCCTAGCTTGTTCATACTGAACTCTCTCTCTCAGTTCTGCTTCTCTCTCTGCTCTGCCTTCTCCCTCTAAGCAATATAATATATACTGTTTCCAGTCAAAGACTCTTGATTCAATCAAAGATTCTTGATTCAGTCAAAGGCATTTGACTGGCTAAAACTCAATCTAGAAAAGCGGCAAAAAAAAAAAATCCTACTTTGCTTGCCAGTTCCTGTCCACGGAAGGTGCAAAGAGTTAGATATGATTGAACAACAAGAATGCCAAGGATTTTTGTGAGGATGATAAATGTAACATAATGAGTACTATTAAAATGTTTCTTTATTATTATTAGACTGGATTTCATTACAGAATGTTTATACATGCTCCAATCAGGGAGCAGGGCATGTGTGTTATACATAATTACAACATGCCAGAAGCAGAATTCTTAGCCTCTTCCACATAAGTATTGCTTCCTGTTATAATAATGCCCTTGCTTTTCCTTATATTTTAACCTTTTAATAAGAAGCCAAACTTTTTAAAAATGATATTTAACAACCTAGTGAAGAATAAGAGCTCAAATTGGTTGCCAGAGATAAACTGATCTTATCTCTGGTGACTGGCCAAAGAAATCATTACAGATGAGAACCTATGCTTAAGTCTGAGGCTTGCATATTCACTACACTATTATAAAATGACAGTAGTTGGTCTGAGCAACTTTACATGGAGGCATATCTATGTTGATTGGTTAAAAGTGGACATTACTTTTTAGATCTTAGGATCACAAAATTTCATTGATATCCAATTTAAAGTCATGACGAGAAAGGATTTGGAATCATTATGGTTAAGAGCTAAAGAGAAATACAATTAATAAATTCATTTGTTAGACTTTATATTTATGGATTTTTTTAAAAAAACTTATGAAGGCTAGTAATTTGAATCTTTTTCCTTTCTTAGAGTCATTATTCCTATTGATAAATGGTAGAGAAAATTTCCCAAATATGTTTGCATTTTATATGCTATATTTTTAGTGATGTTGGTCAGTCAAAATGCATTAGCTGATGTTTTCACTGAGTGCTTATTATATTTATGACATACTAGATGCTGTTGGGAGACACACAAAAATAAGAGATACATTCTCTCTTGTAGGATCAAAGACTTATGTTATATATGAGGAAACTGAGCTCCAGAGATGTTAATTGACACGTGTGATCCAAGATCATACAGCAAATGAGTTTCAGAGGAGCATTTGAATCTAGGTTTTCCTGAGTCCAGCTCCAGTACACTACTATTGATTTATTTACAATGTACCTGGGGACACAAGTCACACATGAATAGATAACCATTACAAGGGCTCAGAAAAGGAAGAAATCTCTGTAATTGGGTGATCAGGGAACGCTTGACAGGGATGACTTGACCTTGTCCTTGAAGAAAGAATTCAAATAGAAAGGAGGGTACACAGTGTTCAGACAAGGTGAGAAAGATGTGCTAAGGTTTGAAGGAAATGGTATACAAATGAACATGTATACTAAAAAATAAAGTATATATAAAAAGACAGTTTTATATAAAGCTTCACAATAGAACTATAAATGGATTTATAATTAATCTTCCCTACTTTGTACATGAGATGCCGATAATAGGTATATATTTCTTTTTAATGTTTAAATGAGGACAATTTGTAAAACTTCAAAAAACATATAGTAGTATTTTCAAAGTCCCTGGGAAAATTTACTGTGAAAATGCTCTATTTTCTAGTTGTTGTATGACATATCTTTAATGAACAGTGAACTAACTGTTCACTCCTATGTAACATAATTTATAATTTTGATGCTGGGTAAAACTTTCTTCTAGGGATTCAATGAGAAACATTTTTCGTTCTTTATTGTTTTGTTTTGTTTTCCATTATGAGGTGGCTCCCAAATTTCCTTTTCTGATCAGTTTACCTCTTGCTCAAGTGGTGGCAGCAGAAAGAGGTTTAAGCTACTTTTTCAAGGTCCTGCAGCTTTTTAACACTTCATAATGGCTTAAGGTGGTGCAGCAGACAGAGTGCTGGGCCTGGAGTCAGGAAGATTCAGCTTCATGAGTTTAAATCCATCCTCAGATACTTATTAGCTATGTGACCCTCAGCAAGTCACTTAACCCTATTTGCCTGTTCCTCAACTGTAAAATAAATCGGAGAAAGAAATAGCAAACCCCTTCAGTATCTTTGCCAAGAAAACCCAAATGAGGTAGCAGAGTCAAACATGACCGAACGGAAAAAAAGATGACCTCATAGCCATAACAATAGATATACATTCTAAGTGGTGTATGCAATAGAAAGCACAATGGCCTAAGGAGTTATTAAACCTGAATTTTATTCCTGGTTCTTCTATTAATAAATCATGTGACCTTGGGCAAGTCATTGGACATTTCTAGGTCTTAGTTCCCTGTCAGTTTTATTTAATAAAACGAGGAGGTGAGATTTGGTGAATTGTAAGATCCTTAGCAACTTTCATCTTTTATAGTAGGGGCTGATAAGTTGAGGTTCGAATCAATGTGATAGATGATTTAAGCATAAGGATTTATTTGATGGCAGCATAGAACTAGATATATGTGAATTCGTTGGACCTTTTCCCTCTTCTTTGATTTCTTTGGGATATAAGACTTGAAAGGACCTTTGTCCCTGGGACAAAACGTAAGTTTAATTTAGTAGCTTTAGAGTAAGAGTTCTAAATTACATTCCATAATGACTACAATCCAATGGGGGTGGGGTAGAATGTAAAATTTGTTTTTATTTTTATTTCTCCAGTTATTTGTTATTTGGAGCATTAATTTTTTCATATAGCATTAGATAGCTTAGATTTTTTCCTTTGAGAAGTTGTGTCTGACTCTTCAGGACCCCTTTTGGAGTTTTCTTGGCAAAGATACTGGAGTAATTTGGCATTTCCTTCTCCAGTAAATTTTACAGATAAAGAAACTGAGGCAAACAGGATTAAGACGTGCCCAGGGTCACACAACTAGAAAGTGTCTGAGGCTGGATTCAAACTTAGCTCTTCCTTACATTAGGCCCAGTGCTCTATTCACTCTACCACCTAGCTGCCAACAACAACAGCAAGAAGCTTGGATTTCTTTGAGAACTACCTGTTTTTATCTTTTGACTCCTTATCAATTGTTCCCTGTCATTTTATAGATAAAAAAAACAAACCCTTAAAGTCCAGTATTGAAAAATAATTTATCCAAAATCTAAACATTTAAAAAGGTTCTATCCTAGTACTTCAATAATTTGCTTTCTGAAATATTTTCATAATTACCTAGATCTTGAATTGTCCTCCTCCCTCACTGACTATGCCCTTACTTGGACATACCATATAATATTTGAAGGCTCTTCTCAGGTTCCACCTACTTAATCAAATCCTTCCATTTACACAGCCTACCTAAATTTCTTCTTTCTAAGTACTTCAAATTCTACTGATGACTTTATCACTGTATTACTTAGTTCTCAGTGTCTTCTCCTCATTATCATTTCTAACACCATAATAGAATTCCATAACATTCATATGCCATGACTTGGTAGTGAAAGTGCAGAATGGATAGAACACCCAGCCTGAACTTAGGAAGCCCTGAGTTCACCAGCTGCAGATAATTACTAGCTGTGTGACCTGAGTCATTTAACCACTTTGCCTCAGTTTTCTCATCTGTAAAATGGGAATAATAATAATACTAGTACCTACTTCCTAGAGTTGTTTTGAGGCTCAAATGAGATATTTATGAAGCATGTGGCACAGTGCCTGGCATATAGTAGGTGCTATATAAATGTTAGCTATGATTCCATTATATAACACTCAAGTCTTATCCCCCCACTACCTCATTTTACAGAGGAGGAAGTTCAGATTAAGAGAAGTTATTTGCCAGATGTATCACTACTAGTACCTGTCTAAGGCAAGATCTCAATTCAGATCTCCTTGATTCTAAGCTCACTGCTTTCTCTATTCTACCTCCTAGCAAAGGATGAGAAAGCTCCTCCTAAAATTATGAAGCAGAGGCTCTTCCAATTTGATTTTGTCCAATTATAATCCTGCTTTGCTTTTAAATACTACCTCGTTAATCCCAGTCCTAAAGATTTATTAATTCAATTTGAGAGTTCTTAAAAAAGTAAAGAAAATATGATCTTCTCCATTTAACTATGTCCAAATCAATAGAGCCAATGTTGAATACACACACACACACACAAGTGTATATATATATATATA
>CM053595.1:200795889-200806765 GCA_028646575.1 Pseudocheirus occidentalis | reverse complement strand
ATTGAAAAAAACCACTGACCTGGAAAATAGATCCAGGAGAGACAATTTAAAAATTTTTGGACTACCTAAAAGCCATGATAAAAACAAAGAACCTAGAAATTATCCTTCAAGAAATTCTCAAAGAAAATTGCCCTGATATTTTAGAACCAGAGGGCAAAATAGAACTTGGAAGAATTCACCAATCACCTCTTGAAAAAATCCCCAAAAGAAAACTCCTAGGAATGTTATAGCCAGGTTCTGGAGCTCCCAGATAAAGGAGCAAATATTATAAGCTGCCAAGAAGAAACAATTAGAATACTGTGGAAACACAATCAGGATAAACCAGTATCTAGCAGTTTCTACATTAAGAGACTGAAGGGCCTGGAATATGGTATTCCAGAGATCAGGGAAGCTAGGATTAAAACTAAGAATCACCTACCCAGCAAAATTCAGTATAATGTTCCAGGGGAAAATATGGTCATTCAGTGAGGTGGAGGATTTTCAAGCATTCCTGATGAAAAAACCAGAACTAAATAGAAAATTTGACATTTAAATACAAGAAGCAGGAGAAGGTAAACAAGGAAAAGAATTCGTAAAGAACTTATCAGAATTGAACTATTTACATGCCAACATGGAAAATCAGTAACTGTAACTTATGAAACTTTTCTCAGTATGAGGACAGGTGAAGGGACTATAAATGTATATATGTATACATACACATTTGTCTATATAGAGGGTATATATGTGCAGGAATATATATGTGAGTGTCTGTATATATGTCTACATAGATAGAGAGCACAGGATCAATTGAATAGGAAGGAATGATATTTTAAAAGATAAAATTGAGAGGTGGGAGAGGAATAGAAGGAGAGGAGAAAGGGAGAGATAGAATGGGGTTAATCATCTCATATAGAAGAGGCAAGGGATAACTGTTTAAATGGAAGGGAAGAACAGGAAGGCAAAAGGGAATGGGTCAACCTTACTCTCATTGAATTTAGCTTAGAGAAGGAATAACATACACTCTGAATTGGGTATCTTGCCCTACAGAAGAGTAGGGGGGAAGGGGATGAGAGGGGGAGTGATGGAAGGGAAGGCAGGTTGGGAGGAGGGTTGTTAGAAGCACACACTTCTGTAAAGGCACAGGGACAAAGTAGAGAATGGAACAAGTGGGGGCAGGATAGGAAGGAGGGAATATATAGTCAATCTTTTACAATATGTCCATTGTGGGGATGTTCTGCATAACTACACATATATGGCCTGTATTAAATTGCTTGTCTTTCCAATGAGGGTGGATGATTAGGGAGGAAGAGAAAGAATTTTGAATTTAAAGTTCTGAAAGCAAATGTAAATATACACACACACACACACACACACACACACATACACACACACACTCACACACACACAACATTACATCTTATCACTGAAAATCACAAAATCACAATTTAGTGTTCACAACAGCTTAACATTAGAATGGCCACATAATTTTCACCAAAGTGGCCACAGTATTTAGAACAAAGAACAAAAGAATAATCATCTGATTTTCCTAAGGAGGAAACCCTCCTTACTTAATTATGCAACCATTTCACAATACAAGTCAATCTTCCACTCATGGGGCAATCATAAGTTAACTTAATCAGTCACTTATCCAGATTCACAATTACTAAGTATCATTAATCACTAAATACAGTCGTTAGAAAATTACACAAACCCTCCATCCCTCAGTTTCTAGTAAACTTCAATTTCATCACATGTTCAATATCCAAGGAGAGGCTTTTTCTTCATCTTGACTCAGAGTGGTCTCTCAGATTCCCTGGATCCCCTTCCATGGTCCCAGCTCCAACCTGAATCTACCAAATAGTCACCTGGATTCAGAGACAGACAGCTCCCAGGTTCTCATCTAGTCCTCCAGGCTGTTCTTATTACACACTGAAGTTCACAGGGTCCAGCACATTTCAAAACCATTACCACTTCTGTTGCCAGGAACTCAAGGATCAACCAAGCCACAAACAAAGCATTATCTGGGTCATGCTTCTTCAGTCCTCCAGCAGTTCAGCTAGCCCTAGGACCCAGAAGAAACCTCAGCCTTCCAGGAGGCAACAACCACTTCAGCCTTCACCAGATTCTGGTCTCATAGAAAACTCCAACTCAGTTCTCAGTCTAGCAGCCCAGCTTCCAGATGCCATGAAAATTCTGCTCCCTCCACCAGGAGCCACCAGGAGGAAAATTCTTGATTCTGTCTGTCTTTCCTCTGGAGCTCTTTTTAAATACACACACACACACACACACACACACACACACACACACACACATACACACACACTCACACTGGCTTCCTCTCTCAGCCAACCTCTTCCTGTTATTTCAACAACAGGAGATAGAGTTCACACCTTCTGTTTCTTTCCCAGAAGTACTTAGCCCTTACTTACTAAGGGCTAAGTACCTGCTAAATTAATTACCATTACATCAAACAATACCACAATTGTGTCTATGTCCCAAAGAGTTAAAAAAAAATGGAAAAGAACCTATATGTACAAAAACATTAATAGAAGCTTTATTTTCAGTGTTAAAGAATGTGGTACAGAAAAAAAGAGTGGGTCAAGACCTGGGTTCAAGATAAATTTAGATGTGTATTTATTGATCAAGTGTGTGACTGCCAGAGTTCTCACTCAAATTGGCAGTGATTTCTGCAAATACAGATCTTGAATATAAAGGATAAAACCACAAAATTATAATAGGGCAGGGAGCTAGCAAAAGCTGTGATGTGCAGAAGCAAAGAACAGCCATTGGTTAAATCTATAGGACTCAGGGGAGTATGACACATGACTCAGTGGTGCAACCTTCCAAAAGTTAGGGTGTTTCCCAGAACTGGGTGGAGGGTAAAATTGTGGAGTGTCATGGGATGAGGGGGACTGGAATTTCCCAGAACACGCCAGGGGCATTTACTGGGCAAAGGGGGTAGGAGCCTCGCTTGGTCATTGGGCAGGATAGGATGGTACCTAGATAAGATCCTTGCACCATAATAGACCTGGTACTCTATAATGATTCAAGGAGAAAATATGAAATGCTGATTAAGGGAGATAGAGTCAGGGAACACCTTGAACAATATGCCCAGACATGCCTTGAGCAGTTTCAAGCTATAATAGAGACAAAAACATAAATATAAAAGGGGCTTAATGGTGGGCCACAAACCAGGTGGTATATAGCAACTTGGGATTTGGGTTTGGATACAAGAATTAGAAATCAAGGGGATGCTTGTCAATTGGGGAATGGCTGAACAAGTAGTGGCACACAATTATGATGGAATACCAATGATTCTGCAATAAGAGATGAAAAAGAGGTGGTTTCTGGAAGAAAACAAAAACTTGTCAAGATCTTTATGAACTGTTGCAAAGTGAAGTGAGAAGAACCAGGAGATTATTGTGCACTGTATGAGCAATATTGTGATGATGATCAACTATGAAAAACTTGCCTACTATAACCAATACAATGATCCAAGAAAATTCCAAAAGAGTCATGACTTTTTAAAAAATGCTAGCCACCTCCAGAAAGATAAATTATGAATTCTGAGTTCAAATTAAAGTATAGTTTTCCCACTTTCTATATTTTTCTTGCTTTTTAAAAATATGGCTATTATGAAAATGTTTTACATGAATTCACATGTATTATTAATAATATCATATTGTTTGCCTTCTCAGTGGATGGGGAAAGGAGTGGAAGGGAGGAAGAGAATTTGGAACTCAAAATTTAGAAAAACAAAGAATGTCTGAAAAATACTATTTTAATTTAAAAAAGAGATAAGTTGCTAGTTAGTTATAGAGAGCCTTGAACCCCAGGCAGAAGAGTTTACCTCATATTGCTTTTGTATATTTTTGCACAGATTTATATCAATAAATAAGCTTTTATTAGGGACCTGCTCTGCACCAACCACTGTGCATATGGATACATATTGTCTCTCTACTGGAATGTAAGCTCCTTGAAGGAGGAACCATATAATTTTTATTTCCATATACCCAGTGTCTAAAATAGTGTTTGGTATATAGTAGTTACTCTCCATTAACATTACTGATTGCACTGAAATTCTATTCCTTAAAACAAAACAGAAGAGGCTTTTGAGTTTAACCTCACAAACTAATAGATTTATATCTTTGTTTCACAAGCTTCTTTATCTTTGTCTAATTATTCCCAAATCATTCTGTAAGAATGAGATACTTTAAGAACTTAATCATATATATATAAATATGTAAGAATTAATCGAATTGGACCTGAATATAAGATGACCCCATGTGAGTGTTGTACTAGCAAATATTTAAAAACTCCCTGCCCCCTCAAAAAATATAAACAGGACATATATTTAAGTCTTTTCTGCATTACTACCATCTCAATCACTTTCTTAAATCTAAATAGTTAACAAAACAAATAAGTCCTGATTGTAGGTATGTTGATTTCCAAGGAGAAAATGCTCATGCTGAAAATTTAACAATCTCCTCCAGCAAGCAGGTTCTTCAGCATGCCTTTGCCTCAAGAGAAAAGTGTTCTTTCTTTTCAAAGAAAATTCCCAAGTTATGTTTAAAATCTGTTCTGATAAGAAATATTCCACTGTTGCTCCCTATGAGTCAGTGAAACCATTCCCTCCTTCCAGTGTTTTCCTCCCTCTGGGTCTATAATTCAAATATAAATATTACTTAGCAACACCCTTTTAGGCTACCTCCATAATTTGACTTCAGTTACAGGGCTTCTCTGAATTTACTCTCTGATGGGCCCAGAACAAAGTAATTTAACCCGGAACAGTTTACAAGGTTTCTAAGGAAAGATTAAATATGGATGAAACTTCTTTAAAAGCAAGATCTGTGCTCATTACTTCTCCATGATCTCGGAGAAAAACTCTGAGTTACTTGGTACCTTGTCCAGGAATAGAAGCCAAGTTACAGTTTTCTAAACTGTACCCTTTAAAAAAAAAAGAAGAAAAAGCCTTGGCTTCGTTTCAGGCCAATACATAGTAAGCTGATGTTTTGCTGTACTGAATTGTACTCTAGTGGCAGCTTCTAGCATCCATGGACTTATTCTTTTTTTTTTTTTAAAGTGTTAATTACATACCATAAAACTTCCAGCTGTCATCTGTTAAAAGGAAAATTCTTTGTTTGGCCTTTTGCCATGATTAAAAAGACAAAATTAAGGAAAAAGAGAATTAAAAGGAGTTTATTTTTAAAAATATGTCAAGGTAGTAATATATCTATAAGGCTGATAATTAAAGATCAGCAAGGGATTCAGGATGGAGCCAGCTTTTATTGATAACTTTTATAATGTGATAAAGACAATTTGCATAGGTCCATATGAGCAAAAATAGATGGGTCATTGCATCTCAGCTACCTAATAGGTAGGGGATGACCTGCTACATACTGGATAGCAGGTTAATTTACAAAAACTGCAGACTGGGTGATGCTTCCCCCAACAGAGCCTCCCTCAACACTGAATGACAAGCAGGACTGGGAATAATGAGGTCACTGAGTCAGCATAACTTTCAATAATTCCCCCAAGTGGTGCTAACCATATATACAGTACATCACCTTTATCCTCAACTGTACCATCCTAACCTCTGCTGCTCAGGTCAAATCAATTTGAGCAAGCATTGGTGGCTAGAAACTAGGGTACTTCCTTCTTGTTGTTTGTCTTTTGTTCTCAAAGAGGATATGACTTCAGGGAGGTGGTGCCATAACTTGCAAGTAAATTGGATTTAAGTAAGGGAGGGCTGTTCAAAGTCACCAACGTCACTTTCTACTCTGGAACCAACTGGATCCAGTAGCAAGATATATATCAAGACAACCGGAGAAGCTTACAACTGGAAACATATGTACTGTGGTCATGAGTTTCACAAATCATAATCCCACGTTTCTATCAATGTCTTAAAATTGAATAAATTTAGATACATAGTGCCATAATCTCATGTATCTCCCCAAGACAAACCTTGTTAAATAGTTTCTATATATGAACTAAGACATATTGCAAATCAAGCCATTTAGAGGGCTCACCATGTACTAATTTTAGAGGGGAGTTTTATATATCAGCAAGGTCCCCAAGAAAAACTCAGTAAACTTAAATACCATGAAATAAAATATCAAAGTAATACAAAATGATGATCAATTTTAAATAATATCAGTTCTCCTTGCAACTTGGTAACTCACTCCCAATGTTCACTTAATCAACACATTTCCTCTTGAGTCTTAGATATCCCATGTAGCTGTGTGGTCCCTGGAAACATCTTCCCCTGGATGTTCCAGAATAGGCCTCATTCTCAGGGCAGCTCTGAAGTGGTCTCTGTCCATGAGATATGCTTCTCTGATTCTAAGTCACTAGCAGAGATTCCTAGGTAATTCTACTAAAATATATCAGTAACAAAACTCAATGCAATTTAGTATAACCTCTTAAATTTACTTTTTCCCATAACTAGTTCATGTGGTGAAAACCTGCTTAAGCCTCATGATTCTGCTCTTGTTAACACTAGAGCTATGAGAAGAACATCAAATTAGGAAACCAGAATTCACCTGAAACTTCAGAAAATTTCAGTTAGTACATATCATTTGCTGTTTCTATCTTTCTCCTTTACAATTATCAATGCAATTTTCCATTTAAAGTCCTGAACCTAGTTTTTAGAACTAATTATTATAACATGCTTGAGGCTTTTATATATAATCACTGACCAAGTTTTCTCAGATTTTCCCATTCCTGTTAATTTCCCCCTTAGGAGAAGGAGGGGATAATTTAAGGGTCTAATCCTATACATGAATACTTAGCTACCAGCAGTTCTTGTAAATAGGTGATTTTTATCCCTAGGTTCCATGGTTACACAAATGAATTTGCTTAAAGGATGCTTATTCAATTCCAAATGTAACAAACAACAAAACACTTGGAATGGAATGTGTAAATATACTAAGTAATTAATCCCAAATTGTATATAGAGAATAGTTTATATGAAACAACTTGTCTATAGTAAAATGTATTCTGTTGTTAACCATGTTTAAATGGAATAGATAATATGCAAACATAGACTGCTGCTTTTAGAAGTCCTTTAAACAATGGGGACATCTTCAAGGTAACTCTTGAGTAGTTTGCATGTATCTCAGGGTATGCTCTACACACAGGTTTTAATACCACATTAAATAAAAAACCTAAGTGAAATCAGATTTCCTGCTGAGGCAATACAAGATAGTTCATTAAGTTACTTTCCATTAACATTGCTGATTGCACTGAAATTCTATTCCTTAAAACAAAACAGAAGAGTCTTTTGACTTTAACCTCACAAACTAATAGATTTACATCTTTGTTTCACAAGTTTCTTTATCTTTGTCTAATTATTCCCAAATCATTCTGTAAGAATGAGATATTTTAAGAACTTAATCATATATATATGTAAGTATTAGAAGGTAGATGACAAGTTCAAGTACAATATTTAGTGGCTTAAGATATGGAATGACCATAAATTCATATTTTACAAAGTAAAATTTTTCCCACTTGCAGCTTATTATACAAAAACATATGTTTTAACATGAATATAATAATTAATAGATTTAGTATTGCAATGATAAACTTCTACTGTTCACCTTCCCTGATGATAGAAATTTGCTATAAAAGGAAGAAGGGATATGGTTATGAGACTGTTCCTTCAAGGGTATAGTGTGATCTGACATGTTATAACAGGAGGCAAATTCCCTTAGCTCTGTGTGATTTCAGGCAAGACTCATAGTTAACAGCCAGTCATACAGAGAAACACCACACTATTCACAAGGTATCAAAAAATCTGTCTCAGAATTAACCAGGTGGGAAAATTTCCTGTTCAGAAATGAAATAGCATCATGGAAAAACTGAGTCAAGAGGATCCTACTTCAGCCTGTGCCAGGGTCATCCCCTCAACTCTTCCCAGGTACAGACCATACTCTCTTTGAGTAACACTGCTGGTATCTCCCTTGATCGGTAGACCATAGACCTCATGACAATACTGAACTCAAAACTTAGAATAATATTAGACTATGGTCCCATAAGATTTTACCTGAAAGAGTAAGTTGCACTAATCACAGCTTAGGGTTAGATATAGTTATTTTTCTCACGGTTTTGCAATAATAAAAATAGTTAACCAAGTCTTCGAATATTACTCAGCATCCTTTCCTTCTTATTACTTTTCTTCTTATCCTTGAATTTAAACTCATTCTGGTGTAAAAATAAATTATTAGAAATCAAGAAAATAATTAAATTCTGGAATTCCACATGGATGGTGAATATATGATTGTGTACATACACAGACACACACACAGACACACAGACACACACACACACACACACATATACACACACACACACTGGAAAAACACTGATTAATTGCTATATATCTCCAGACTAATAGATACTCATCTCTTAAAATATTGTATATTTACCCTCTTAAGACTAAAATACATCTTTATGTTTGTTGGACTAAGCTGGCTCATGATGTAATTTGATTATGTACTATTCCAAGAATAATTTCACTATCTTCACAAGTGATGGGCAAGTAATCTCAGGTAAAATTCTCTCTTTATTATAAACAGGATTCAAATTTTTACGCCCATTTTGCAAAGAGTGGAAGAAGTCCTCCTATTTTCTCAGTAAATCAATTCATTGTTCAGGAATTTCACCATACTAGCAAGCTCTTATACCAGGCCAATAAGATCTTATGACCATGTCCAAGTAGATGGTCTCAAGAAACCTTTTAAGTTTACAAATAAGGATATTTTTACAAGGCCTTTTCTTTGTACCTCTTCCCACACAGTCAATAATTATTGATTTTCAATTTTAAATACACCCAATTAAATATATGGTAAATTTTAACATTATGACAATAGCCTCTAATAACTTAATTAAGAATTTCACAGTAACCGAATCAAAAGTTGAACTTTTCAGCACTTCTCTACAATGGTTTTCCAAGAAAATTTAGAAACAAAATCACAATATAAATGATATTATTGATTTTTAAAACACAACAGAATTTGTATATGCATTTAACTAAAAGCCAAATAGCATCAATTTATTGGAATGCATCTCTGAATCCTTTTCCATAGAAATCACTTCATTTTGTTGCTTTTAGCATTTCTTACTGATCACATCTAAAACCTGACATCTAGTTATCAATCATGGAACAATTAAATCTAATTAAATAAATAATAATGACAAAAGTTCACACACACACACACAGAGTACTTACCTTATACCAAGCACTGTGCTAAGCACTTTAAAATTATATAATCCTCATAACCCTGGGATGTGTGTGATATTATTATTTTCTTCTTTATGGATCAGAAAATTGAGATAAACAGGTGAAATTGAACAGCTAATAAATTTCTGAGACCCAGAGTTTTTTATTTAGGTTTTCCTGAACCATGAATTTCCTAGAATTTTTTTTTGTCAATGCCAAATAGCAAATGTATTTTTGCAAGAAGTTCTAATTTATCACAGTTATCTTAATAGGAGAGTGTATTTCATTCTAAATGACACCATATTATAATTTAGTTTCAGGACCAAATCAAATCTGGATTTATAATCAATAATGGTGACATTTAAATCTCAATTTGTCCAAAGGTCTCTTACTGCTAACACTTCGAATTACAATGCCAACAATTTTCAGTTAGTCTATTGCCAAAGATTGAAAGTAAAAATCTTGTATTTTTGCCCTTCTTATTGGATCCATGAACATTTTCGGAAATGTAGAAATTGCCAACACAACCACTGTTGTAGAACACTGAAATTATAAATGCCCTGCTTGTTTTTCTAAATCTCCCTTTGCATTCTTTAGTTCCTTCCCCTCTGTCTTTTACACTCAAGGGTACTCTGGCCTTGTTCTATAATAACAAGGGCAATTGCTATTTCAAAGCCTCTCTCAACAGAACTGATCCCATGTTTACCCATGTTATAAATCTTCAGATCAAGTTTAGAATGCACATCTGATTGAGTATAATACGTAAGGTTCCATCTTTTATCTGGCTGAAATATTCCCCACCCCACCTTCCACCCCCCCCGATAATTTTACCAATCTCTACAAGGCCTCATCATTCACTTGTGGGCCCAGTCATATCAGGCCTCCTGGAACTTTTATGAACATAAATGGCAGGATTTTCCCAAGAGATTAGAGTCTGTCTACCTGGAAGCCCCTAGGAGGCTTGCTCCTCCTACTCACTTTATGAATACTGGTGTTCCCATGCAAATCAATGCAAGATTTCTTTTGCTTTTTGCCTTTCTTCTTGTACAAACGGGGAGAAAAATCAAAATTTAGATTTGGGAATGTATTTCTACTTCATCTGTCCTGAGTTTGGGGCAGCAGCACATTAAGAGGCTCATCACCAAATATCATCAAGGGATTCAAGATGCAGCCAGCTTTCGTTGATAAGTTTTGTAATGAAATAAAGACAATTTGGATAGGTCCACATCAGCAAAAGGGTGCTGAGATGTGCTATTGCATCTCAACTCTTCCCCAGCTGACAGTAAGTGCTGGCTAACAGGTAGAGGATGACCTGCTATTTGCAGTAACCTAATACAAAGGCTTTGAGTACTGCAAAACTAGCCTGTAGGAGATGGACGTCTTGCATATGCACACTTACACATGGGGGAAGAAGGTGAAATGTCACAAAGTCCCTCCCCTCATAAACTATATACCAATCAGCATACTTTTGTCTTTATATGGAAGTTGTGTTGAGTTTGAGATTGTGGCAGCCACATCTGACAACTTGCTGTGCTGATATGTCAATAAAATGCCTTACCAACTATGAAGATTTTGACAGGGTTTTTTATGTCACATGACAGAGAAATAACTCATTCACATATTGCAACCTTGTACATTTTTCTTAGGCCATAAAAGACAAAGGAAAGTTAGGTGCAA
>CM053595.1:200771389-200795789 GCA_028646575.1 Pseudocheirus occidentalis | reverse complement strand
AAGGAGGAGAATTTACATGTCCCACCAAGGAGCCAGGGAACAGTTGCCAATTCCTCCTCTGGCTTCTTTTTTTTTTTCGGGGGGGGGGGGTGGGAGGAACGGTTACTGAATACTTTTATTCTGCACCTAGAAGCCACTAAGAATCTGGCCTGCGGGCTAGTCAGGGGGGGCTGCATCACAAGCATATGGCTTCACACATTACCAGGGTTGGGGGTGAGAACAGGTCATTCTATCCCAGTCAGGATAGCAAGGGTCAATAGAGAGCCAGATGATCGGGAAGTCTCTGGTGTAAGACAGTTCTAACAAAGCAGTGAGAACATCACAGAAAGGTGGAGGGGAGAGGGAAGTTAAGCAGCAGAGGCCCCTGCCCCCAAAGCAAAACTGACCTAGTGCTTAGTGCTGCTCATTCTTAGGAGAGGAGCTGACTTCTACAGAGATGACTGGTGCCCATGAGCTCTTAGGCCTCCTGGCCACAGAGCTTACTTGGCCTGAGGGTTTCTGAAGTTCCTTCCAGAAAATTTAGCCTTGCTGCCCAGCTCTTCCTCAGTTCTGAGAAGCTGGTTATACTTGGCCAGATGTTCAGATTGGCAGAGGGCACCAGTCTTGATTTGCCCAGTGCAGAGACCCACCACCAGGTCTGCAATGAAGGTATCTTCAGTCTCCCCAGAACGATGGGAAACCATTACTTCCCATCCATTGGACTGGGCCAGCTTGCATGCCTGGAAAGATTAAGTCACAGAGCCAATCTGGTTCACTTTGAGTAGGAGGCAGTTGCAGGCTTTCGCATTCACAGCCTTTTCAATGCCCTTGGGATTGGTCACTGTGAGGTCATCCCCTACCACCTGGATGCCTGCAGTAACAGTGAAATTCTTCCAAGCTTCCAAATTATCTTGGTCAAAAGGATCTTCAATACACACCACTGGATAGTCCTTGATGAAGCTCTTGTAGAAGTCCCCAAGCTCAGAAGGGGAAATGTATCTGCTAGAATCATCAGGAGACTTGAAGTCCAAGACATATTTTCCAGATCGCAAGAATTCTGAGGCAGCAACATCCATGCAAATTACCTCCTTATCAGTATAGCCAGCCTTACTAAGAGCATTTAGCAGGTCCACAGCTTCTTTATTCTCCAGGATGTTAGGAGCAAAGCCGCCCTCATCCCCCACAGTTGTGGCATCCTGTCTGTATTTCTGCTTAATCATACTCTTCAGGTTGTGGTAGACCTCAGCTCCAATGTGCATGGCCTCCTTAAAGTTTGCTGATCCAACAGGCAGGATCATGAACTCCTGCAAAGTCAGCTTGTTACCAGCATGGGAGCCACCATTGATCACGTTGAAGGCTGGAACTGGCAGGATAACTTCATCATTGCCTGCAAGATCAGCAATATGGCGGTACAGATAGACATCTTTCTCAGCAGCTCCAGCCTTACAAACAGCCAGAGACACTCCCAATATGGCATTTGCACCAAATTTGGATTTATTCTCATTGCCATCCATCTCTATTATTAATTTGTCAATCTTCTCCTTCTCCACAACATTCACTTTCTTGCTAACCAGGGTCGGGGCAATAGTTTTATTGATGTGCTCAACCGCTTTTGAGACACCTTTCCCCATGTAGTGGGTTTTATCATTGTCTTGGAGCTCCAAGGCTTCGTGGACACCAGTAGAAGCACCACTGGGCACAGCAACTTGGAACTGACCTTTTCCAGTGTAGAGATCAACTTCAACAGTGGGGTTTCCATGAAAGTCGAAGATCTCTCTTGCATGGATCTTCATAATAGACCTGTTGAGTTTCTGGTTGTGGTTCCCCTGCTGGGCTCAAAGAACAGAGGCCGGGGGAATCTACCTACATGAAGAGGAAGCATTAAATCCCTCTGTCTTCTTCTTAAAGGAATACTTAAGTTTCTTAAACAATTTTTATATCCTATGGAACAGGTTTTGGTTAGGTGAGATTAATATGAACTAAAAGATGCAGAAGTATTAAAAGAAAATAAAAAATTTCCACAGTTCAATTTCAATTAATTTATTTTCTTTGTAATCCTATGTATTTTGTTTTATTCACATGAGGAGAGGAGAGGAGAAAAGAAGAAAATGAGAAGAGAAGAGAGTGTTATGGTCTAGGCGTGCTAGGAACCCTGAAATGCAAGAGTTCAGGGCAGGGGTCTGCCTTGAAAAAATATTCAACCACTCAAGTCTGCCTTCAGTCCAAGTAGCAAGTTTATTGTAAAGTCAATAGAAGTGGGCCAGAGTCCCCATTTGATAAGGACAAGACTGATACTTTCATAGGGAAAAGACTGGGGGAAGAGCTAGATGTAATCTAGGAGTGGCAGTAGCTTGGAGTGGTCTGGAGATAACAGAGAGGAGTTGGGATGGGATTAAGGAAGGGCAAGTAGCTTGGATCCAGAGGTAACAGAGAATGAAGGGCTGAGCTGGAGGTGGGGGTGGGGGAGCAATGAAAGGACAGTTTGAAAGGATTATTGACTAGGATAGGCAATGCCTCAGGCAAATGCCTGGGATCTGGTTTCCTGACATTTGCCTTAGGGTCTTTTTTGGGGTGGAGGAGGACAGGGGGAGAAGTTCATCAGCCTCATTGGACATGAGAGGAGATTCTTTCACCATCACCTCATGCATCTTCCTCATTTTACAAATGAGGAAACCAAGTGTGGTTAAGCTAAGTAGTGGTTAAATGACTTACCCAAGATCAAATGTCTTTTCAAGGCAATTTATTTCTGGAACAGACCTTTCTTTCCTGTCCCCCTCCATTACATGTCAAAGCACAATCATCTGTTTGTGTAGGAGGCTGTTTCGATGCTAGTCTCCTTGCAGCCTCTATTACCTAGTCAAAATTTGATTCCTTCAAAGAGAATTTCTGCATTTACAAATAAATAAAACTTTTCAATGAAAGGAGGGGCAGTTAAATGACATAGAGTACAGACTTTCAGTACCTAGTACCACAGTTACTTAGCAGATAATAATGAAAACATTCAGAACAGATATCTTAATAAACACTTTGAAATTGGCTTATTTTCCAAGCCTACAAACCCTTTCTAAAATTAAGAACACTTTTTTAGTCAATATTGACTTGTTCGCATAAAGTCCTGTCTGGCAAAACTGAGGTACCTTCCTATCTCTGCAAAAGACAAAGTGCCCCGATATTATTAGTTCAAAAAACTTAGGCTTACTCATGACAGGCTCCCTCTGCTCTACCCTAACCCGGCCTCCCCCAGTACTTTGGCCTTATCCCTCAATATTTGGCAGCCTCAATATTTGGCACCTCTCTACCTGTCACATCAGAGGTGGGAAACCAAACAGAAGCACTTGCCAGAGACCTTGTAAACCCTAGTTCTTTTCTACATTCCCAAATGGCCGTGTGGTATGGGATGGTCCAGCTGTTCCTGCACCAGCCTAGGAGTGACAAGAGCCTGGAAGAGTACAGGTGTCTCGTAATTCTCATAGAATTATTCCATTTCCTTCTTCTTCCTTCTGTGGCCTAAAGATCACCTCACCCAAGGCCCAAACTCACCTCCACTGAATGAACCAAAGATTTATCCAGACTACTCCCCTCTTCTCCCAATAGAGAGTTAATCTACTCCTGTCTCTCCAGGGATTTGAATGTGGTTGGCATGTGGTTTGGGATAGTTGGGAACTCTGAAATGTCAGGGTTCAAGGTGCTGTCCAGCCTGGAATGAATTCATGCACTCAAATCATCTCCCAGTCAAGGAGTAGTTTGTTGTAATTCCAATAGTAGCTGGCAGAGTTCCTAGTGAATCTGCAACCTCATGGGATAAAACTAATGCTTATATACAAAAAAAGGACAGTGGAAGAATTTGGATGGAATTAAGGAGTGGTAAGTAGTCTGGGATGGAACAGGTGCAATAGTGAAAGGAATAAAGTAGTCTGAGGTGGGCCAAGACGAACAGTGAAAGGAGGTCAAGTGAGGTAATTAAGTGATCTAGGTAGGCCACATGCCTCGGACAGAGGTGCCAGTGATCTGGGCTACTGAAATTTATGAGAAAATTCAGGGACTGGGTCATTTTCAAAGATACGGTCTTTTCCTTTGAGGGGTCCACATACCATCATACCATCAGTTCTATCTTTACCCTTTCTTTCCCTTCCCTCCCACCACATAAGTAGTTATGTTGATCAGTCATCATCATCTTTGCTAGCATTTCCATAGAGCGTTAAGATTCTGTCTGTGTGTGCTAACTCATTTGACCCTCACAACTGACCTGGAAAGTAGGTGCTCTTATTACCTCTATAGGTGAAGGAACTAAGGTTGAGAGAAGTAGCTCATTCAGGGTTATACAGTTAATATCTAAGGTAGGATTTGAACTCGGGTCTTCCTGAGACCAAATCTAGCTCTCTACTTTGTCACCTGGCTTTGTAGACTGTCTCAAATTAAGCCACAAGATTTCTCCTTCTAAGAATTAAAATGTGCCAAATAAAAGCCTCCTGTTTATTGTATCGCTCTCCATGTTGTCTCTTCTATGGAAACCCTAAGCCCCCTGAAAGCAGCTGCAACCAGCTAAGACAAACTCTTTACTGATAACATTTCATTTGTTTTTCTTTAAGTTAAATCAGTGATCACAGAAAGCCAGCATAGCTGGCCAACCCCTTCTATATGCAATTATCTAATAAAATGCACACTAAGCAGTGAATTCTAACCTTAACTAGCCACTCAGATAAATCCTCTTTTATCTGCCAGGTTCTTCTGTCTAGAATTGTCCCCAAGGTATGGACAATAGGAATAATTGTACCAATAGCCCATGTTTTGAGGCAGACTGGTGAGAGCTGGTGACTCTGTAATATAAGTAGAGAGGGACAAAGAAGATGGTTCTATCAGGTGGTGATGAAAATGTCCCTAAAACTCTTGTACGTGCAGATAATTACCATCCCTCTATCCATCTACCCACCACCAGTAACACCACCACTGGGACAAAGCAAGTAGGACTCCTGCTGCATACCTGACCCAGCTGATTCCCATTGCCTTTTGCCCATCTTTCCCTTTCTGAGGTTACTTTTGTTAATTATCACTTTAACCTGATTTTCTTTCCATCAAAAATGGAAGAGACAATTTATTGTTATATGACCTAGGTCCCACCTTACCCTAAGTATGACCAGAGGCTATTTCCTGCTAGGGATGGCTCTGGTTCTATCTTTGTGAGATACTCTATTCACTTCTCCATGGAACTTTCACTCCCTATGCAAGTTTCAATCAGACATTTAAGCAATCTCTATGTGTTAGCCCATCTGCTTTGTTTTAATGGGCGTTTATATAGGTAATTGTTACCATAGACATTTATGTGTCAAATTTCCCTGATTTATCTGTTACCATTCTCTCATGAGCAAGAACCAGGCCTTCTCTAACAGTAACACCTATCTCAGTGTCCCGCACCAAGAATAACTTCATGTAAATTTGTGCTGATATTGATACTACTTAAATCTATACAAAGGTAAGTTTTGTTCTTCACCAGTTTGGGGGGGGGGGGAAGCAGAACCTATATGATTTTAAAAATTTAATTGATCCCTCTCAGATGCAGACTAGTTGGCTAAGGCAGTGGTCTTCACAATGGGGTACAATAAATCCATGGAGTACACAAGATAATCCATTGGTGTGCAGGGAGAAAAAATTAGAACTACTGTTTATATTGATTTTTATCTAAATAACAAATTAAGTGTACCTCAGAGGGAAGAATAGGAGTTCCACAGTTTCTGAGAGTTAACAGTAGTGCCTTTAATCATTTGTTTATTTTCAGCATAATGTGATGTAATGTGACTTACATGTGCTCAATTAAGTGGATTTATGGATTATGTTACCTAGTTTTAGCTAAACATACAAGAGACTTTAAAAAAAATTTCTGCAAAGAAATCACAGATTGAGGAATACCAATAATTCAAGCACAAATGAACAAGGAAATGATAAAGCAGATATTCCTTAAATTCATCATACAAGCTCTTCATCAACTATATTACATATTAAGGATGATCTAATCAGATCTGAAATGAAGTTGATCAAAAGAATTTAGAATTCAAAATGTAAACTTATCTTCATTATCATTAATGATGACTTCACAGTAAGTATAATTTTGTGTTTTGATATATGAGTTAACAATAGAATAAAATCATAATATTTGTTAAAACATTTTAAAAAAACCATAGGCTTTGACTTCCAAATAAATGAAAGAAGTATGTCACCAATTAAAAAATTCTCATACCTATGTTCAAACACTTCTCAAAAGAAGAGTTGCAAATGATTAAAACCAGGTACAAAAATGTTTTAAATCACTATAAGAGAATTACAAATCAAAGCACTTAAATTTCACCTGATATCCAGAAAATCGCCAAAAAATAAAAACAATGTGAGAGGGGTTGTACAAAGATAGGTCCACTAGTGCATTGCTGGTGGAACTGAGATTTGGTATAATCATTTTGGAAAGCCATTTAGAATTATGCAAATAAAGGGACTAAAATGATCATATTCTTTGAACCAGAGATTCCACTTATAGGTAAATATTCCTAGGAGGTCTTTAATAACAATGAAGTTTCCATATACACCATATGTTTACAGCAGCACTTTTGTGATATCAAAGAAGTAGAAACAAAGCATATGTCTATATTTTGGGGAATGACTAAACAACATGAATGTGATTAGATATTTCTGTGCCTCAAGAAATGCTAACCAAGAATACAGAACATGAAAAAAAAATCATGTGATCTGATACAAAATGAAAATATACAGAATGATTACAACAATGTTTTGTACTGTTAAATAAAAAAATTAAACCATTATTTTAGAAAATGGATTTTCCTCTGTCTCACCCTTTTAATTTCTATTTTTGTATATGTTGTATAACAAATATTACATATTAGTATAGTAGTATCTGTATATAATTTCTAAATAAATACACATATATTAAGAGTTCATGCTCAAAATAAGGGTCTATAATAAAAAAATATGGAGTCCACTGGGTTAAAGATTGTAAAAGAGATTTTAAAATTCATGTGCAACAGGAGAGTGTGAGGTATTAGAATCTCAAACACTGAAGGAAGGGAATTTCTTTCTTCACAAAGTCCTGCAAACAGATCCTATCCATAAAGTCAAAGTTATACTGAATAATCACTTGTCTTTTGTAGCCTGAAACTAATGACCAGAAACTAGTCTTCAGAGGAATATCTGATGAAGGCTTTTTAAAGCTCTTTTTAATTGGTTCCAATGGGGAAAGTGACTGGTGCTTCAGCTGTGATATAGCCAATTATGCTCGATGTTTTTTTCCCTGTAGCACTAACTCTCCATGTTTTGATGATTAACTTCTATTGCTTGTGACTGAATGATGGATGCAACATTCACAGATTGTTCCTGGTCTTGTATACTCCCTATGGCATCTACAGCCTTCCCATACAGATGTCAAGTTGCTTGTATACTTAGTTATCTAGATCTTTTAGTTATATACAATTTTATATTTTAAGAGAGATGTTGAAAATAACAACTTTGAAATAAAGTAAGATCTAATTTTGTTAATTTGATCTATTGTAATATTATTTGATGGTTCTCTTCAAAATAATCAAAAAGGTTGTTTCACCTTTATACTAGTTCATGACAAAGTCCTAATACCTAAGTGTTCTTCTAGCAGAGTAATTTCAAAACAAAAGTTTTGTTTTCAATGATATCCATCAAAAATTCTTGGGGAAACTTTAACTTCTATTTGGGTGATTATATTTCCACTTAAGATTTGCACTTATATAAAGGATATGTGTATTATTGCCATATTGATTAAATATTCTATGAAAACAAAACAAAAACAAAAGTTGGTTTTTCTTATTGAGAAACTGTGACACAGTTGGTCAAATATATCTCCATTCCCCTTATTTTAAATCAAGTACAGTTCACTTATGTATGGTAACAAGAGACAAAAACTTTTTTTCCCTTGTGCTCAAGAAACATTATGGATATCCATCAAGACTGGGTCTTCTCTTCTCAATATATTTTTTCTCACTTGGTGAACTAATCTGTTCCCTTGAGTCTAATTATCTCTGTGTAGATGATTCCCAGATCAATATATCTAGCCCTAGTCTTCTGATCTTTAGTACTGAAACAGTAAGTTCTTATTGGGCATTTCAATATCTCAAATATTTCAAATTCAACATGTCCAAAACAGAAGTCATTATCTCCCCCATCCCAAACTCACTGCTCTATAAAACTTTCCAATTCTATTGAAGGCACAGTCTGCCAGGTCTAGAAACTTGAATCTCTGTACCTTCCTAGACTCATCACTATTCTTCAGCCCATATATGCAAATTGGTGCTATTTTTTTTTCCATTTCAATATCCACAAGAACTCTCACATCTGTCTCATTTCTACTTACATAGCTACCACATTATATCAGACCCTCTTCATCTCTCCTTTGTATTATTGTAGTGGCTTTCTTACTGATGCTCCTTGCCTCAAGTTTTTCTCCACTCCAATTCAATCTCCACATATATGCCAAAGTGATTTTCTTTCAGTGCATGTTTGACCATATTACTTTTCAATAAACTCTAGTGACTGTTGCCTCTAGGAGAAATGACAAACTTCTCTGTTTGATGTTGAAAGCCCTCACAATCAGGCTAGTTACAACTAATATTTCTAACTTTATTATACATTTCTTTCCATCCCACAATTTATAATAGGGATTGTATTGGTAATGGGTCTTGAAGATCTTCCATGCCTTTTGTATTGGCAAGCTAAGAGGTACTTAGCACTTTGTTTCAAGTTCATAATTGTGTCAAGTATTAAGACCCAGAGTTTGTGAATCCCACAGGGGGATGAACTTGCTGCCATAGCATGAAGGGGTGGGGCAGGGAAGAGCTAATACCATGGATAAGGAGAGGCCCAGAATGGAAAGGAAAGAGTTTTTGAGAACAGAACTTGAGGAGGCAGAACTTCTGAGAGCTACACAGAACTTCTGCTGAGGACTTCTGCTGAGAACTACCAGGAACCAGAATTGCTGGGAGCTGGAACTGCTGGGAGCAAGCAGCATGGAGGCTGAGCAGCTACCATAAATGAAGAGAGGAGGATCTTTGCCTGAGGGAGCCTGTTTTGTTTTCAAGGCTTCAGAAACTGGGTATTCACTGCATTAACTATGTGTGCCAACTTTGTGGCTTTTGTAATGACTCTGACTTTCTGGTTTGGGGATTCAGCTTTCTGGCATTGGAATAAGTGCTCTGGCTCTGTCCTCCATGTGTATAACCTGTCATATTTTGTGATTCACAACTACACCAGCATATTTATATTCACTGTGGGCATTGCGAATATTGCATTGTTGTTACAGGGACAAATTAACCTTCTCTCTGTTTCTCAAGCATAGTATTTCATCTTTTTATGTGTTTTGCAGTGACCAGTCCTCATGCCTGAAATACACTCCCTCCTTAACTCACAAAATCCCTCATTTCCTTCAAGACTTAGCTCAAATATTGTCTTCTCCATGAAGCCTTTCTATATTCCCCTCAACTGCTAGTTAACTCTCTCCTTAACTAACTTATATTTAACCACCTGGCCATAGCTGTATTTCTTTGTGTAGAGGAGATAACATGTATATGTTATCACACTCAATAAAATGTAAATAAAATATTAAAATAGGTGCTTAATAACTTTGATTCATTGAATGCTTGAAAAAATAGCTGAACATTTAAAAATCAATAAAATACAGATAAAATATGAAAAAGTAAATTACATGCAATAAGTCTTTATCTCTTAGCAAATGAAAAAATCATTTTAAAGGAAATATCTCTCAAAACTTGCAATTTCTTACTGACTACAGGGGGCTGAGATACTTTTAACAAGCATTTAGTTAATAAGATGACATAAAATATGAAGAAAAGTCTAACACTAAACATAGTTAACTCAATAATTCTACTGAAAAGTTAAGGATTTCCAAAGACCTTAGTATTAGTATCATCTCCTCTTTCTCCATTTCATTTGAGTAAGCATTCAGAAATAAAAAACTTCTCTTAAGAACTATTTTTGCTGAATCCCATAAATTTTCATATGATGTCTCATTATTGTAATTCTCATGAATGAAGTTTTTGTTTATTTCCATGATTTGTTGCTAAACCCACTCATTCTTTAGGATTAGATTATTTAGTTTCCAGTTAATTTTTAGTCTATCATTCAATGGCCCTTTATTACATATAATTACTATTTCATCATGATCTGAAAAGGGATGCATTTAACATTTCTGCCTTTCTGCACTGAATTATGAGGTTTTTATGGCCTAGTACATAGTCAATTTTTGTGTAGGTGCCACATGCCACTGAGAAAAAGAATGTATTCCTTTCTATCCCCATTCAATTTGCTCCAGAAGTCTACCATATCTAACTTTTCTAAAATTCAATTCACCTCCTTAACTTCCTTCTTGTTTATTTTGAGGTTAGATTTATCAAGTTCAGGGCGGGGCAAAGGAGTTGAGGTCCCCCACTAGTATAGTTTGATTTCTATTTCTTTCTGTCACTCCCTTAACTTCTCCATTAAGAGTTTTGGATATTAAGTATATGTGATATACTCATGATATAAGTATATATGTGATATTAAGTAAGATAAGTAATGATATTACTGCCTCGTCTGTGGTGTTTTTTAGCAGGATGTTGTTTCCTTCCTTACCTTTTTAAATTAGAGCAATTATTTCTTTTGCTTTGTCTGAGATTAGGATTGTTATGCCTGCTTTTCTTTTAACTTTAGCTAAAGCATAATATATATTTACTCCAGTCTTTTACCTTTACCCTGTGTATATTCTTCTGTTTCAAATGTTTCTTGCAAACAATATATTATAGGATTATGGTTTTTAAGCTGTTTTGCTATCCACTTCCATTTTATGGGAAAGTTCATCACATTAACAGTTATGATTACTATCAGTCTTTCTCTTTCTCTCCATCCTATTCCCCCCCATTATACTTTTATTTCTCCTTTCTCCCTTTCCTTCCTCACTAGAGTTTGGCTTTTGACCACTGCCTCCTCAATCTACCCTCCCTTCTATCAGCCCCCTTCCCTTTTCTTCCAGTTTCCCTTAGTAATTCTTCCCTTCCTTCTATCCCCACCCCTTTTCTTTCCCTTTCCCCCTCCTACTGCCTATACAGCAAGTTAGATTTCCATACCTGATTATGTTATTCCTTCCTTGAGCCAAATTCAATGAGTAAGGTTCAAACAATGCTCATCTCCCTCCCTTTTCTTTTCTCTGCTGTAATGTGTCTTTCTTTCTCTTCACGTGATGTAATTTACCCTTTTCTGCTTCCTCTTTCATTTTCTCCCATTACAATCCCTTTTCAACACCTAATTAGTTTTTTTTTATCATTACATCAAAATCAACTTATACCCACCCTATGTCTCCGTATGTCCCTTCACAATGTCATAATAAAGATACAGTTCTCAACAGTTATAAGCATCATGTTCCCATGTAGGGATGTAAACAGTTGGCCCTTATTGAATAACATGTTTGTTTGTTTTTTTCCTTTCCTGTTTACCTTTTTATGCCTCTCCTGAGTCTTGTATTTGAAAATCGGATTTTTCCATTGTGTTCTGGTCTTTTTATTAGGGGAGTCTGGCAATCCTCTATTTCATTGAATAGTAATCTCCTACCGTGAAAGATTGTGCTCAGTTTTGCTGTGCAGTTGATCCTTGGTTGTAATCTGAGTTCCTTTGCCTTATGGAATATTATATTCCAATCCCTCCAATCTTTTAATGTAGAAGCTACAAGGTCCTGTGGAATCTTTTTTTTCAGAGATCCTATCCATGTGGCTTAATATCAGGAAGGCTGAGAGGTGGGGAACAGGACAATCTCAAGAGTAACACTTTCACCAAGTGGGTATAAGAAGGAAACAGGATCCAGACATGATTCTTTACATTGACAATTACACTGAAATTTTCAAAATTCAAGCAGCAGTTTGAATTAAATGTATCTCTTTAAAAAAACAACAAAAGCAAAAAACAGAAACAAACAAACAAAAAACAGTGCCCCAGCCGGCGAATCCACAGAGGGTGGTGCTAGCAGCCAGGTACAGGCTCCTCCAAGGAAGCCCCACCCTGTCAGCTCAGTGACCTGACAGAGAAATGCCAAGGGGGGCCCCTGTGGGGGAGGTGGTAGGATCCTGTCTCCTTTTCCAATAGTCTCTGTATCATAAATGCAGCTGGGAATCACTTGTCCATTGCCCTAAAGGCCCATGTAGCACACCAGCACATGGTGGCAAGTAGACCTTCTGGGTCCCAGGGGGATAAAATGTCTCTTTTCCTCCTCTTTTTGAGAATGAAGTCTTCACACAGGCTGTCCCATTGTGGCTAACCTTCCATTGAAACTCACTCCTTTGCTCCTGAAACCACTCTATGCTGGCAATTCCTTTGGTGGGTGTTTTTACCCCACCACATTTTTTCTCTGTTCCTTCAAGTTGCTCCAGGAGAGGCCTGGAAGAACAGGGGGGCCAGGCCACACTCCCACCCCACTATTCCCTCCCCTTCCTGGAGATGAGAGGAGGGAGAATGGGAAGCTTCACTTTTTCACTATCAGGTTGAGATGGAAAACTACGGTAAAAGCAAAACCAAGTTGTTCCAGACAAAATAAAACACAGAAAGGAACAACCATAGAATTCTGGATTAGGTCCTGTGTAATCCTTGAAGAGGAGCCCAAAGAGGGTTGGGGCTGCTTGATACCCCAAAATATCAACATGCTGGGTCCTGTGGAAAGAATTCCACTCAAGTCTTCTCAGCCAAGGAAAAAGTAAAGTTTATTGAAAGTTCAAGTTCGCCACGTGGGGTGCTAGGCCATTTAAAGGTGCTCTCACAGAGCAAGTCTATTCTAAGCTATCTCATGGCGCTCTCACTGAGCAAGTCTATGCCAAGCTATTCCATGGTGCTCTCACACCACATGGAGGGAAGATGGGGTTCTATATACAATAAGGTTGTGGGAGGAATCTAGGGGTGGTCCAGAGAAGGAGATTGGGGAGGGTCTTCAGGAGGAGTCAGATGAGTTCAGACTCCAGTAATGAGTGATTCAGGGTGGGAAGTTGCTGGAGGCCACCTGGAGACCATAGACAATGGTGGGTCAGGCCAGTTCAAGGGTGGGAACAGGAACATTAAGGGGTGGGAAACTATTGGAACAAAGGGGGTCTAAAGACTTGGGCAGAGCCACATCTCAAGGCCCATGACCTCAGGTAAATGTCTTCCCGGGGGCAGGTTTACTTTCCCAGAGCCTGTACCTCAAAGAATCAAGGAGAGTTCAAAAAGGGGGGAGGGGTCCCAGAGCCTACACCTCATCAATCCTGACTGTGGTTCCACAGTATTTGCATTGTTTATTTCTAGCTGCTTGCAGTATTTTCTGCTTGAGCTAATTATTCTGGAATCTGGATACAATATTCTTTGGCATTTTCAATTTTGGATCCCTTTCAGGAGGTAATCAGTGGATTCTTTCAATGACTATTTTACCCTCTAGTTCTAGGACCTCAGGGCATTTTTTCTTGATCATTTCTTGGAAAATGCTGTCCAGGCTAGGTAGACCAATAATTCTTAAATTATCTCTCCTGTATCTTTTTTCCAGGTCAGTTGTTTTCCCAATGAGATATTTTATGTTTTCTTCTATTTTTTCTATTTTTGATTTTGTTTGACTGATTCTTGATGTCTCATAGAGTCATTAGCTTCCACTTGCCCAATCTAATTTTTAACAAATTGTTTGCATAGTTAGCTTGTGTGCCTCCTTTTCCATTTGGCCAGTTCTACTTTTTAAGGAGTTGTTTTGATCAGTGTACTTTTTTTTCCATTTTGTCAATTGTATTTTTAAAGGAATTGTTTGTTTTTTCTTTTACCTCTCTTATTTGACTTTTACAATCTTTTTTGACCTCTTCCACAGCTTTTTAGTCTTGAGACCAGCTTATATTCCATTTTAAGGTTTCAGATGTGAATGTATTGACAATGCTATCCTCTCCTGAGTTTGTGTTTTGATCTTCCCTGTCACCATAATACTTCTCTGTGGTCACTGCTTTATTTTGTTTCTTTTTGCTAGTGGTGTTTGCATTTTTACAGTTTTTAAAACAAAGAAATAAAAAAAGAAAAGAAAAGTAGTCCAGCAAAACCAATCATTTTAATAAAATCTGATTGTATGTGCAATGTTCAAAATTCATAGTCTCTTCCCCTGCAGAGAACTGGAGGCACATTTGCTTACATCTTCTTCAGGGCCAGGTTTGGTCTGCTTACTTATATAGTGGTTAGAATTATAGGTTTCTGTATAGCAATCATATTCAATGTTTTTAAGGCTCACTAATTTTTCATCACAAATGTACCACATGTACCACATATACCCACAATTTGTTTATCCACTCCAAAATGGATAGGAAGCTCATTAAAGTGGTTATGAATAGTTTGGTGTATGTTAGGCCCTGATATCTTTCACCTCCTTGAGATGACATCTCAGTGTAATAAAGTCTAGATACTTTAGACAGTCGCATAACATAGTTTTAAATTGCTTTCCAGAATGGATGGACCAGTTCACAGTTCACCCAGCAATGGTTAGTAGGGTGCCATTCTTTCCATAGTCTCATCTTCTGTTGTTATCTTTGCCAATTTTCTAGTTGTGCGGTAAAAGCCCATAGTTGCTTTGTTTGTGTTTCTCTTATTAGTGATGCAGAACAATCTTTCATATGGTTGATAAGCATTTTCAAGTCTTTTTTTGAGAAATGTTAATATCATTTGACCGTTTTTATGCACTGGGAAATGGTTCTTGGTCTTACATATTTGAGTTAGTTTTTTATGTGTCTTAGATATTAGACACTTATTAGAGATATTTAACTCAGATTTTTTTTCAGTCGATAATTTCCCCCCTTTAAATCCTAGTTGCATTGATTTTGTAAGTGCAAAAGCCTTTCAATTTTTTTTTGCATTTTTTGTGGGGGGAAAGGTGCTGCAATTGGGACTAAGTGACTTTCCCAAGGTCAACGGCTAGTTTTCTGTTTGTTTTAAGTGTCTGAGTTCAGATTTGAACTCAGGTCCTCCTGACTCCAGGGCCAGTGCTCCATTTACTGTGCCACCTAGCTGCCCTAGCCTTTCAATTACTTGTAACTGAAGTTATCTATTTTTATTTTTTGTGATCATCTCTAACTTTTGTTTGGTTAAGAACTCTTCCCTTAGCCATAGTCGTGAAAGGTACTTGATTTAGTTTTCTTGTACTATTTTTTGTCATTTGGTGAGAGAAAATCTACTTTTTGATACAGAGATACTGGCCTCCTGACTATTCCATGAACAAAATCCTTTATTCCTCTTCTCTGGGCCCCTTCTCTGGCTGTCCCTCATGCTTGGAACACTCTTCTTCCTCCCCTCTACTGGCATCCCAGGCTTCCTTTAAATCCCAACTAAAATCCCACATTCTACAGGAAACCTTCCTCAACCCCTCTTAATTCTAGTGTCTTCCCTCTGTTAATTATTTCCTGTTTTTCCTGTATATAGCTTACTTTGAATATATTTGTTTATATGCTATCTCCCCCATTATATTGCAAGTTCTGTGAGAGCAGAAACTGTCATTTGCCTCTTTTTGTATTCCCAGTACTTAACATAACATTTGCCATATACACAGTAGGTACTTAATAAATACTTCTTGATTTAAGCATTTTTTTTGTTCTACCTAATCATATGACCTTTATTTTCAATAAACAGTAAATACATTGGGATCTTTTATACTCTAGACCAGTTCCTAATGCCATGACCCTTTAATACAGTTCCTCATGTTGTGGTGACCCCCCCCCAACCATAAAATTATTTTCATTGCTACTTTATAACTGTAATTTTTCTACTGTTATGAATCATAATGTAAATATCTGATATGCAGGATCTATTTTCATTGTTACAAACTGAACATAGCCCACAGGTTGAGAACCACTGCTCTAGACCTTTCAGTCACTTGTGTAAATGGAAAGATATAATCTGTTGTAGAATAGTGTTTGCAAAAGTCTCCCTATTCTCATCTCAAACCTTAATCAAGGATGCCCTTGATAAATGTGTATGGGTCAGCAGTTATTGACAGTTTCTCAATTGTAATTTTTATTTTTGTAAGGTCCATTCTTCTATGTATTGTTATACATGATGGTTAGATGCAACTGAAGTCTTTCTGAAGGTGCTGCCACTGTGTAATATGGTAGGAAAAGCACAGAAGACAAGGATTCATCTTGATTGCTACTTACTTTGCAGCCTTGAAAAAATGATATGAACTTTCAGGGCCTCAATTCCTTCATATGTAAAATGAGGGGATTAGATTTTTAAGGTCCCTTCTACCTTCTGAGCATAGAGCATCAAGTATGCAACTGTGGTTGATCTTATAACAGGCTTGCCATATAAATTATTTTGTATTATTTATTTGTAGTTTTGTTGCTACTATATCATTTTAGTCATGTCACACTCTTTATGTTCCCATTTGAGCCTTTCTTGGCAAAGATACTGGAGTGGTTTACATTTCTTTCTCCAAGTCATTTTACAGATAAGGAAATTGAGGCAAACAGGGTTTGAAGCTGGATTTCAACTCAGGTCTTCCTGACTACAGGCCTGATGCTCCACCCACTGTGCCATCTAGCTGTACACATTGTATCCCTCCAGCATGTAAGCACTTTGAGGCTAGTGACTATTTCATTTTTCTGCGTGCTTTTGTGTCCTCAGCCCCCAGTACCAGTTTGCAGAGGAGAGAATACTAGGTAAAATACCATGTACAAGAAGTCAGGACTTGACTTAAGCATTTGATTTCTAAAAAATCACCAAACTCCTCTGGGCTTCACTTTCTTCATTTGTGTATGTTTAGTGGTATTGCTCTCATAGTTGTTTAGAGGGTAAGAGGAGACTAGATCTATGATTTAATTTGTTTAGGGAGCCCACAGTGAGGGAACTGTAGCAACAAGCTATAAATTAGCACCCATTCTGCAATGTACTCTTAGAGACTTGACTGGCAGCTCCAGAGTCACTTGTCCAGGTTCAATTAGGTCAACACTTGAACCTATGTCTTCCTGACTCTGAAGTGTCCTCTCTATCCACTGTGCCATACGTCCTGGATGGTTATCCAAGGTGATAATGATAACTTAATGGAGTTTTGGGTGAAGAATATAAAAGGAAAGGTTTGTAAACTCCCTAAGAAAAGCATTAAGCTTTCACAAATTGATGCCTTTCATCAAGGTAATCTTTTCATTTCCTTATCTTTACCATTGTCCTGCCTTGGAGTGTACACTCTGGTCTCCAAGGGAAAGCAAGTCTTACCTCCTTTTGCATTCCCTTCTTTGAGGTGCATAAGTCTTGAGTAGGAAGTGTTCCAAGAGGAGGCAAGCCTCAGTCAAAGGAAAAAAAACCACCCCTCAAAATAAAATAGCCCATGAAATAATCAGATTAAAACTGAGGAATCTGTTTTTAGTTAGACTTCTCAACAGAGATGGCTATGTCCACTGGCCTCCCACTGCCTCAGAGTCATGGGATGTCATCAATTTATTTTTTAACTTCTGTTTGACTTTGGCTGAGAGCTAATGAATTGTTTATATTTCCCCTTCACTAATCCAGCTACAGAGACCCTGGAGGAAAATTTTTTTAAAAGAATTAAAAACCCACCCGTGGAGAAGATTCCAGGAGGAATGGACATGTACAGCTGAAAGCACGGAGCTCAAATCCTTATTTTTGGTACTTAATGAATGCCATTCCCACATCCCCCACCCCTCAAACAAATATTGATGGTTTAACAAAATTTAATTTGGTAGCTAATTGGCTGGCATATAATGTGACTGTATAGGATGTCATGCATACTTTGGGCTAAGCAGGGATTAAGTTGATCTTGCACATTTCCTATTAACGGTTACAAATATACTTTGTACTCTAATGGTTCCTGAGAGCTGGGCAGCACAGCTGGATTGACATGAATGCCAACTACACATGAATTTAAAATCACCCCAGAGAGAAGCTAGGAAAGGTCATGGAAACTAACAGTGGATGGAAGTAGAAGAGCCTATGCATTGAAATGGTATCATTCACAGGAAGGAATAAGAGGAGGGCTGCTGGCAGCCAGAAAATACTTGGATGAGGACATTAAAGTCCTATTTGAGCACTTCCAAAGGGAACAAAGCCATACCATAGCTAGAACACAATCAGAAGCAGTTAAATAGAACATGGAGTGCTGTGGTAGCAATGTTGTACCTTTGTTAAACAAAGGCCAGGGAGTCCCTTGCTTTTTTTTTTTTACTAATGGCCCGCACAAGCAACAGAAGCACCTCTGGGGCTTGCTAGCTGGGCAGATCCTATGAGTGGACATTTTTCAATATGGAAGATATACGGGGGAGTGGAATTACAGAATATTATTATTGGAGTGGACCTCTAAAACCATTTATTCCAAACTATATGTAAACAAGACTCGACAACATACTCAACAAGTGGTCATCTAACTTCTTCTTTAAGACCTGTCATAAGGAAGTACCTATTTCTAAAGGGAGTCCATTCTATTTTTTGAAAGTTTTTATTGTTAATAAGTGGCAGCTAGGTGGTATCATGGATAGAGTATCAGCCCTGGAGTCAGGAGAACCTGAGTTCAAATCCAGTCTAAGACACAAACCTGAGCAAGCCACTTAACCTTGTTTGCCCCAGTTTCCTCATATGTAAAATGAGCTGGAGAAGGAAATGGCAAACCACTTCAGTTTCTTTGCTATGCAAACCCCAAAAGAGATCACAAAGAGTAGGACATGATTGAAACAATTTAACAATAACAACAAAATTGTTAGTAAATTGTTGGGTTTTTTTTCTTTACATCAGGCATCACTTTGCCTCTTTACAACTTCCACCTCATCTCCTACCTCCATCCTCTGGTATCAAGAAGAAATCTAATTTATCTTCCACATAACAGTCCTTCAATACTTGAACACCCTACACACACACACACACACACACACACACACACACACACACACACACACAGCCTTTCATCTAAGTTCAACACCGCCAGTTCTTTCAACCAGTCCTTATATTGCAATAATATGATCAGTGACTCTAGAACATGCCGGTTACCTAGTAGGTGCTTCATAAATGCTCATAAACTGATGCCTTTCACCATCCTTTACCCTCCTCAAAATGTTTTTCTCGCATAACAACATCCTTCCTAAAACACAGCTCTCAAAACTGACCACAACAATTTGGATGGGAGTCTGATTTGGATCAGTATGACTATTGCCTTCCTGGTCCTAGAAAATTTACCTCTGTAAAGGAGTGTGTGATGACATTAACTTTTTGGCTAACACATCATTTTGTTGAGTCATTTTGAGCTTGTAGTCCACAAAAGTCTGAAATATGGAATGATAAAACAACTCAGTAATAAGGTCATATTTCTCATGGGCCTGTTACTACTGTCAGAGATTCTGCCATTAGGAATTCATTTCACTCATAGAAAAAAATAATTATAAAATGCCTGTGACGGGCAAAGAACCATGCTCCTATTCTAAGTATCCTGGTGGCTTCAGGGTCACTGATAAAAAACCAAAAAGTTTTAGATGGAGTCTCAAAGCAACTTCAGAAAAGTTAAATGACTTGTCCTTGACCATTCAACTGTCAGAGCCAAGAATTAAACCCATGTTTCCTTGTTCCAAGGTCAGTACCCTTTCCACAATATTATCTGGAAGGTTCCCACGTACTAAGAGAAAGACCTGGAAATACCAGATCATAATATTTTGGGATCTCTTCTACCACCTGTCCAATACCCAGTCCATCCCAGAAATAAAATTTCAGCCATAGATCTTTGGAACTCAGGCCAAAAGTATCTCCAGAGTCTTAGCTTCTAAATATCAAGACAAAACTTCCTTACCTAGAATTTGCTCTGGAGAAAAAGTATGGTTTAGTACAAGGGTCCTTAAGTTATTCTGTGTCATATGAATATTGACAGGCAAGGGGCCATGTTTCAAATCCTTATGTAAAATAGAAAGAACATGAAAGTGCTCTTACCATCATTTTAAAAAGGGGGGAGAGAGGATGGCTAGGTGGAACAGAGTACTGGCCCTGGAGTCTGGAGGACCTGAGTTCAAATGTGGACTCAGACACTCACTAGCTATATGACCCTGGGCAAGTCACTTCAACCCAATAGCTTCAAAATTAAAAAGTAAATAAATAAAGGAGGGGGAAAAGCAAGCATAAACTGTGTGAATTAACTACTGATTCCTTCCCTTAAAAAATTACTTTGGTAGTCCAGTAAAGTCTATGAAGAGGAACAAGGTGATGCAGTGGACAGAGAACTGGTCCTTGACTCTGAGTTCAAAGCCAGCCTCAGACACTCACTAGTTGTGCGACCCCAGGCAAGTCATTTAACCTCATTTGTCTCTTCTATAAAATGGGGATAATAAGAGCACCTTCCTCCCAATGTTATTATGAGAATCAAATGGGATAATATTGTAAAACGCTAACACATCTCGGGCACACATTTAAGTGCTATATAAATGTTAACTTTTTTATTATTAATTTTATTAAAGTTTTTTTCTCATCTTAGCTTTATAGAACCCTGTGAAATCTCTCCACCACATTCTCCAGGTTAAGAATTTCTGCTGAAGGCTGTTGGATCAAGACCAACCCTTACTAGTGCTAAGGATGATTCGAGAGTTAAGCAAGCAGAATTAGACCAGAGATCTCTGGCCTCACAGAAGAACCATGGGCAGCAAGGCCAAATGTCCTTCTTGGACATTCTTTTTTTTTTTTTTTTTTTAAGGGGAGAAGGCAAGGCAATTGGGGCCAAGGTCACATAGCTAGTAAGTTTGTCAAGTGTCTGAGGTCACATTTGAACTCAGGTCTCCCTGACTCCAGGGCCAGTGCTCTATTCACTGTGCCACAAGCTGTCCCTTGCTTTTTTTTTTAACCAGCCTTCCAAATGTTTCTACTCACTCTCATATTTCCTTACACTGTGTCTAATGAGTCCAGCAGCTAGTACAATACCTTCCACATAAGTAGTTCTTCAAAGTGCTTTTGAATGAATGGCCATGAGCACAAGTGATTCAGAATGCAGTAATTGGGATGGAGACGGGGTTTAATTTGTATCCAAAGTTCTTACTTGCCTCTACGTCGTTCCTGTTTGGTTTTGCTGGCTTGTATTTCTTGTCCTTGGATATTGTACTTTTCTATTTTCAGTCCTGTTGAATTTTCTTGCTATTCACTATGCTTTATGAGATATGATCCTAAATTAATGAACCTAAGTCACACTATGCAATCAACCATCTTCTTACACAATATATGTGTTTCAGCACATTAAGCCAAGGCATTTGATAATTTAGCTTACTTCTTACATGTCTATATCAAAATGGATGTCTAATTTATCCTTTCTATTGATAACTTACCTAAATGTTCCAATTGCCATTATCAATAGCTCAAGGCAAATCCAAATCCCTCATTGTGGCTCTGGGGAAAGAGAATTGCTTCCTTGCCAATTAGGTATCACAATGAACAGAGTGCTAGACCTGGAGTCAGGATGACCTTAATTCAAATCCAGCTTCTAATGCTTACTTAGTCGGGTGATCCTGGGCAAGTTTTTAAATTTCTTTCTACCTCAGTTTCCTGCAAAATGAAGATAATAATAGCATATACCTCTGTTGTTATGAACATAAAATGAAATAATATTTGTGCATTTTGCAAAACATAAAATGCTATATAAATGCTAACATCATCTACTATTTGTTTCTCTCTCAAAAATAAAATGAAACAAAATAACTTTCCCTTGGGAGGGTTTAGTAATGCATTTTTACTTCTGTCAGGCTTTCAGTCTATCAGTATGTGTGGAATAGAGTACTGGGCTTGGAGTCAGGAACACCTGACTCCTTTAATTCCTTACTCTCACCCATCACTGCAGCTGTGTGACCACTGGCAATTCACTCTTGTCCTTATCCCCATGTGTGAATGGGGATAAGGACAAGACTCATAGGATTGTTGCAAGGCTCAAACAAGATAGCATGTCTGAAGGGCCTAGCAAACTCCAGACTACTATATTAATAGCCAACAAATATTTGTTTTTGTTGTTCATTTGTTTTTCAGCAATGCCTGGCTTCATGACACCATTTGGGTTTTCTTGGCAAAGTTTATATTACAGATTAGGAAACTGAGGTGAACAGAATTAAGCTACTAAGTGTCTGAGGACAGATTTGAACTCAAGAACATAAGTCTTCCTGACTTAGGGTCTGGAATTGTATCCACTGCTACCTAGCTGTCCCTAACATTTATTAAGCACCTACTGTTTGCAAGGACCTGCACTAAGCATTGTGCCTGGTATATTAATGTTCAGTGTCATCAGATTTATCACATTAATTTATGAGGTATGACCCTCAATTATGGAGACCGATTCCAGCTGGCAAAATTTAAAAGCTAGGTAGATAGTAAAAGGGTGCGCTCACAATAAAGGGAAGCAAGGCAGCAGAAAGTCACTTATTTCCAGAAGGAGGATCTATAAAACTGGTGGAGAGCTCTAAGGAAACAATACCCCAAGGGCCGGGTTGGGCTCCCTTGCTAACATCAGCCACTCTAGCCAGGGCTATTTTCAGCTTATGAAAGGATTTCCACTCAGTCCTGGACAGGCAGGTTGTTGGCAGAGAGCATTTCTGGCTGTAGGACTAAGGAAAGGGTGGACACTTGAACTTTGCAGAGAGGATCCAGATGTTGAGGAGGGGAATGTGACCAAGGGGTGGAGGGAGGATGTGCAGAGGCCAATCCTGTTGGCACCAAGATGAAATTGTGGTGACAAGTGATGTTGGATTTCAGCAACACAACTGTCTCTGTGCCCAAGTGCCTTTATACATGCATCCCAAAATAAAATCTCCTACTCTGCAATGGAATGTTGTTGTTGAGTCCTTTCAGATTCTTTGTGACCCTATTTGAGCTTTTCTTGTCAAAGATACTGGAAGGGTTTGTCATTTCCTTCTCCAGATCACTTTACAGATGAAGATACTGAAGCAAACAGGATTAAGTCACTTGCCCATGGTCACTCAGCTAATAAGTGTCTGAGGCTGGATTTGAACTCTTGAAGATGAGTCTTCCTGATTTCAGGCCTGCCATACTATGCACTGAACCACCTAGCTTCCCCTTTGCAATACAATGGGATCATAGATTAGAGCTAGAAGGGATCATAGAGTCCATCAAGCCCAACCTCCTCATTTTACAGATAAGGAAACAGAGGCACACAGAGGTTAACTGACTTGGCCTAGGTGATACAACTAGTAAGTGCCAGATATCATTTGAACCAGGTCTTCCTGACTCCAAGACCAGTGCTCTATCTACTATACCATACTACTTCTAGCTCATTTTAGAATTCAAGAGGAGGTAAAACATGCCTTCAAGTGCCACAAATTTACTTGATAAATGTTCAAGCTGTTTTAGGGCAGGCAGACAGCTTCATTAAAACATTTCTGAAGGAGCAGCTTAAATTCAGAGCTTCATGTGAATCATGGGGGTCTGGGTGCCATATCACCCTGGAAATTACAGAGTGCTAGAAATTAGATGTTTCATGAGCAGGTACTATTCTAAATAGTAATTTTCTAGAATGATTCTCTCCTTTCTTTTGTGTGACATGACTGTAATTTCCTATCAAACTCTACCTGTCTCTGAAGTGGCAATCAACTGCCAAGATCAAATTAACTGAAAGTTTGGGAAATGGAAGAGAGAGAAAAATACCTAACCTTGTTCTCAAGCTCTCTCTCTCTCTCTCTCTCTCTCTCTCTCTCTCTCTCTCTCTCTCTCTCTCTTTCTCTCTCTCTCTCCTCTGTCCCCCCACTTTCTCTTTCTCTTAATGCTGTAAAAATTCACTTTTCAATGAATCAAAAATATTTCTGAGTGATGATCACTCCAAATAGCATCTTCCATTACTATAGATGCTTGTCCACACCAAGGAGCCATGGGGTGTTAACTACCAGTCATCTAATCTCATCCACTGAAGTTGCACTGAAAACCAGTTAGCCCTAAAAACCAGCCTCAAGTAGGCAGAGATCATAGTTGTTTATATGCTGAGATTTAGGGAAAAGTAGGAAAACACCCCACTATCCAAAATATCTTTCCTACTGATCTATAATAGGTACCAGAAATTCTATCATTAGAAATGCATTCGAGGGCCTTACCGGCTTAGAAAAGGCATAATTTTACAGTTAGATGAGATCAGAGAGCTTTAGAAATAGAATACAGAATAGGTTTCCATGGAGTCTTAAAATACATATGCCCCTGGGGGAAGTAACATTTCATTCTTTAATGCTAATGAGATCCTAATTCTTTCTTGAGACCAGGTTTTAACAAAAGGAGAACTGAAATACTGAGGGCCAGAAGAGACGAAAAAGGGAAGGAAGGTGTGAAAAGGTAGGTTTCAGGGAAATAAAATAGAAATAAGAGTCTGAAATTACTAAATAATGACTTTATTACCACATAATTTCACCATCTGGTG
>CM053595.1:200744328-200771289 GCA_028646575.1 Pseudocheirus occidentalis | reverse complement strand
TCTGACCTCAGAAACTTACTATCTGTGTGACTCTGGACAAATCACTTAATCCTATTTGCTTCAGTTTCCTAATCTGTAAAGTGACCTGGAGAAGGAAACGGCAAACAACTCCAGCATCTTTGCCAAGAAAATCTCAAATGGGGTCACAAAGAGTTAGACACAAATGAAATGACAGAACGATAGCAACAAAATATATAAGGCATTGTACTGGGTTTGAGAGCTATAGAGATGAAAAATGGCATAGCCCTTTGCCTTTAAGAAGTTTGTAGTCGAGGCGGCTAGGTTGTGCAGTGAACAGACCATCGGCCCTGGAGTCAGGCCTCAGACACTTAACACACACACCCCCTCCCAAAAAACAAAACAAAACAAAACAAAAAACAAACAAAAAAAAAACTAGTTGTGTGACCTTGGGCAAGTCACTTAACCCCAACTGCCCTCCAAAAAAAAAAAGGCAAAAAAAAAAGAGACTAGAGTACTGGCCCTAGAGTCAGGAGGACCTGACTTTAAATCCAGCCTCAGGCACTTGATACACTTATTAGCCATGTGACTTTGGGCAAGTCAGCCCCAATTGCCCTCCAAAAAGCAAAAAAAAAAAAAAAAAAAACCCTAGAAAGAAGTAACAATAATGATTTTTCCCCTTAAAACCAAGCTAGTTCACCTGAAACTTCATTAACTAGAAAGTACTTTATTCTGTGATTAATCTCATTTTGGAGTATGATAAAATATTGATGTTGTCTCAACATTCAGAAAAAATCTCTAATTTGTCTTCCCCATATTGGAATATGAAAGCGAAATAACAGATGTTACTTGCAGATCACGAAAATGAATGGTAGAGTGATTGAGAGTGACTTGTCTAAGATCATAGGGCAAGCTGAAGGCAGAAATAGTCCTGGGGCTCCTGAACTCCCAGATGACTGTTCTCTCCCTTTGCACACAATGCTTCAGGCTCATAGTCATAGGGACATAACAACATATTTTTAGCTTTGCTGAGAAAATCTGGTTTTCAGATCTCTTGAATTCCAGGGCATTATAAGGGAAGGTGGTAAGTTTTGTTTCCATTTTCTCCTTGCTAGAGGATTGTGTAAAAAAGTTATCTTTATTTAAAATCAGTTTCATTAGTGGAAAGCTAGTTATAAATAGCAATCTTCTCCTCCTTTCCCACTAAAACTATCTTAGTGAAAAATATTTCAGTAATATATCTTTTCCTAGATGTTTCTATTCTCCATATTATCCCATGCATCTATAGATTGATGTCAGAGCTAAGAAGAATTAGACCTTTGGCTGTGAATATACAATGCCAAAAAGGCAAAGGAAAAAAGGAAAGTGATGCAAAATTAAAAAAAAAAAAAAACCTCAGGACAACCTTCTACATATTGTAGATATGTGATACCAAACACCCAATTATTTGGATAAAATTTTCCATTTGCATTTGAAAGACCACTAGACTTAGAGTAATAGGATTTGTGTTCAGATTCTGGACCTACTATTTAATATCTTAGGAAGTTCAATTAAGTATATCAGAAAGAATTTATTACTTTCTATATGCCAAATATTGTTAGTTTCTAGGGCTACAAAGACAAAAAAGGGAGGGGGATAAAGTAAATAAATAGCACTACCCTCAAGGAGCTCACATTCTTAATTTCTCAGAGCCTCAGTCTTCTTATTTGTAAAATGAAGGTATTGGGTTAGGGTGGTCAGCTCAAACATTTTATGATTTTATGATCTTAAACATATGAATATTCCTACTCATATTCTGATTCTATAGCTCTGGGTCTGACATATGCTTCTACCTTAAGGTGGGATTGGAGGAAGGTGAGAGTTAATCCTTTTCCCATGTTACTGGGGACTCAGAACTATGCATAGCATCTATCAAGGCTTGTCATGCTTGTCCTGGATGTTAGAATTGCCCCATTAGATTTGGTACCAAGGCCTAGTATACATTGTTCACTATGGGGTCTTGACCCAGAGTTTAAGCACCGATAATGATTGAGAGTAGAAAAAGTTTAAGAAATTAGAGTAATTCAATTCGACATTTGTTAAATGCTTATAGGCATGGGGGATTCAAAAAGAAAAATGAAACAGCCTTTGGTCTCAAGGAACTGATAATCAGCCAAGAGGAAATAAATTGGTCTCTGTACTCAGACAAGTCTCACTAACATATTATGTTATAACATATATATGTATATATGTATGTATATATATATACATATAACAGAACATATAACATATGTTCTGCTGTGTTTGACTCTTTATGATTCCATCTGGAGTTTTCTTGGCAAAGATAATGGATTGCCATTTCTTCTCCAGATCATTTGACAGAAAAGTAAACTGAAGCAAATGGGGTTAAGCAACTTGTCCAGGGTCACACAGCTGGCAAGTGTCTGAGGTCAGATTTTAACCCAGGCCTTTTTGACTCCAGGCCCAGCACTCTACTCTATCCACTGTTCCGCCTAGCTGCCCTAATTTATACATGAACTAGACCAGTTCTGAAGGATCACTTTCTATATACGGCTCTCTCTCTCTCTCTCTCTCTCTCTCTCTCTCTCTCTCTCTCTCTCTCTCTCTCTCTTCTCCTAATGCCATTCACTCTCTCCATAGTATGACTATTCCATCCACCTCCATTTCCCTGAAACACTGCCTTTTCCACACACTCAAGGTTAAGCCTAACCATGCCTATCTCAATGATGAGTGTCAGATGTACATCCCAATGCACTTTAACCACTGATGGGGGACAGGAAAAATTAATTCACAACAACAGGCAGCAATGAACCTTTTAAATAGCCATACACAGTAAATTCCTCCTTCAAACTCTAATGGCAAACAAACCCTATATGCTTACTTAGTTAGATAAGGCTTCTGTCTAACTGTGCAATTATGTGGAGGGGTACTCACTTAAACAGTAGCTAATGCAGTGTTCTTATCAGATGCAAAGGAATTCCCTGATCAATTTGATGAATCTGGTGTGGTGAACACTTGCTTGGGACTGAATTATATCCTCCAATAGAGCCTGGGCATATCCACTGACAATTTATAAAGAAGAAGATGATCTCTAGAGCCTCAGCAATGATTTGATTGCTGTATTTATTAAGCACAGCATTTTATGCTCATCTAGAGTGCAAAAGGGAATCAACACAGCTTGGCTTTTTCCATTTTTGCTCTCTTCTACTACCTTTTGCTCTCCCCCACTTTTTTTCCCCCCTTGCTGAGCACAAAAAAATGGTTGAAAAGGAGCATTTGTGAATTTGATCCCAAGGGATGATTTCATCCTTATCCAAAAATTTGTCAGTGACCAAGGAGGCAGTCTAGCACCAAGAATTCCCAAGAAAAGGTGCTGAATCCTTGGACCAGGACCAAAAAAAAAGAAAATAGAGGAGGCACCAATTCTAGCAACCAGGGGTAAGATTGCCTGATCCCTGCCCTAGAGGAGAAGGAGGGGATTGTTCTGGGCAGTATAATCCTAGAAGCCAGCTGTCTAATGTGAAAAAGAGAAATTTTTGAGGAACACCAACCTCTGAGACAGACAGACAGACAGAGAGATACAGAGGGAGATAACGATCATACTTCTAGCTCCTGAAGCAGGAAAAGAAACAAAGGAAACTTAACCATAGTATGAAAAGAACAAAAGACTTTGCCTATCACTTTGATCATGAGTGACTTGGATATTATGGTCCCATAGGAAAGGGAATTGACCCTTTAGAAGCCCCAAGATTTCTTCCTTTATGAGGAAAGCTAAAGTTCCCTCAAAGAAGTACCATAAAGTTGAATGTCTATGAGTTCCCAGGTAGATATTGAACTCATCAGAGTATGTGTGTGAGTAGGGGGTAGAAGGGACATTGTCTCACTAACAACCACAAATTTACTTCCTCTCTAAGGAAGTATAAATTATATGATGGTGCTAGAATAGAATAAGCACAGGATAAATGCTTGCTGATTTGACTTGTTGATTTGAATCAAGAGGATGGAAGGACTTTGTGGGAAAGTGAACCTCATCAAAGACAAAGGGAAAGTTATACTGATATGATTCTTTATGGGCTCTTATGAACTCTTTATGTTGTTTGGAATATATTATAGCAGACCTGCAAAAGGTGGCAGTAGGTAAGGACCAAAATTAAAATAGGTTAAACTACTTCAAGCCATATATAGTTTTTTAACAGCTCACTTTCCAAGTAAAGGTATTGTTAATGATCAAACTACTTTGCAAATAAACTATATAAAAAGGGAAATATCAATTAATTACACTTATTACTTAAGATTTATATTTATCATGGAATCACAATAATGTTTAAAACAATTACTTTGCTAAGCAGGACATGATCCAGAAACTACAATCAGGAAATACTCCTTTACAAAATTGTCTTCAGTCAAAGACTTCCCAGCAGCAGCAATTTCTTCAGAAATCTGAAAATTAACCTTATCAGCCACCTCATTTTCTGAGTTTACTTTCTTGAAAAACCATTGTTCCCCACTGAGATTTTTCAACAATTTAGATGCTTTCATTTGTTTTTCACTGGGATCCAATTTGCGTAAGTCAGGATATTTTGATTTGACATGGTGGTGAAGCTTGTATTCCTTCTGAACAGCTAACACTTCTCAGCAAACAAGGCACAATGTTTTGTTTCTTATGTAAATGAACACATATCTATTTGTCCACTCCAGATGAAACACTCTATGTTCTTATTCTGTCTTCCATTTCTTTTTTCACCCATTTTACAAAGTTTCCCCAAAATCTTTAATGATATAATGAAAAAATCTCCATAGCATCTGTTTACATACAAAGAAATACTGAACTGAGTGTCTGACCTTGGAGAGAACACCAGACACTCATGACCTTGGAGGGTGCATGTGCAGCAAGGGTAAGAAGAAACCCTCATGCCATTGCTGTTCATTGAATAGTGGGTGAGCATCAGCTGTGCTGGCACATGGTTGCACTGACTTTGTCCCTTTTTAACTGAGTCAGTAACAACTGAAAACACAGTGGAAAGACATGACTGTCCCTCCTCTAAGACTAGAGACAGGCTGATGATGATTGGTTGCCACTGTATACTCTATCCTGCTTGTCATATGACCAGTGGTACCCACCAAGATGACAGGCACAATAGCGACTAGTGGAAGGAGGAGTAAGCAGGGCATGGACAAAGTGTTCCTTACATCTTTACTTCCATTTACATCCTCTACATTTTCCTGGGCTGCCCAAAATCCTTTGGTGGGCCATAAGTAGCACATGGGCTCTATATAGTACAGGCCTGATCCATAGCACAGAATATAAGCTTCCCTGTGTCCTACATATACATCATTACCTTGGTTACTTATATGGGACCTGGGAAACCTTTTATTCATACCTGTGGGCATAGACACAAGCTATATCCAAGTAACATCCTAAGATTTCCAAGAGGTTACTCTGGATGGGGTCAATATTAGCTAATAAGTGAAATATTTTGGTTTATGCCCCTACATTGAATTCAGTTTGTTTAAGCCCAGAATTAAGGAAACTGGGCAATAGGTTACATTTTTATTCAGAAAAAGTTTTGTCATAGTTTTTATTATAAAGATAAAAAATTTAATACTCAATGTTTTTATAGGCTCCTTAGTTTTTCTGTCTTTATTGGATAGTAGCCCTTGTTGGCTTTGATTTCTCTATTCTTTAGTTATATTCTATGTTACACCCAGAACTATGCTGAGTACATACAATGAACACAGTTTATTGTTTTGCACTTATTGTAGAATGCATGAGCCATCATAATAGCTCTTTGACAGTTTGTATGGCACTTTATTCAGTCAATCTGACAACTGGATAGTGTATCAGTCTCATTTTTTAGCATGGGAAAACTGAAGCATGGAGATGGATAAGTTGACTTGCCCTAAGACTAACTCAACTCCAGTTCTTCTGATGGTAATCCAGTGCTCTCTCCAATATACTACATTGCTTATACACAATTGCTCATGTTATAAATAGGTGATACAAATGCATGAACAAATTTTTATTCTGTATCCGCATTTTTTTCTTCTGACTCACACTTTTGGTATATCAAATATAGGAGGAGTCCATAAAATTTGTCATATGTCTCATCTTCTCTCTGCTCACAAGTTTGCTGGTAATTCTATCTACAATCCATGCTGAAGTCATTTATAGGCAGAACATATAAATCCAAGACTTGCATAAATCAGAATCTCTCCATAAAACATGGGTACACAAATGCATAAAAGCAAACATATCAAGGCTCTGCTCCAGGAGCATCTTACCCTTAACCCTCTTGCCAAGGAACAACTGGGATCTGACCTTTCTAAAATATAAGCATAAGAAACTGAGTGACATTTCCAAATATTTTGCCAGGTGTTTATTTGTGAATACTATTGTGTTCTTTTATTTATATATTACAAATACTTGACTGACTACACATATGGTCCAATTTGCAGAGGAGATTAAAAAAAAAAGCTTTTTTTTTTTTTGGTTAGTGGGAGGGAGGTATAGTACCAACCTATGATTTTATCTTTGTGGGGAATTCTTTCTACCCACCAAAACAGGTTGATAACTCTTTTGTGTACAGTCTTAGAAAGTTGCCTGGGAAGTAGAACATGGTAGCATGCTCTTATAATATTTGCTACCAGGGAGGCTGAGGCTATTTGCCTGAGCTTACAAGTTGTGAGCTATAATAGGAGCAAGACCAATTGGATATCAGCACCAAATTCATCACCAATGTTGTGAGTACAGGGACCAAAAGGCTACCTAAGAAGGACAAATTGGCCTAGGTCAGAACTGAGCTGTGTCAAATCTTCCATGCTGATCACCAGTGGTATTGGTCATAGAAGAAGTCAGACTGTGAGTAGAATGGAAAACAGCTTTCTTCTCCACCCATAGCCATAGTCAACCATAATACTCTCATTCCAAAGAGCTTTATTTAAGACAAGGAAGTTTTCCTGGTCAGAAACACTAAATTATTGCTCTTTTGCATCATCCAGGTTTGGGGATGGAGCTACTTTCCTTTTAATCTCCTTGATGGAACCAGCCTTTTATTCTCTGTTGGTGATCCAAGTGGTCAAGAGCTGTCAAAAGCCTACTTTTGTTAAAAGGAGTAACTCCTTAGTGACTAAAATGAGTTTTTTTTTCCCAGATTCTTCATCTTCCCTTCCATATGCAAGATATACTTTTTCTGATTATAATATATATGCTAGAAAGATAAGCTATTCATTCTACCCCATTCCCATGACTTTGTAGCATTAAACAGAAAGGGAAAGAAACACATCATGCAAGAACCCAAGATCACCAAACAGAGCCTGTTGTAACAGGAAAAGAGAAATCTAGCTAAGGCAAACCTCATTTATAAAAACCTACATTTACACAACTGAGAAATGTGGAGGTGGAAGAAAGATAGCAGGGGGGAATAGGAAAGGACTCTTTACAAAAGATTTGCCTGGCTTTACAAAAGGATTGACCCTAGGGTTATTTTCACGAGCAAGCTCTCCTAGTCCATTTTGTATATGACTTGATACCTTAACATTATATTTACTTATGTTCTTTTTTTTCTATGAGTACACATACTGCAGGAAGCAAAATATAGTCAAAGTCAATGATCTAATCCAAAGTACTCAGTTAATGTAAACATTTACCAAGAGTCACTGCCCAAAAAGATTTAAAGGAAATGACAAGTCTTTCCCTATACCCCTTGAGAATTCATGTGACATCCCTTTTCTCCTTCCATCTTCTAAAGATATATGATGAAACTGCAGAATCTTAAGACTTACAAGGGACTTTAGAAATAATTTATCACATTCACCAATCCATTGCAGGGATCCCAACTACAACATTTTAAATAGCTGATTATTCAACCAGTTTTTAACTTATATTTGCTGCTTATTCTACAATAATATACTATACTGTGCTATATTATACCATACCATACCATTCTATACCATACCATACCATACCATGCCATGCCATACCATACCATACCATACCATGCCATGCCATGCCATACCATACCATACCATGCCATGCCATGCCATGCCATGCCATGCCATACCATGCCATGCCATGCCATACCATACCATACCATACTATACTATATTATACTATATTATATGATACTGTAAGCTACATGAGGACAGGGGCAGTATCTTATATAAGCTTTATTTTATCTCTAGCAGCATATAAAAAAGTATTATGTACAAAGTTAGTACTTTATCAGTATTTGTTAAATAAATAAATTAATATTTTATCTCCCATTTACACTTAGTATATCTCATATGTACATAGTTGTTTGCAAGTGGTCTTCACCATTAGAATGAGTTCCTGGAGGGTAAGGATGGTGCCTCTTCTCCCCTTCTTTTCTGTATCCCCAGGCTTATCATAGTACTTGGCATGACATATGTGTAATAAATGCCTTTCTTGACAGGGAGCTCTCTACTTCATAAGGCAGCTCTAAGTGTGAGAAAGTACTTTCTTATATTGAGCCAACATCTTCCTCCTCAAACCTTCCATCCATTTATTTTAGTTCTGACCTATGGGGCTATAGAGAACAGATCTACCCAGCCTTTGACATAAAATCCCTAGGATTTCAGGTCCTGTAAGAGCCTGCCAAATCAACAACCTATTTTTCACTCAAACTATCCTTTTCCTCTAAGGATCTCTAGATCCTCTCCCTCCCCAGCAAATCTGAATTCTAGTTATTATTACTTTCTATTGATCATTCTTTAAGCTGTCTCATTCACAAAGTTTTAGAATAGTAATGAGGCAGTAAAACCAAGAAAAAACAGATAGTCCCAAGGATTTGGGGAGCAGTGGTGATTGTAAGCAAGTATTACAAACACCTTCATCTAAAATCTTATTTCTTCCCTTCCTGCTGTCTTCAACCTTTTCAAATATGCAGACTATAGCCTTTGCCTTTCCTGCACTCACATATCATTTCTAATTTGTTTTACCTTTTCTCATTTTTAACCTCTCTCTCCAAGGTTGCCAGGTACCCCTCAGCCAAGTCTCAGTAACTCTATTTCAACTTTGCCTTTCTTTTTCATTGGCTATCTTCTCCACTTTCAATTGCCGTCTTTCTCCCCCCAAGCTCTATTTTGGGTTTTTTCACTCTGTCTCCTCTTATTTATTCAACCCTGCCTTTAGCATGCTGGTCTACTTCACCCCAGTTCCATCAGTCACCCAGCAAGTGGCGGTCACCAATCTCTGAAAGATACAGTTTCCTAATTAGAAATGACATTTGAAATAAAATGCTCAAAGATCTCCTGCCTTCCCAAAAAGAAGTCATGTGGATGATTAAGAGGATAATGAAGTATCTCGCTATATAACAAATCACTAATTGGGAAAATCTTCCCTGAAGAAATACATATTTATATGGTTTTAATGATGGAGAAACTAACCCCCAAGCACAGTGGAAGATTTCCATTTTAATCCTTGGTCTTAAAAGCCTTTGCAAAATAGGGAAACAATGCTCTACATATTCAACAGATAATGTTTTCCATTATGGTTTACTACTTGGGAATATTCATAAATAGGATGAAATGGCAGGGTCTCCATCTTCAAAAAACAAACAAAAAAGCAACTTCTCTCTATGTGGTAATAGAGAAAAGAGATAACCTACTGAGTTGCCTAAGAGGTACTCTGTACTCTGTGCTTGGAGACCATCAGAAGGAAAGAAATAAGATCAAATAAATATTTCCTACTATTCTCGGTCAAAGACTTTTTCTGAGGTCCACCATTTTTGTGAGTTTTTTGTTTTATCTTTGTCCAGAACTATGATTTTGTCAAAATAGAGAATTCCCAATAAGTAACTTTCCTCTATGGGAGCAGATCTGTAACTTCTTTGTTACTTAGAGTTACAAACAAAAGGTTTAGGGATACCAAGAGTGATGAAAAATTAAGTGACTTGTCCCATGTCATTCATATTGACAGAAATAGGATTTGAATGTAGGTCTTCCAGCCTTCTATACATTGTACCATGTTGCCTCTCAACTTTTTGATGAATAGTGAATACATAGGGGAAGAATTTACAAACCAATTTCCTACATTGAAGAGCATAGGCTATAAATAAATGAGCCATTATTTTGTTACTAGATTTTTTTATAATGAGGATAGGAAGCAAGGAGAAACAATTTGCTAGTCTCCCAATAACACATTGTCACTGACTTGTGGTCATTGCAGTGAAATTCTTCCAAACTTATAAGTTTCCTTTCAATTTCCCTGTCTACCTTTCTATTTGGTTTGGGGGCTATGTAGTAGGAAGAAAGAGATGGAAAAATTGAAAGGAGGTTTCCAAAGACACAATCCTTGGGGAAAAGGCTTTTTATGTGTTTATCCTCAATAAAGAGAAGCAGGAAGGGAAATAAAGTTGTGATTGTTTGCTTTTAAATATGTGTGACCACTTCACAGGATTCATTATCTACATTAAGCTATATAATGGCAAACACCAAAAGAAAATGAGAAAATATCTTGTCTCTTCAAGTTGGTCTTGAGATTGTAGGCCTTTAGAGGGATTTTTGTGGTCTTTCTAAACAACTGGCAGGCCCCAGCAAACCTCTCCATTCCTAAGACTTTCACTGTGAATCCATAGCATAAGGAGAGGAGCCATGGCCCCCTAAGGAGTTATTAACTCTCATATTCTTAGGTCCTACTAAATGGCTACAGGGTGCTCCTGTAACTTCACCAGAGAATCCATTGGGGGAGCTATGTCTCCAATCATTCATCCATGGGCCAAAAAGAAATGGCTTGAATAAGGAGAAAGATATTTGCTTAACATAAGCAAAAGACTCTTGTTCCATATCAATATCACCACCACTACCACATGATCCAATGGGAACCAGTTCCCTTATTTTGCTCTTGCTGGTGATAGTTTACAAATGTTCACATAAAAAAAAAAACTGGAAAAAAAAACTCCACAAAACCACTCAATGGCTCTCAAGCTTCTCATCATCACCACCACCAACAAAAAGCTATCCTCTATCTAATGTTCTGTTTTACAGTCTCGTTGATTTGAGGTTTTTTGGTACCTATACAATCCTTTCATTAATTTTATATCTCTTAGATAAAGGGGCTCTTAACCTGGGTCTAACATAATACCAGAGTATCCAGGGATAGATTTCATAGGGTCCATGAACTCCGATAGGGAAAAATACAGCTATATGTTTACTAGCCATTAACTGAACCGTTTCATTTCCCTCAATTATTTAAAAATGTTATTCTGAGAACAGGTTCCATGGTAATGCATGACACAAAAAAAGATTGGGAAGCCCTGTGTTACATGCACAGAAAGCTCTAACTTTTGGTTAGTCAATGCTACTTTTCTGTTTTTAAAAAAGAAACCCAGAGTTTGTCATTTGTGGGTCTAGCTGAGGTATCATAGTAATGATTCCATCTTGTTTCCTGTCCATTTACCAGCCCCCAACACACAAACATGCTCTAATTATTCAAGGACACCTAGAAGATTAATCTCAGAAAACTGGATAGACATTGATTCATTCTCTTTGCAAATTACACTTCTCTGTTCATGAAGCTTTATTGACTAATCACGTTTCTTATCCTACACTTAAAATCAACTGTTCCAGACCTAAGGTTTCACCAGCACTTTCATCCTTGAGCCCATGTTTTCTGCATTTTCCTCAAAGTTAAGAGGTTTCAGCACTTTCAGGCTTAGCATTAGATTATTTTCCATTCTTCAACTATCACTATTCATCTGTTCCAGTTAGTCTGACCTGCTCATTCTTTCTTTAAGCTGCATTGCCTCCACTGCTACCTCCCAGTGCTCCCCTCGCCTGGGATGTACTTCCCTTCTTCCCTTATCTAGAATCTTTCTTGTCTTTCAGTCATTTCAGTCATGCCCAACTCTTCATGACTCCATTTGGGATTTTCTTGACAGGGATACCGAAATAGTTTGCTATTTCCTTCACCAGCTCATTTGACAGACGAGGAAAAGGAGGCAAATATGGGTTAAGTGACTTGCTTGGAGTCACACAGCTAGTAAATGTCTGAGGCCAGACTCTAACTCAGGAAGATGAGTTTTCCTGTGCCCAGACCTAGCACTCTATCCACTGCACCATCTATAACCTACCTACACTTCAAGGGCCAGGTACCTATTAATTCCACAAAGTCTTCCTGACCACTCCACTCCAGTGTGATCTTACCTTCCTCCGAATTCCCACAGCAATTAGTATCTTCATCATTTAGCTGCTACCTTGTATCATTAGATTGGTTTTTTTTTTTCTTTTGGAGGGCAATTGGGGTTAAGTGACTTGCCCAGGGTCACAGAGCAAGTTTTATTGTGTTAAATGTCTGAGGTCAGATTTGAACTCAGGTCCTCCTGACTTCAGGGCCAGTGCTCTATTCACTGTGCCACCTAGCCGCCCCCTACATTGTTTTTAATACACACATGACTTGCCTCAGGCATGTCAAGTAGACTATAAGTTCTTTGAGGGCCAGAACTATTTTTTATTTTTGTCTTTAAATCCCAAGCACTTAACATACCTTGTACATAGTAGGTACATAATTAACTAATTAGAAGACAGGAATGAATTGGACCATGTCTTATACTGTTTTATAAGCCCCATGGCACCTTGCTCAGTGTCTTTCACAAAATATATGTGCAAACCACATTTGCTGATAGATGTTCATTCTTTCATTCTATAGTTATGACCAGCCAGATGTTTTTCTTTGCTTCTTTTTGTGGTATCAATTTATAGAATGCTGAGAGAATAAAGACATCAGAAATTAATCCTGCTGTCTATTCCAACAATTAGTAAACAAGAGGAAGAGAATCTGCAAGAACAAAAAGAGTTCTTTTAGCAGATGAAATGGATTTTTGAAAAATGCTTAATAAAATTATGATTGCCTTCAGTATTAAATTCAGACACTTTCAAAACCCAACCTGATGGATAGAAAACTTATTTTAATGTGTCTTTCAAAGGATCTCACAATTAAAGGTTGGGGGAGAAGAATTGGGAGGGGAAGGTGGGTAATCAGCAAGTTTCTAATTGCTTTCTTAATCCAAAAAGTAGAAACATGACAAAATTCATATTAGGATCTAATAACTGTGCATGCAAGTACAACATGAATTTTGTGGATTCAGAAATAATCATACAGATCCCTTCATGTGAAGATCTCCAAGTATTTGAAGGGACAAATGCAGTGAGTAAAACACAAACATGCCTGAAAGGGCAGAATAAATTCAATTTTACCCCAAACTGTAAACAAAGCACATCCCTCTCCAGAGGCTCATTGTAATTTTAATACCTGGATAAAGAACATGGCCCTGAGTTAGACTCCAGCTGCTAGCCATTGTTCCCTCAATGCCCTTAAATGATTTTATTTTCTTAAAAAAATGTTTCTCTAGTAATAGTATCCTGCTTTGACGTGAATTGGTCTCACTTTTCCCATTGTGAAACTCAATTTCCAGGGAGTCAGTGTCCAGAAGGATCAACCCCAAACTGTAGGAGAGGTCTTCTAAAATTTCAAAGAACAAATCTGCTAGAATACACACACGCTATTGACTTTGTTTTGGGCTGAGGTTCAGACTACGATGTCTATTCAAATAGAAAGGGAGCTCACCGAACTGCTGTCCTGGACTACAGGTGACATAACAGATCCCAAACTTCTCATTGGCTAGCTGTTCCCAGGAGTCAAATATTTTCATGCTTTTGTAAGGTTCTGTTCCCAAAGAGAAAATGTGTACCAGATACTTCGAACACCTTCAGGCTATTTCTATAGCCCGAATTAGTAGTTTATATAGAGTTCAAAATGGCTGAAAGAGGATATAGTGCTGGATTTGGAGTCAGAAAGACCCGGGTTCAGATCTAGCCTCAGATGTTTACTAGCTAAGTAACCCTAGACAAGTCACTTAACACTACCTCAGTTTCCTCATCCGTAAATAGTGGGATAATAATAACACCTACCTCTCAGGGGTTATGAGGATGAAATGAGATAATTTTTGAATGCTTTACAAACCTTCAAGTACTAGCTCTTACCATTGTGCCAGGGTGCTTGGTTTGGGATTAGGAAGCCCAGGATTTGAATTCTGCTTTCAACACTTCTTAGTTGCGTAACCATAAGCAAGTCACTGGACTCTGAGCTTGTTTCCTCAGTTGTTGAATTAACATGAAAGCGCCTGTCGTGTTTGCTTTCATGTGGCGGTTGTAAAATTCCAAAGACATCATTTTTGTGATGATGCTTTATAAACCTTAAAGCACTATATAGACATCAGTTATTGTTATTATTTATTCTATCAGCCAGTCCACAAATCATAGATAGACTTTTGTTTCAAATGTTATTTTTGAGTCAGTTGTATGAAATCCAGAATGCCTCTTTCCATAGAAATGTTGTCACAAAGGATGGTTTCAACTTGACCTCCTAACCATCAATTCAAATGGCTTTCTTTTTCTCAGGCTCCTTCTCCTTGACCTTTGTACCGATATTATTAACCACACTCTCCTCCTCAATAACCAGACATCTCCTTCACTTCTGTGGAAGCATATTGTTACTCTTATTTCTTAGATCCCTCCTTTTTTATCTCTTTTATGAGCTGTTCTTGTTCTTCATGCCCACTATGGGCACTCTTCAAAATTCCACCCAATGCCCTCTAACAAAGTGCTTTGGAATCTTTCACATCCTTCAGGGGACAGTATAGTGGAAAGAGTATTGGGGCTAGTAGTCAGGGTAGACCTGCTTTCAAATCCTGCCTCAGGTGCCTACTAGCTGCGTGACCCTGGGTAAGTCAGAGGATGATAGGATCATAGGTTTAAAACTGGAAGGGACCATGGAGGGTATTAAGCCCAACATCTCCCATCTTATATATAAGGAAACTGAGACATGAAGAAATTGTGTCTTGCCTTGACTCACAAAGATAGAAGCAGGTGAGGCAGAATTTGAATTCAGACCTTCCTGACTTCAAGCCCAACCTCTCAATCTCTGTGTTCTCATCAGAAAAACTGATATAATAATAGCACCTGCCTCACATGGTTATTATAAGGATAAAACAAGTTAACTTCCCAAGGTTACACAGCTAATTAGTAACCAAGCAGGGACTACAGTCCAGATCTTTTGATCATGTTGGTATGGTCTGAGAGACAGAGTGCTAGATTTGGAATCAGGAAGGCCTGGGTTAAAATTCTAACCTGAATATTTACTAGCTGTGTGACTCTGGCCAACTCACTCTCTACAAGCTTCAGTTTCTTTATTTGTGAAATGGGGATAAAAAGTACTTAACATCACAGAGTTGTTCCAAGGAACAAAATAGAAATATTTATAAAGTGCTTTGCAAATCTTAAAGTGCTAGATAAATATTAGTTGTTGTTGTTTACTATGCTTGCTGTATTCCAGAGATGGCTAGCACTTTATGCTGGATAAATGTAACCAAAAAAAGCTTCAGCTCCTTTTGCCCTTCTGAATATAAAACTGTTAAACCTAACTATGGAGCCATTCTAACAGTCTATAATTACCTACGACTGATTTTCCTAGAACTCTAACATGTGCAGCTTTGCCTTTCAGGGTCCAGAACAGAGAGCTGTAGCACTGGGAAGTCTGGTAAAACTTATCATCACATGTGTCCTAGTAATGTTTTTGTATGTATTCCCCACCATATGACCCCAAACTTTACTCTGAAACAAAGGTCTATCTTTTTAAATACAGTGTTCGTCCAGTAACATTGCATGGCTCTAAGTTAAGGAAGGCAACAGTCACATATCAACTGAAGTATGTAATTACCCAAAAGGCAACAGAAAGGCAAATAGCATTTACAAGCAGGTTGAAACAAGGAATTACAATGTATACAAAGGGGTCTTTCAAAACATCATCAAGAGAAGCATGGTAATAGAGATGTTCTTAGTGTGGTTTGGGGATTCCTAGTATTCCCAAGACCCATTTAAGGAAGTCCACAAGGTCAAAACTATTTTTACAGCAATACTAAGATTTTTAACTTCTAAAATATCAATAGGCATAAAATATAGAGCAAAAGGATCTTGGAGGAATCCTCAGTCATTTTTAAGAGCATAAAAAAAAACAAAGTTATTAAGGCTATTATTATTATTGTTATTTTTATAATAATAATATAATAATATTTTAAAACTATAATAAAGTTTTATAACTTTATAACTATAAATAACTATAATAAAATATAATAATATAAAGTTATTATTGTTATTGTTATTTTGAGAACAAAATAAAAAGAGAAACTCTAGTGGAGACAACTGAAAATATTGGACCTGGAGTCACAAAGACTTGAGTTTAAATAATGCCTCAGATAGTCACTGTGTAATCCTGAGCAAGTAGCACCCCTTCTCCAGGCGTTGGCTCCATCTCTTATGTATATGTCTTTTATCTACCTACTTATACACGTATTGTCTTCCCCATGACAATGCAAACTGCTTGAGAAGAAGACCTGTTTTTGCCTCTTTGGATCTTAAGCATTTAGAGTAGTGCCTGACACAGAGTAACCAAATAAAAGCTTGATGGAGGATTGATAAATTGTGGGGGTTGGATTCTCTGATTCCTTGCAATTAATTTTAAACCTATGACCTCACAAAAAGGACAATGTACTATTTACAAAGCAAGAACTAATAAATGGACAGAGAACCATAGAAAATCCTTTGGCATATTTTGTGGGAGGTTACAGACAAAAATGAGACAAAACTGACAGGCTCAGAGAGGCTCTAATCAGCTGTAATCAGAAGGAGCAAATGGTCAAACTGGCAAAATCATAGATTCACTGGAGTATTAGGGTGTCACCTACTGCTAGTATGTTGTTGGGAAATGTTTTCATTAAATGTAAAGCCTGTGGGGCTGAGATCCTGTTCCATGACATCTAGGACTGGATGTTCACAGTTAGGGCTAGAAACCAGGTAAACCAGTTCCCAACCCAAAGTTTTTTCACCACCATCCATCGTTAGCCTCCTTAAATTCTGACACTCTTTTTTGTACTACCTTCCTAAATGGTTTTCACATACATTTTTCTCCTTACAGGCCCACAACAATGCTATCTGCTAGGTAAGAAAGGTATTATTATTCCCAATTTGCAGATAAATAATCTAAAACTATGTCATTTGCCAAGTTACAAAGCCAGTTGATGAAAGAGCCAGGACTAGAAGACAGATCTCCTAATACCAAACCCAAGTATTCTTTCTCATATACCATCCTACCAACCTAGATTTTGAGAAGATGTTGATGAGTTCATACCAAGCTCTCCTATCCGAGCTTCTCAAAACATTAGGTATTACATGAATTGTTCCCATTCCCTTGAACTTTTATCAGAAGTAGGTCTTCTCAGATGAAATGCTTTAAGCAATATGTGTAAGACCAAAAATTTAATCTAAGTTTCCAACTCTGAGTTCCCTAATCTGTCACCAACCCTAGACCCAGCTCTCTTTTAGAAGGATAACTCTAGAACCACAAAATGACCCTGAACTGTACCTCTTGAAATAAATCTTTCCAATCAAATGAACCTTCCTTAGTGTTGGGTGAAATTGTCTGTGCCATTACTATTGCTGTAAAGTAATATGATCATAGTTTCAAAGCTAGAAAGGAACTTGTAAATTGCCAAAGTACTGTGTGCTTTGTGTCACCATCAAGCTTGGGCAAGAACCAGACTACTGAGCACAAAGCCCTTGGTATAACTGTGGGTATCAAAACATTTCATTCTAGTCACTTTTTGTTCATCTGCTTTTGTTTTGATAAGGGTAAGAGTGTCTGCACTAAGAATTTAGAAAAAACTTGCTTGCTGGATGTCACATCTCCTAAATACGGGTGTACTTCAAGGAACTGTCCTGGGTCCACTTCTCTTCTCTCTGTCTTGGAGACCTCGTCAGCTCACATGGGTTTAAATATCATCCCTGTATAGATGATTTCTAAATCTATAGATCCAACTCTAAAGCTCACATCATCAAATGTTCAGTAGGCATGTCAAATTCAACATACTCAAAACAGAACTCGTCATCACTGCCTTATTTCCCTTCTGAACTTTCTTATTTATATTGAGGATACTACCACCATTCCAATCATCCAGGTTTGGAACCTTGGTGTCATCTTCAACTCCCCATTCTGCTGAATTTTTCACATTTAGTCAGTTGGCATGTTTTGTTTCTACCTCCACATCTCTCACATCAGACCTCTTCTCTCCACTCACACAGTCACCATCCTAGTTCAGCCCCTCATGACCTCTCACTTGGACTATTGCAACATTCTCCTAATTGGTCTCCCTGCCTATTTTCTCCAATTCATCACCCACGCTGCTGCCAAATTGATTTTCTTAATGCAAAATTCCAACCATGTCACTGCAATAAAAAAAAAGTCTAGTACCTCCTTATTATCTCTGGGGTCAAACACTAAGTGCTCTGTTTGATAATTCAGTGGCTTCAGAAGGTGACCCCAATCCAACATTTCATCTGTCTAATTTACTGCCCTTCGCCTACTCTATAGTTCAGTCAAACTGGCCTTACTTCTCACAACTATTCCATCTCCTATTTCCATTCCATTCCTCATGTCTGAAATGCCTTTTTCCTCATTGCGTCTTAGATTCACTACTTACCTTCAGAATTCAGCTTAAGCATCACCTTCAGAACTGTTCTGATCAAACTTCCCCACCCCCAGTTTGTATATACATACAAGTCTCTATGCATATGTTTTGGGGAGAAGGGGGTGGGACTTGTTTTCCCAAAAAGAATATAAACTCCTTGAAGGGAGAAATGTTTTCTTTCTGTCTTTTTATCTCCACAATCTTAAGTACTTATTGAGCAATCTAGCCCAACTCCCTCATTTTATAGATGATGAAACTGAGATCCAAGGAGTTCCCTGTTACTTGCCTAAGATCACATGGTATATAGAAAAGGTTAAGAAACTGCAACATTGAATAAATGCAAGTAGAATCCTAGGAAAGGACCACTTTTCTATGGAAACAATAAAAACCAACCTGAAAATTATCAGATGGTTGTGAATAAAGAAGGAGATGGAGGAAACAGAGAGGCACCAATAAATGAGACACATTTAATGGTTCCAACTGATATCAGTGTAATCCAACCTTTCAAATGTTGACAAATAATATTGCATGCAATCAGGAAGTTGACGGAAGGGAGAACTGCTGGGGGGAGGAGAGAAGAGATGAGGAAGTTCTGAAAGAGTTACATGCCAGATCCTCTCCAGAGGCAGCATGGTGACCTGGTGATGTTGCAAGGTTCACTGAGATATTAGGTATATGAGTATGAGAACAGATAGCTCAGGAAAAACTGTGTTAGCCATATTTAGTTAGTTTTAAAATCTGTTAGGATGAGAACCCCATGATCTGGAATTCAACAGCTAGGGGTCCACTATCCATGCCTGGCTCTTCCTAGCTAAGATCTCGTGGCAGTACAGAAGGGCTACCCTATCCTATCAGTTTTAGGCTGTGGCTTGCATTTAAGGATAGAGGAAATGAAAAAAACAGCTGGTCCAGAGTCCCCATCTCACAGGAGTCCTGACTTTACAAGCTACCAAAGAGTACTGAAAATTGATTACTTCTCCCGTGGTATTCATATCCACATTGCCCTGAAATTTTGCTTTAAGCACAGAGTAGAATACACAGGCCAGCCCAGACTGGTTCTTTACTGCTGGAACTCCATTGCCCCATTAAATGCCATGAGCTTACATTGCAAACTCTCTGAATAGCAGGCATTCTTCTTTATATTCAGGCAGCATTCTGCTTCCACAAAAACCAACAATTCAACAAGCTAATAATAGCAAGAGGGCAAAACCAAAATAATCTTTTCTGTGTTTTCTTGTTGGATTCACATCATTTATCACTCACTTAGCATTTCTCTTGCATGTACAGCTGCGTTTATTCATTTTGCTTTGTTCCCTTCCTGCTCCTGCCTACTCAACCCCCAAGTTAAATCTTGTAGGAGCACACCAAAGAATATAAAGAAAAGTAATACCTGTCATTTCTATAATTCTTTACCTACATTGAATCATTTGATCCTTACAAAAACCCTGTGAGGTAGTTACTATAGCTATTACCATCATATTACAGATGGAGAAACTGAAACCTAGAATGTTTAAGTAATTTGCTCAGGATCACACAGTGTGCAAGAGGCAAGATTTAAACCCAGTTCTCTCCTAATGCCAAGTCCCAAGCCAAAAAGTATTTAAATAAAAGTAGAATGATACCTTCATGCCTCATCTCCTTGACCACTTCTTTAAGTTTTCTTTGTTGGATCATCATCCATGTCCACATACAAATTATGGGGTTACCCAAGGTTTAGTACTGAAAATTCTCTTTCCTCCTCCTTCTCCTCTCATCATCATCATCATCATCATCATCATCATCATCATCATCATCTCATGTGTGTTTAATTAACATCTCAATGTTAATGGCTCCCCAATTTATCTACTAATGTCTCCATATCATCAACTTACCATCAGACACTGCAAACTGAAGATCCTGTAGGCCTTTCAAATTCAACATGTTCAAAATAGAATTCATTGTTTTCCCCCAAATCCAATAATTTTCTAGATTTCCCTGTTATAGTTGAAGGTCCCATCATCTTTTCATCCAGTTTATAAACTTGGTGTCACTCCTGAATTCTCACTCTCCGTCATCCTACCAAACCAATCAGTTGATACATCTTGTTTCTGCCTTTACCACATCTGTTCTCTTCTCTCCATTCACACAACATCTACTTTAGTTTGTTCTCTCATGATTTTTCACCTGGAGACTATTGTAATAGCCTCCCTTACCTTGTTTCTCCCCACTTCCATACATCCACACAACAACCAAAGTAATTTTCTAAAGCATAATTTTTATGATGTCATTATCCTACTGAAATAATTCTAGTACTACTTTAGATATCTCAAATAAACTTTACTGTTCAATTTAAGCCCCTCACAATATGGCTTCAGACTACTTTTCTTTTTTTCCCTTTCTTTGGGGTATTTTTTTTTCATTTTAAACTTAAATACAAAATGAGAAAAAAAAACAACAACATTCCCATGTACATTGCAGACCATTTCAAGAAAATCTATATAATAAATATTACACATTGTTTTCAAAACAACCCAGCTTTTTTTTGCTTTCTTTTTGGCTTTCTTTTGTTCTGTGCTATGTACTTTTTACTTTATTTTTCCTCTCCCTGCCCATCCTTCCCCCTGAAGAAGGCTATAATTAAGTGTGAAGATATATATATATATATATAGATATAGATATATAGATATATATAGATATATACATAGGTGCACATGCATATATATGTATAAATATATATATATATACATATATATCTATAAACACACATATATACACATATACACTCATACACATATATGTAAGATTGTACTATGCTCATTTCCTCCCATCATGTTTCTCTGAAGGTGGATAGCATCTTCCTTCATAATTTCAAGTCTTTCCGTGTTTTTCTAAATCAACCATCTCATTATTTCCTACACCACAGCAACATTTGAACCCAGTCACATCCTATCTGAGAGATTGTCTATGAAAGTTCCCCCCCAATTTTCTGCATTCCTTCTGTTCTTGACTAGATATATTCTATTTATGCAAAAAAAATTTAATTTAAATTAATCAAAATTATGCTTTTTACACTTCACAATGCTGTCCCCTTACAATATAGTTTAAGATCTGATATTGCTGAATCCTCTTCCTTTGCAACCCTTCCCCCCCTGGTTTCTTTGAAGGTCTTTCCTGACCTTTTATTCTTCCAAATTAACTTTGTTATTATTTTTTTCTAGCTCAGTAAGGTATTTTTTAGTAATTTAATTGGGATGACATTGAATAAATAGATTACTTAGGTAAAATTTTCATTTTAAAATTTTATTGGCTTTATCTACCTATGAACAATAAATATCACTTCAATTATTTAGATCTGAGTTTATTTGTATAAAAATGTTTTATGTGTATGTTCATATAGTTCCTGTGTCTATTTTGACAGGTATACACTCAGGTATTTTATACTGTGAAGATATTTTAAATAGTCTAAGATAGTATTGAATATCAATGACACATAGTAGAGTTTCTCTATTTTTCATTTTTGATTAAATCTATTTTAGCTTTAACTTTGTCTGAGATTATGTTTACTATCCCTGAGGCTTTTGTATAAAACAAACAAAAAAAAAAGGGCTCCTGCCCTTTATTTTATCTTTGTGTATATCTCTCATTTTTAATGTTTCCTGAAAGCAACATGTTGAATTTTAATCTGCTGTTTCCATTTTATGGGTAAATTTATACCATTAACATTCTAAACTAGTTACTTGTTGTGTATTTCCCTCCTTCCTATTTTTCCTCACTATCCTTCTCATTCTATTTACACTGTCCCTCCTCATTAATCTGCTATACTTCTACCTCCTCCCTTGGTGTCCTATTCCTTAGCCTACCTAACCCTGAAAGAGACTCTCCTTTATCCTCTTTCCCAGCTCTATCCCCTTGTCCTTTTATTTCTGTCTGAATTTAAAGACTTTTATACTTTTCTAGATATATATATGCTGTTTCCTCTTTAACCCATTCCTGATGAGAGTAAGGTTTCAGCAGTACCTGCTCTCCCTGCTACTACTAGCTGTATCAATTTTTCCTTTTATGCCTCATTTGTGTGAGATAATTACTCCTTTTTCTCCTTACAGTTTTATGTTTTTTAGACTCACTCTATCATACTTAGCTCAGCCAATTACTTTCTTTCAAACTCCCCAAATAATAATGACAAACAAGAGTAGTGCCAATATTTCCAAATATAAAAAGTAAACAATTTGACCTTATTGGGTCCCTTATAGTTATAATATTTTATATTATATGATAATATCTATTAATATAATAAAAAATATACAATACAATTTAATATTTACCTTATATTTCTTTCGGATGTTATTCATTGAATTTTCCCTCAAGTTCTGGGGGGTTTATCACAAAAATCTGAAAGTCTTTAAGTTTGTTAAATATATATATTTTTTTCATTCAGGATCTACAGTATTCAACAGGTGTATGCTGGCTGCTTCTCCTCCAGAATAGCAGCCCTGCCCAGGACATTTGGTCAGCACAGCTGTGCTTGGTGTCCTTCCATAGTGAAAGGTTCTTTAATCTTTTCCTACTCAGCTGTCAGACCCCCCACACTGTTGGCAAGATGAAAGTTTCTAAGGTTGAGGCTGCCTTTCAACCCAGGTGCCTCCTGGACTTGTCCTTTGTTGATTGTGCACAGCTGGCCTGGAGGTGTTTGCACTTCACTTTAGTTGCTGGTGGAGGTTGGGTCTTTTCTAGGATCTTTTAAAATTGTTTTAGGAGGGCAATTGCTTTATCCTGTGTTTATTTCTGCTGCTCTGAGGCAGCATTTTGTCTTTTTTTTTGTGGAGAAATTTGGAGAGCCAAAAGTTCTGTGACCTACACCACCATATTCCCAGAATCCTCTCCCTCCAACCTACTTTTTGAGCTTTATTATACATTATTTTCAATTACACCAAGGTCCAACCAAACCAACCTCATTATTTTTCTACAGTGAACAATGTTACTCTCTGTACCTACATAATGGGGTACTTACATGGTTTTGAACAATGAAGCTCATTTTATTGATCTTCCCCAAATCTGGAATTAGGCTTGGAACTCAAACCTTTCTCACTTCTGTTGCCTAAAATTTTTATTTTTCTTCCTGCCTCAGCTTAAATGCCACCTTCAAAATGAATTTTTTCTTGATCCCTGAGTTTCTAATGCCTTCTCCCCCCCAAAAAAAATTCCTTGTAGCTATTTTGTATATGCCTATATATGTATATGTTATGTAATTCAGCTAGATTATAAACTCCTTAAGAACATGGATTACTTAATTTCTGACTTTGTACCCCCAGAACCTATCACAGTGGCCACTGCATGGTAGGAACTTAATAAATACGTGTCGATTCATTGCTTAATCGATAAAGAAATTCTGGCTTCTGTTAAACTTATGCAAGTAAGGCTTTGGGGCTTTATTCTCCTTTTTCTTTTTTAGATATCTATCCAAGAATGCCATTTTAGTAACAGTATATAATGCATTAAGCACCCATATGCAAATATGAAGGATAAAAATATTGTTGGCTAGTGTATTAGCTCATATTAAAGGTAAGTTTTATTTATCATGGGATAGCTAGGTGGATAGAGCAGTAGATAGAGAACTGGGCTTAGAATCAAGAAGACCTATTTTCCTAAATCTGAATCCAACCACAAATCCTTACTATGTGACCCTGGTCAAGTCACTTAATCTTGTTTGCCTCAGTTTCTGATTTATAAAATGAGCTGGAGAAGGAAATTGTAAACTACTCCAATATCTTTGCCAAGAAATCCCTAAAATGGGACCACAGAGTTGGACATGACTGCTCAATAACAACATTATTTAGTATACAGGACATTTAAAAGTTGCATGTAAATTAAAAAAAAATTTTAAAATGAATCATACTTAAAGAAATCTTGTTTTCTTATAAGCAATTACCTCCTATATTTAGTTTATAAATTTGGATTTTTCATTTACACTAAGTCCATAATTGATTGTAATCCACCTAATTGAAACAGTTAATGCAGATTTTGTTTGTATTACTAAGACTCAATTTTTAAAGGAAACAGCCAAACCACAAGAACACAGCTGATTTATAGAATTTGTATTTGTACCAGCATCTCGGTAACATGTCTCAGGATCACAGAATTGAGAGCCATAGTCAACCTTGAATATCATCATGGGCCTCCTCCTTTTTCATATCAGTTTACATTCAGTCCCATCTCCTTCACTTTCAATAGCAATATTCCTCTACAAAAAGAAAGGACATTAAAAAACAATTAGTTTAAACCCTGTGGGTAGGGTCTAGCCAGGACAGTACTTCTCAATCTAAGTTCCAGGGATACTTTGTAAGGGTGGATACTTTGTTTAGGATGGGGGAGTGTCTGTGAATTTGGAGGGGGGTGTGAATTAAATCTTTATTTCCAGTAAGTTCTTACTGAAATTTATCATTTCTTTTAAGTGTGAATACAGACAACAAACCCAGTAGTAACTGGCATCACCAGACTGCCAAAGGGTTCTATGATGTACAAAACACATGCTTAAGAATGGCTAATTTAAGGGAATAAGAACTCAGCTGGGAGTCAGGAGACCTGTGCTCCAGTTCTGCTACGTATTACCAATGTGATTAAGCAGCTTTTTGGATGACAGCATCTTCATTTGTAAAATGACACAGTTAGACTGGATGACCTCTTAGGTCCTTTTCAGTACCAAATCTCTATTCTTTGATTTCTGAGATCCTTTCCACACTAAATGCAATGATTTATTTAAAACAGGACACATAAATGTTTACTGTTGCCTATGATTCTCCCCCCAAGTTCCCATCCTTAACTCTGGTTATATCTTCCAAGTGTTTCTGTTAAGGAGTCAGGGGAAAGAAGTCACATTACCCTTCCAAACCTCAAGTTCAGAGTTTTAGGAATATATGCCATTGGTTTAACTAATGCTGAAATGAGACAGGAGCATGAATATTTGGGCTAACAAGTAGAAGTCACTGCTATTGCTCAACTGACTCATTGATATTCCCAGAAGAGGAATATACTGTATCTGGTTGCAGTTACCTCCTTGTTAAAGTGAAATGTATCTCAGGGTTTACTGTTTCATTTTCTGCTTTGATACTTTATTCTTTTGTGGACCCATGATTTAATTGGTGTGGTGTCTTCTCCTTGTGCAAATCTCAGCTCATCTACGCCTTCTTATCCTGTACAATTCTTGCCAAAGTATTGTGTTTACAGATGGTCTAAGGACAAGGAAATCATGCCAAAGTTAGGCATGTCTCTCCTCTTTAAGAAAATAGACCACTTCTTTTCTTCCAGTGTGAACATCTTTCCTTGACTTTTCTTATTTTTACCTTCACATTTAGAAGTTATGATCATCATTCAATGATTAGTACATAAATTAGAGGAAAATCAATGATAATTGATAACCACTAATAAGCCCAAAATTGTATTTTATCCAATAATTTCAACCCTCTTTCTTATAAATTTTTTTCTTAACCATTGCTGGTTGCAACACTAATGAGGGATTTGGTTTTGTTGCTCTAAACTTGATGGGTTGCAACACTGGTGGGACTTGTGTGATGCCAAAACATCCTGATGGAAATGGAAAAATTCAGGCAACACTCCAGATGTTTTGTGCTGAGTAGACAAAACATCTGGATGTTTATACATTCTGTTGAATAGGATCTCCTCTGACAGTTCTGAGCCTTGCCTGGGTTTTCTGCCCTTTTACACCCTCTGGTGGAGATGTTAATGGGCTAAAATACAGGCAACAGAGGAACATAGGAAGCTGAGAGCATGAATGATCCACAAATAGGATAAATAATCCCTGAAATATTGAAATTTTATTGATGAATACTATCTTTTGAGCATAAATTAAATTTAGGTACTTGGTTGGTTAGTTTTTTTAAATTATCCTGATTTTTCATTCACTCATTCATGCTTTAAGTGTGCCTAGGTAGATTTCATCTTTCAGGATATTCTGACTATACTTTAAAAGTATGGTTATTAGTTATAATCATTTTGAAAAGAATTTATATTATACCTATATATAATATACATGTAAAGCACACATGTGTGTATATAATATTTTGAGTCATTTTCATATGCATATATTCACATAATTATTTGTACTATAGATTTTCTGCTTACTTTTACTTTTTGTTATTCAGTGTTCTCAGAGATTCAGATGTTACATCATAAGGTTTATATTGGTTTGGATATCAGTAAATAGACAAGAGCAGTGGTAGATTAATACCAATTGGCAAAGAGAGCAGGTACATGGCCAGCATATAAAAAAGGGATTTGAAACTTGAACTATATACAGCAGGGCTTCCATGAATGGAAGACATTTTGATTCCTATTTGCTAACAACCTTGATTCTGGTAACTTTGGAAGCCTCAATGTGCTTATTGAATAATATTGAGTAGTCTGGCACTGTGTAAGGGGAAAGCAAACCAGTAGTAGTAGTAGTAGTAGTAGTAGTAGTAGTAGTAGTAGTAGT
>CM053595.1:200725531-200743828 GCA_028646575.1 Pseudocheirus occidentalis | reverse complement strand
TCCCTCCTTAAGAATTTTTACAGTTATGCGCTTTGTAGGATTTTCTCTGACTGTTCCTTTTGACAGCTCCTCTTCTTCCTCCTATTTGATAAATATTGATATCTTTCAAGGTTCTGTTCTCTATCCTTTTTTCTTTTTCTATCTTCTCTTTTTTGTTGATTACTTGCACTCCCATGGCTTTAGCCATCATCTCTATATGACTGTTAAATGTATATCTCTTGTCCTAATCTCTTTCCTGAGTTTTAGAATCATTTTTTTTTCAATTCTCTGGCTCATGCCTTCAGCAGGAAATCTTGCTAGTATCTAAAGCTAAGCACACACCAAACATCCCACATCTACCCCCATGGCCCAAACCTAATTTGCTCTTCCTTATAACGGTTAATAGGCAATCATTTTTCCAGTTAAACGTGATAATTTTTATCCTCTTCCTTTTTCTTGCTCTTCATATGTAAAAGATGGATATTACATGCCATAGACAATGAATCTTATCCCTAAAGTATCACCCATAATACCAAAAAAAATATTGTTTTTCATTTATGTACTAGAACTGTGATTTCATCTGCGTGGAGTACTCCCTCTATCAATGAAGTTCAACACTTACTCTGCAAATTATCCTTAAAGGGTTGCCCCAAAACAGAGAGGAAAGTGATTTGCCCAGTTCTACATAGCCAATATGTTTCAGAGGTAGAAGCTGAACCTAACTCTTCCTGACTCTAAGGCCAGTTCTCAGTCCACTTTACTACATTATCTCACTCACCCTTATACATGGTAGGTACTCGGTAAATATTTATTTTTAACAAATTATCTAGAAATCTTCTATGGAACTCTTTGTTCTAAAAAATGGAGCAATGAATAACCTATTGTCTTAACTTCCTGATAATTTTATATTTCAGAAGGTAGGACAAAAAGAAATATTGATATTCTGAAATGGATTCTAACTAATAGGAACTAATTATCAAAGTATAAATGATTGTGACCTTGGGAGGCAGAAACAATTTCATTTTAGAGTTTATAGTAGCCAAGAAGGGAAATACTAGTTATAATTGAATTTGATCCTTTTCTTTATGAAAGTGGATTTTAAAAGATTTTGATATAGCAGAGATAGGATATAGTATGTATGGCTCAAGACTTTAAGAATAAAAGTTGAATTAAGGGGGGAAAGCTTTTAACAATGGAATTTTGGTAACAGAATTGATTCTGATCAAGAAAAATAGGTAGTTTTTAGGGTAGTTTTTAGAAGAGCAGATTTTTTTAAAGGTTTAGAAAAAATAGAGTTTCATGGAATACAATTCTACAGGGGAGATTACATGAAACTGAAAAGTTGCTGCCCAGACAAAATTAAGGAAAGCAATTATATAGGAGAAAACAATCATATTTCTGTCATAAAGGCTTGCTTTCTGATATATACATACATATACACATATATTTCATATATACATATACAGTAGCTATATCTCAAATCATTAAATATGAGACCAAAAGTCATTCCCTAATAGATAAGTGGTGAAAAATAAGAACAAACAGTTTTCAAAGAACTACAAATTATTAACTATAGGAAAGATTGCTTCAAATTACTTACAAAAAGGAAAATGAAAATCAAAACAACCCTGAAGTTTTAACCCATGCTCTTAAAATTGGCAAAGATGACAATAGTGAATATGAAAGGGGTTATGGGAAGACAGGCATACTTGTATATTGCTGGTGGAGCTTTGAATGAGCTGTGAACCATTTTGGAAAACAGTTTGGGATTATGTAAATAAATTGACTAAAATGTCCATAGCCTTCCATCCAAAGATTGCATTGCTTGACAGCAACCAAGGAGGCCACTGGTAAGCCCCCAAATATACTAAAATATTTATAGCAGCATTTTTTGTGATGGCTAAAAATTGGAAACAAAATAGATGTCCATCTGCTGGTGAATAGCTAAAAAAATTGTGATATGTGAACATCTTGGAATATTACTGTGGTGTAAGAAATGATGAATGTAATCAATATAGAGAATATGAGAAGATCTATATGAACTAATACAGAATAAAGTAAGCAGAACCAAGAAAACAATATGCATCGTGACTATAACAATGTAAATGGAATGAACCAACACAGACCCACGCACAAAATCAAGTTAATCTTGTGAAACTATGTGTTACAGTTTTGGGGGGTCAGGCTGTATAGGTTTCACCTATATCCTTCCTCAACAGGCTTCCGTTCCTGGCTCCCGGCTTCCGCTTTCTCTGGGAGAAACAGCTGCACAGAAAACTTAAGACACAGGGCTTGCTTCTTGCTACTTTCTCTTAGGCTTGGCGTGGCTGGAACTCCCTCTCATTCTCTAAGCTTGGCGTGGGACTGGAACTCTTCTTCAGAATACAACACTTGCTTCTAGCTCTCTAAGCTTGGCATGACTGGACTTCCTTCTGCCTCTGGGTAGCCTGTATTTAAGTCCTTTCTCCAGGGCCGCTTAGGGCCCCTCCCCTGGCCTTGCCCTCGCCATAGCGGAGCCAATGGTGCATCACCCCAAGGCAGAGAGATAATCCTGCTTATCGCAAACAGGTGCAACCTTCGCATTCTGCCTGGAGGTGATCATGTGCCTGTTAGTTGAGGACGGTTCAACCCATTATCAACAAGAGCCCCAACAACTATGAAGAACAAACATGATTCAAAAGAAGAGATATGAAAGGTTACTACTTTTTCCATAGAGTTGAGAAGTCCACAGGTGTTGTACCTTGTACATGTTTTTGGATTTTTTCCCCCATTGTTTTGAATGATTTTGCTGTTTTTTCCTTTTTTTTTTTTTCCCATTTAGTCTTTAAAAATACTATGTAGCTGAGGCAGCTAGGTGACTCAGAGGATAGAGCAATAGTCCTGGAGAGAGGAAGACCTGAGTTTAAATTTGGCCTCAGACACTTCTTAGCTATATGACCCTGGAGAAGTCACTTCATTTTTGTTTGCCTCAGTTTTCTCAACTGTAACAGCAACTACCTCCCAGGGTTGTTGTAAGGCTCAAATAAGCACTCAGATAGTGTCTGTCACATAGCAACCATAACATAAATTTCTTTCCCTCCTTGGGATCACTCTCTTGGAGGAGTAGTAGGGAGGGATACTAGGGGAATCTATAGTGATATAAAATCAATAAAAATACTCTTAAAAGTCTGGGTAAATTCTTTCAAGGAGCTAGAAGAAGCACTAAAGAGTGACATTCTGAAGACATAAAGAAAAGCAATTCTAATAAGGAAGGAAAAGGGAGAGACATCCAAAGAGACTATTGTGAATCCACAGGAAAATCATCAATCAGCATAGATTTTAAAATTATAAGTGCAAAAGATAGAAGCAAGGGAAAATAGTTGAGGAGAAATGAAAAAAAAAGTTGCAAAGTCCTGTGTATCACCAGTCTCAGAATGAGATGAGACTGATAAGGACCACTTTTGACAATAAAAAGTGGACTTTTATAAAACCATCTCAGGGAAAAGGAGAATAAAAGAGGATAGGACTGTTGAATCGGATGGGATGGGATGGGATGGGAGTAGTTGGATGGGATGATGATAACTACCTTGGTCTCCCTTTAATCCCAACTTCCCCTCACTAGCTGTCATGTTTAGACTAGAAACTCAGACCTTCAAACCCTGGAGAATTTAATTCTTCTAGAAACTAAATTTGCAGAGATAGCTAACACATTAGGTGATATATTTATGACCCCAACAAAAGTATATTCTCATCCTGACATATGGATACAATAAAATCAAATGAGATTAAATTTACTCAGGATAAATATAAAATTTCCAAAAGTCAACTTCAAAAGTCCAAGATATGAGAGGGATACCCTGAAGTTTGTCTGACAAAAATCTAGGTGTATTAGTGGACTACAATTTTAACATAGGTTTTTAAAACTTTTATGTTGTTGTTATGTTGCTGTTCAGTCATTTCTATCCTGTCTGACTTTTTGTGAGTCCATTTGGGATTTTCTTGGCCAGGATACTGGAGTGGTTTGCCATTTCCTTCTCTAGATCATTTTATAGATGAGGAAAATAAGGCAAACAAGGTTAAGTGACTTACCCAGGGTCACACAGCTAGTTGGTTTCTGAGGCCAGATTTGAACTCAGGGAGATGAGTGTTCCTGACTTCTGGTGTGGCATTCTATCCATGGTAACACCTAGGTGCCCCACTAGTGTGATAGAGCAGCCAGAAAAGTGAATGGAATATCAAGATTCATTTAGAGAGGTACATTCTACAGGAGAGTCCAACTCTACTTTGCTCTGATCAGTACTTTCTCCCAGCACAGGAAATCCTTATTCAAACTATGTCAATATTGGAACTCTTCTGGGACAGTAATGAACATCTTTGACAAGTACTCATTTCCCTGTTTTAATTTTTTGCCTTTTGTTTATTATGAAAAGACTGCTGAATCAGGTGGTTTATTGAATGATTTTTGATGTATAGATGGAAGACACAACTTTATGAAAGAGATTTTATTTCTTCCATCCTTACTTGTTCATTCCTTTTTAAAATGTATTTTTTTTCTTTTTGATGGTACACATGTTATTTGTTTTTTATTTTCTCAATTACATGTAACCAAAGCATTTAACCTGTTTTTAAAAATTTTGAGTTCCAGATTTTTTCCTTCTCTCCTTCTCCTCTCCCCTCCTTGAGAAGACAAGCAATTTGATAATAGATTATGCATGTGCAGTCATGCAAAATATTTCCATATTAGCCATGTTGCAAAAGAAAGTAGATTTTAAAAAACCAAGAATAACAAAGTTAAAATAAATTTTTATTGATGCCTTCTTCTTTCTATATCATTTTAACTTTCCCCAATATCTCTTCCCCTTCCCCTTCCAGACAGCTATCCCATATAACAAATAGGTTTTTTTTAAGGGAAAAAAAGAAAAAGATGAGGAAAAATATCAGCACAACTAATGATCCAAAAACTTGTGCAATGTGCAGCAACAGTATACTTCCTACCTCCATGAAGGGGTAAGGGCAAAGTGTCATCTCACACATCTTCATTTGACTCATGCTTGATTTTTATAGTTTTTGTACATCCCCTTTTGATATTTTAATGTGATTGTTCTTTGTTTCCATTGTGATAGTTATTGTGTGTGTGTGTGTGTGTGTGTATTGGTTTTGTTTACTTCACAGAAAAAAGATTTAAGCATAGTGCTTTGCTTTACTGACTCAAATACTTGAAAAGTTTCAATAAAATAGAATTTTGTATTTACAAGATCTCTTTCAAATGTGATTTCCAAGGTGTGGTCTATTGTAGAATATCACTTGGAAAAGCCTAGCTTAAAAGTCGTACTAATATCTTCATTGAGGATCCTCTTGATGTGTATATAGAGATGTATATACAAACATGTATGTATATGTATATGTATAATTCTCATAAAAATCCTATAGGTAAGAAAAATGGGCATATAATGTAGTAGTTGTTGATACTAAGTGATTTTTTCTGGTATTAATAAGGTCTGGAACTTCTCTCTCCACCCCCCCACCCCCCATCATGCTATGCCATTGGTATCTTTCCTTTTTTCAGATACTTTTTGTATCAATATTTCACTACTCTTATGGGTATATCGTCTTCAGCATGGGGCTTAGCTTTCTATACTTGTTCTTATCTGCCTTCTTTTGTTATCTTTATTCTCCTTAGTATCACTTATATCTTCTTCATAAGAAGCTTCATATGAAGCTATAATTTTAAGTCCAACTATAGTAGCTTCATTATACTTGATTGTGAAATTATTGAAAATAAAAATCTTTTCAGATCTTTTTCATTTTTTCTTGCATTATCCTTCTATTTTAATTGTTAAATGGCCTTAGGATAATTTTACTGAGATGGTTTTCTGACCAAGGATCTGTTTTTATTTCTCACAGATTCTCTTTGCTTCATGAAATGATCATGCTCATTCATCTGCATTCTCCTAAGATTTTACAAATAAATTTATATTCCAAACTGAGTGATGTCATTGATTGCTATCTCTTCCCTCTTGGTAAATGAAGTATTTGCTGACAAAGTTGATTGGGTTTTTTTTGGGGGGGGGAGTTAATCTCCTTGGAATAGAATGATATTAAATTTTTTTATGAAAGTATTATAATCAATATTGATGCTCTTGCTTCCAGCTACTATCCATTTTTCATTGATAACTTGTTTGAAAAATCAGTTGCATGCTATATATTTTTCTTCTTTTATTTTATTCGTGTACTAATCTTTATCTTTTCTCTAGCAAATTGTTTATTATTATACATAGAATATTTATTCAAGAAAGACTCCCACATCCCTAAAAGTCATTTTCTGACTATTGCAATCAATAGTCAATGCAATAGTCAATGCAATCATTTACACTTTTCTTGCAATATTATTTGGTGCTTGTGATGTCTAGAACCTATCAATTCTTTTCTTGAAAAAGTATTCATATGTAAATTTGGCAATAGTTTAAAAGTCTTTGGCCTCTCATTACTTATTTTTGATCCACATGTTACAATCAATTTCTCTTTATCCTCATCTATTCCCACCTCTGCATTGGAGTCAGTATTAATATGTATGCTGATAGAATTTGGAAGGTCTTATCAAGTTCTTGGTAGAATTTCTCTATTTCTTGCCCTCCATAATTTTCTCATGGCATCTTTTAGCAAACAGGGAATTCTTAGTAGTATCTCCCTTTATGTTCCATGTACATACCTAATATTCCCCTGGGAACAACAGAATTTGTCTTGTTTGAAAATTTGTGGGTTTTTTTTTGTTACCTAGGGAACATCTGAATTTAGCTTGTGTCTAAGTATCCAAAACCTAGAATAAGCAAGAACAAAGGCTAATTCATTAAACACAGGGCAGTCTTTAATAAACAAAAAAATACAAAAAGAAAAGGGATCAAACTCTAGAATAAAAATAGTTAAGCCATTACTCCTTCCTGCTTCACCACGCCTCTCTTTTTCTTAGTGACTTGTTGTATTCCCCTTAGGCTGAGGTTCCTAGATTCAGAAGAAAGGATTTGGAGCTACTATAGAGTTTACCCCACTTCATCTAATGAACCTTGTCTTGTATATTTGTTGGGAGTGCTCTGGTAGAAATAAAGAATTTAGGATTGCTTCATCATCAACCAGCCTTCCACCTCAACCAGGCTTCCACCTTGTGGCTACATCTATATATAGATATACATAAACAAAAACCAAAAACCCAATTCAAAACCCAGTGACAAAGATCTATGTGCTTCAATTAATTCTAATTTATGTCACCTCCAGTGTAATGGTAATGTAATTTGAATTTGAAGATGCCTTTGTATTGGCAAAAGTAACAGGTACTTAGCATTTCGTAATTAATCAAGCCTCTGTTAAAGAAACAGAAGTTATGAATCCCTGTTGCTGATGTAACAGGAAGGGATTGGCTGAAATAGGAAGCTAATGCTGTCTGTATATAAGGAAAGACCTTGCTGAGAAAGTTATATCTTCTTGGAGCAAGCTCCATGGAGGCAGAAGCTTCTGCCACCAGGGAAGCTGAAGAGGAAAGCCCTGCACCCCACCCCCATCCTCCCATAGGCTGAAGAGAATGATTTTGATTTGGAGAACCTGGATGAAGTGATTTTGATTCTAGGAACCAGCTGAAACTTCTGATGAGTCTGAGGGCCAGCTGGAGCTGCTGAAGACTGAGGAAGCATGACTGTGATGCTGGAATTTTGTATGAACCTGTTGGTGGCTTTGTTAAGCGTTGTCTTCCTGGGAACAGAGAATGGGAAGGATTTGGGGTGGACTGCACACTGTGGGTTTCAGAATGGAAAAGGAAGGGACTTGGGAGCTGTCTGCCTTTGAACCCAGGTGACAGGTGAATCCAGGTAGGATCTGGGACCATGGAAGGGGATCCAGTGAGTCTGGGAGTCTACCCTGAGTCAAGCTGAAAGAAGACTTTACTTGGATACTGTGTACTGATTGAGAAATTGTAAATTTATTAGTGACCTAGGGGTGCAGGGTCTGTGTATTTTCTGATGATTGAATAGTAGATGATGAAGGATGATTGAATGATTGAGTTGATTGAATGGTTGATTGACTAAATGATTGTACTTAGTGACTGCTGACTGAATAAGTGACTGGTTTGTAACTTAGTGTACCCCATGAGTTGAGAACTTTGACTATTGTACTTTTGTGTTCCTTAAGGAGACAAACCTCCTTAAGGATGATTGAATGATGAAATTACTAAATGTTGTTTGTTGAGAACTTTGTGACCACTATGGTGAAAACTATGTGGCCATTTTCTGTGATAAGTGTTGTGAATGCTACATTTTGATTTTCTTGAATAAGTTGTAACATTGTGAATGATGTACTTTGATTCACTGTGAATGTTTTGCTTTGATTTGTTACGGAATAGAGTGTTCACTATATTGTATAATCAGAACCTTAAAAGCTTGGCTTTACATCCAGTTCCCCAAGTTTTAGTCTATAATAAATGCTTATGGTCTTCTGGCTTAAACTTATACTTTTCTTTGAAAAGACACTCAAGTGTGCAGTTCTGGCATTCCCCAGCATTGCTTTAATTATTGACCTTAGGCTTTTCTCTGGGAATGCAGTGGAAGCTTCTCTTTTTAATGACAATACTTAATACTAACTGGTTGACAGTGGCTATCAACCCCCAAGCTGTGAGAGCAAATTCTTTCTTTCTACCATTAAACTCCATGTATTCTTTTCCAACTTATTTAAAAAATAAAGAAACTAGCATCTAGCCAGCATTAATTAATTTACTGACTTTTCCCCAGTAAGAAAGAACTAGTCATGTAGCAGGTCCTTTGATCTTTCTACTTCTTGTCACCCGTTTTATTTTTTCACCTAATGAGGGTTTATCTCCTTCCTCCTACAGTTTTAGATGCTATTAGATTCAATTACCATCCACAGGGAGGTATTTAATAACTCCTGCATAGAGAGGAAACACTAGCTGTCAGGCAAGTTGAGCTCCTGACAAGTTCTTTCAAAGAACTTGAACATGCTACAAATACCAGTAATAATTGAATGATGTAAGTAAAGTTAATATGATTCTGATAGGAGTCCAGGTATTTCCATTTCAAATCAAGCCTCAGTCTTACTGTGATACCTCTGTCTTCCCCCACCCCAAATGATAGTAATGGACAAGATCACTGTGGTACAACTGGTCCTTAGCATATATAACTTTTAACTAAAACCACTAGTATACCATACTTCTTATAAAAAGCATAAAATTAAAAAATAAAATTGAATTTTATTTTTTATAATAATACCTCACATTGCTGCAGTAATTTAAACCTTGTAAAGCATTTTCTTCACAATTATTCTGTTTGGTATGTTGCATGAATATTATTGGGTATAGGACTACACCTGTGTTTCATCAATACAGGGAATTCATAGGTGAAGAAGTTCTCTTATCAACATAGTTTGATACCTCTTCTGCCATATATAGTCTTAAAGAGTTGCCTCGAACACTGAGAGGTTAAAATGACTTGCCAAGGATCACACAGCTAAGTATGATCCTGAAATGGAATGAATACTGTGTTTTACCTTTTACAGAGGAAAAACCTGAGGCTGTGAGAACTTAAGTGACTTGCTCATGATCATGGCACTAATTAAGTGATTGAGGCAAGATTCAAACCCAGATCCTATACGTCCAGTCCAACACTATCTCAACTATGCCAATAGCTTTGTTTAGCATAAGCACACAAACAAGTATTCTTTGGAGTGACAACTGAATGGACATTAATAAAATTTATAAGTCCTTTAAAGCAATGAACTATGTGTAATAAGAGGCAGATGTGGAATGGACCCCAAAAGGGAGGAGAACTTTGACATATGGATAGATTAGATTAAATCATATCAACCAAATATATTAGTGGTTCTCCATTAGGGAGAATACAGACAGGAATTTGGTTAGAATTGGCTTCTCAGAGGTCATTTAGCCCACCACGTTGCTGAAACTACTCTGACCAGGATTACTAACATTTAAATTTTTAAACCAAGTAGACTTTCCTCTGTCCTCAAGATACCTCTTCAGTATTTGACACTGATGATCATTGCTTTCCTGTATATTCTCTTCTGGGTTTTCATGGTACTATTCTTTCTTCATCTTCCTTCTATCTGTCTGGACCCATACTCTTCTTTATGGAGCCATCTTCTGTGTTCTATCCCTTAAACATAAGTATATGCTTAGATTTTGGCATGGACCCTTTTCTTTTCTCTCTTTCTATTTCTTTCTTAATGGTCTCAGTAGCTCACAAAGGTTTAATTTTAATTTTCATGGAGATGACACTGAAATCTACATATTTAACCTTCTTTTCTCCTCTGTACTCCAGTTCTGCATCACAAACAACCTGTAGACATCTGTTGCTGGGTAACCTAGAGCCATCTCAAACTTAGCTTTTTCCTCTAATGCCTGTCCTTTTTAAAATTTCCCTATTTTTTTTGTCAAGAGTGTCATCATCTCTTCAGTCTTTCTCAACTCTTTTATCCAATCACTTTCCATATTTTGTGGATACTCTACATCATCTTTTGAATCTGTCCCCCATACCTTCTGCACTCAAAAGGATACTCATATAGTTCAGGCCCTCCATTATCTTCCTCTTGCAATATTGTCCTAGTTGTTTTTACTTTGTAGTTCAAATTGTAAAACATGGATCTGACAAGGGCGTTCTCATGTTCTAGAATGATAGGTTCACAAAGAGGGTGACACCACCCCCTGGGGGGTTCTGGTATTATGGGGGGGGCAACAGTGCCTCAGTTGCAATTAGGGGTGTTGAATAAAATAAGGGGTATAGTAGAATCAAAAGGAAAGAAGAGAAGTTTGAAAAAACATTCATATGTTTCACCTGTTGTTGTATAACAGAGTTAAAGTCAGTGATTACATTATTTTCCAAATAAACACACAAAATACAAATTATAACCTATTAGTGGTCAAGTCCACTGACAGGTCTTAACAAACAAATGTTGGTAGGTGAGTGTCCTGCATTGTGGGAAAGTCCAGCAAGCATAGGCAGGAATATGTACTTGTAATGAGATATTATATGGTTATATGATGCAATATTACCTCATCAAAATTTCAATGCAAGAAAACATTCACAAATTTACAATTAATTATTAAATTTAAGATGCATCTTTTCAAATATACATATATTTTTTAAATGACGCAAATTTAAAGAACAAAAATGTTAAACTGTTAAAGAAAGTAGATTTCCAGCAGGATGCTGAGTAATTTTTTTAAAAAGGGGACAGTAGGCCAAATAAGTTTTGGAACCTCTGTTCTAGATGCTTTAATGACTCCCTGCTGAATCTAGGATAAAATACAAACTCTTATGTTTGCATTTCAAATCCTTTGGAGTCTGGCTTGAGCCTTCCTAATGGGCTTACTTCCCCACATACTTTACACTCCAGCCAAAATGTTCTACTTATTTTTCTTTCCACTTTCTGTTTCCATGCCCCTCTTATTTTTAACTTGTTAAAAAGGCCTCCTTTGTGAATCTTAATTGTTCAAGTGTTATGCCAATGTTAAGGAAATCACTTAAAACCTTCATGAAGTAGTTGATAAAAATGAATATTTGTTTCCTACTTGTTATTCATTTCACACACAATCCACATAATTATATAGGAAATTGTGCAGTCTCCCATTGCTTCAACGTAAATATCTGCTTAGAGATTTTATACAGCTTACTGTAGCTGTTGTTGTTTGTCCTTCATTCTTAAAGAGGACCGATGACATCAGGAAGGTGACATCCTGACATCTATTACATTCTCTAATGTCTTCTCCACCTAAACTGGGCCATTCCACCATTTCCTACACATGCCAGTCACCTTTCCATCTTTGCTTTTCCTCATGGTGTTCCCTAAGCCTAGAATGCCTAAGCATTCTTCATTTGTTTAATTCCTTCTCATCATTTAAAGCCTAACTTAAATGTCACCTTCTTCCTGATCCTTTAAGTCTGCAGTGATATTTTCTACTGTAGACCTCATTTAATGCTTCACTTAAACTTTTCTTTTGCACCTAGGCAGTGCAGTAGATAGAGCACTAGGCCTGAGTTCAAATCTAGCATCAGATACTTACTAGCTATGTGAATCTGGACAAATCACTTAACCTTTGTCTACCTGTAATGGTTATGGGATTTGAAGAGCTTCCATGCCCCTTGAACTTGCTTACATAGCAGGAAGGGGTGGGGCAGGAGGAAGCCAGAGCTGAGCTAGAGTCAGTGCTGTGACTGGAAGCTCAGGGACAGTGGCTCGAACTCCTTTTTTTATGAGCCAGCCCGAATTTCTACTAATGACTCCTGCTGAGGACTGCAACTGTTGGGGGTCTGGAGCTATGGGAGCAAGCTGCATGGACCTTGAGCAGTTGCCATGAATGAGGAGAGGAGGACCTTTGCCTGAGATAGCCTGTACTGTTTTGAAGGCTTGAGAATGTGGGTGTTTACTGCATTAACTACATGTGCCAACTCTGTAGCTACTGTGATAGCTTTGACTTTCTGGTTTGGGGACTTAGTTTTCTGGTATTTGAATAAATGTTCTAATTTTGTCTTCCATGTAGAAAACCTGTTATATTTTGTGATTAATAACCATATCAACATATTTATTGTTACTGTAGGCATTGTGAATACTGCATAATTGATATATTACCTCAGTTTCTTCAGCTATGAAATGAGGGAAAATAATAGCATCTACCTTACACGGTTGTTGTAAACATCAAATGAGATATTTGTAAAGTGCCTAGCAAGATGCCTGGCAAAGAGTAGCCTCTTATTAAATATTTGTTCCCTTTCCCATCCCTTCACCCCCTTCTGATTTTAGAGATTTTACACAGCTTACTGTAGCTGCCGTTGTTTGTCCTTCATTCTTAAAGAGGACTTACATACTACTTTATAGTATATGATTTAGTGCCTTTGTCATGGGTCATGACAGTCAAAGAATTCATCACCTAGTAGCTAGCCTGTGGGTGATAAGCCTCTTCATACTTAAATTGTTGCTGTGATTTTTGTTCAGTTGTTTCAGTCCTGTGGATAATTCATGACCTCATTTGGGGTTTTCTTGGGAAAGACACTGGAGCAAACTTCCTTTTCCTTCTCTAGCTACCAGTTAGGAAACGGATGCAAAGAGAGTTAAGTGACTATATCAGCAAGCACCCTAGCCAGGGTGGCTGCTAGCACAGGTTTTTAGATCTGCTTTTCTAAAGGAAAGCGGCTCAAAATAGGTTAACAATCTTACTTTAATCAATCAAACATTTATCATTTACCTAGTTCAGGAGAAAAAGTCAGTACCCTGAACTTCAGAGAATACAAACAGAATACAAACACAAGTTACAAGCAGAAGTTCGAGTAGACAAAGAAACAGATCAGCAGACAGGCTTCCAGATGCCTGATGATTAAATCCATACCTATTCAGTTAACAGAGAGGGAAGCATCAACATCTGGGTTTTTCAAAGCCGGGGGACTCAATGGCTTCCCAGAGTCTCATCTGGCCAAATCACACAACTCTTCTCAAAGTGAGTCCCAAAGCAAAACCTCACATCAAGGTGTATATGTAACCTTCTCTTGGATCAGAGAATTTCACAGCCCTATTGACCCACTGCCCAATCACAAAATAATAAGGCATGGACATTCCTGAAGAACAAGCCTCCAGTCATAGGCTCCATGTGACCACATTATGCCTATTAGGGGGCAGAGTACATTTTCAAATCAGGGAAGGTTCTCAGAGTCAGTTAAACCTATCAAAGGGCCTTGGGGCAGGGAAGATTTTCAGATTCCCATAACAGTGACTTGTGTAGAGTCATACAGCTCGTAAGTGTCTGAATCCAGATTTGAATTCAGGAAGATGAGTCTTCCTGACATCAGGTCTGACACTCTGTCCACAGCGCTACCTAGCTGCTCCCATTAATAAGGAGACTAGTATTTTCCTTGGCATTTGAATCATACTTGAACCTGTCTAGTTTGACAGAATCTACCAGTGGCTATAACTTATTGATATAGTCTTTGAGAAACTGAAATCACCTCAATCTCATGATGAGGCACTAGAGGAGAATTTATGTTGGGTTCATGTTCTTCTTCAGTTCTTCTTTCAGACAAATAAGGAGGAAAAAAGCATTTATTAAGCACTTACTGTCTGCCAAGTGAAGCACTAAGCACAGGGATAGAAATACAAGCAAGGAAGATACCTCCTGCCCATGGGGGACTTATGTTTTAATGTGGAGTGATACCAAATTAAGGGAAACCATCAGGAATTTGGGAGGAGAGGAGTTGGGTCGGCAGGCATAGTTTGGAAATAGCCAAGAAATGAGCCAGTAGGAGGTATGGATCTGGCCAAGATACAATGAAACTCTTCTATCTGAGCCCAGAGTAGTTCCAGGGGTGGAGCACAATTGGGGAAGAGGTAGAAACGGTGGCTGGAGCTGAAGGGCCATGATTTGGACATATTTGGGAGAAAACAGAAGCAGTGATGAGATCACAGAAACACTGGAGTGTTTCAGTTCATTTACCATATTCCCCATGAGCCTATAAATTCCATGACAGCAGAGACCATATAATAGTTAGCATTTATGTAGCATCTTAAGATTTACAAAATGCTTCACAAATATAATTTCATTTTAACCTTATAATGACCATAGGAGGTATATGCTATTATATTAACTTCCCTTTTACAGATGAAGAAACTGTGGCAGAGGTTAAGTGACTTGCCCAGGGTCACTTAGCTAGAAAGTGTTTGAACCTGAATTTGAATGCAAATCTTCTTGAGCTCAGTTCTAGCACTCTAGTCACTGCATCACCTGGTTACTGTATCTTAGTGTATGCCTCCCCTCTGCAGAGAGTAAGTTTTTAATACATTCTGGATGATATTTTTTTGGCTGATTTTTGTTTCTAGTCTCTGAGGAGGGCAACACCATTAAGAAATGAAGACTGTCTGAAATGAGTTTGACATTAGTGGCATTCATAATGAATGCCATAAAGTCAGAGAGCCAGACCTAGAATCTAGGTAGGATTCAGGTAGACTAGGGAGGGAGAGAGCAAGATGTTCACCATCTTATTGTTCAGAAATATTTTTGCCTCTAAGATGTCTTATGACTTTTTTTTTTTTACATATTATAAAATTTTTGTTTCCCTTGCAAATAAACTCTAAATCCGTTGAGAAGGCTAAGGCTGGAAAGGAATGTGGATGTGGAGGCTGGAGGCATCCAAAGGTAGCAGCCTACATAAGAGTATAGAAAAACTACAGTGAGTGGGGTTGATGTTTTGGGACTCAGAAGGGCCTCTCACAGAAAATTCATTCCTTCTGGAACTATTAAAGTCTTACTTCCAATTTAAAAACCAGATAGTTTAGACCCTGAAAATAAACATGTATATAAATCCTGAAGTATGAATGAGACTCAATTATAAATAGTAATAATAATAGAAACAGTGTATTGTAGTGGGTAGAGGCTCTGGAGTCAGGAAAACCTGGGTTCAAATCCTGTCTGCCTCTGACACCTACCAGTTGTATAGCTGACTGACCATGTGCAAATCAATTTTTTGCAGAAATTCTCTAAGTCTATTCACTATAGATAAGGGAAGTCTCCATTGATAGAAGGGGTTTATTTATTTTTTCTTATTTTATTGTGAATGTACACATCATTAAACATAAACATTTCAACATACAACAAAGTAAAAGAAGATTGTATATAAAATTGTGAACGTTTGTTGTTGTTCTGTTGTTTTTCAGTCGTGTCTGACTCTGTGATCCCATTCACAGTTTTCTTGTCCAAGACACTAGAATGGTTTGTCATTCCTTTCTCCAGCTCATTTTACAGATGAAGAAACTGAGGCAAGCAGGATTAAGTGACTTGTCCAGGGTCACACAGCTAGTAAGTGTCTAAGGTTGGGTTTGAACTCTGGACTCTAGGCCCAGCACTTTACCTACTGTGCCACCTAGCTGCCTCTGTTTGTTGGGGTTTTTTTTTGGAGTTACAAGTATCAACACTGATAACATGAAAATAAGAAATGAGTTCCAAATTTCACATTTCTTAATGTGTTCACATAAATGGATGATTTAGAAAATTATGTATGTGTGGTAAACAAAGGAACACAAATGTGCTAGCTACGTAATGGATGAGTATTTCTTTGCGTACATATTTGGTTGTGTTTGGAGTATGTGCAAGTCATTCATATCTGTTTGCTAATCTTTATAGTTACATTGTATAGAAATTCAGGCTATTTTTTCTTCCAAAATAATTGTTACTCCACATAGTACAATTCTCTGTTGCCACATTTTTGCTGCTTTTTGTTCATGACAAGAATTGTTCATGCAAGAAATGGATGTCTTTTAATGTAAACAACTTAGTGAAAAAATGAGAAGATGAAAAATAAAATGGAACATAATAGTCACAAATTACTCTGTCTTTCATGTATTTTTTTAACTCCTTATTTTTTTGCATCTTTTTCATTCTTCACTAATTCCTTCTCCTTACTAGAAGTCCTTTTGTAAAGCACAACAAATGAACATAATGGCCGTGTCTTGTTCTACATATCTCTGGTTATCACATCTTTGTGATAAGATGGGAAGCATGCATCTTTATTATTTGAGAAATGTTTTCATACCAATAAAATCACAAGAGTGTGGAATCACAACTCTTCCCCAACCCCCAGGCAAAATCCCCAATGCACATTTATGTAGTTTTATGATATTTACAAAGAAGTAATACATATAAAAGCTGTGATGTTGTTGTTATTTATCTTTCATTTTCAAAGAGTACCTGTGACATCATGAAAGATGTGACATTATCAAGCCAGTGAAAGAGAAAAGCCCTGTCAAAGTTAACTTTGTCAAATGACAGCCCAATTTAAATTGGAATCATCCAAGTGTTTACCATGAAGTAGGGTATCACAAAATAATAGAGGGGTTAAAAGGAAACTAACAACGCAGTCTGATATTGATCCAGCCCAAACTGGATATTGGTCCATCAAGACATAAGAGAGGCGACACTCTCATGAAAACTGGAAGAAGTATAAAGGAAATGGGAGACATCAGAAAAGGAGCAGCTTTATAATCCACTCCAAAGCACATAAATACATCTCAGATGAGAGGTCTAATAGGGTAAACAAATGATGGCAGCTAGGATGCTGTAGAAAATGGCAGGGTTAGATGTGGAGAAAAGCAAGAACTACTGATGCCAAATAATAAAGCTATTGTTCTGTGAATAGATTGTGAAATGAATTTCTTAGATTCTGGGACTTCTGACCTGGGATTGGAGCTGACTTCTGGCCGGCAGTGACCCAAACCAGTAATCTGAACACAGTAGGTACTTAATAAATGTTTGTTGTTTTGCTCTTTAAAACCTTCAGTATCTTTAGCCCAAACACTTCACACTGAGGTTAAAAAAATAAGGAATCTGGATAAGCTTCTTGACAAAGAAAATATGCTTCCTCATTTATAGGTTAAACTCTGAGCAGGCTGATCCTCTTAAGGAAAAATAATAATAATGATCATTGATATACTCCTTTAAGGTTGGCAAAACACTACATACAGATGGAGTTTAGGACTTGGAGTCAGGAAGACTCATGTTTGAAACCTGCCTCTGATACTGTTAGTTGTGTGACCTTGGGCAAGTCACTTAACCTCAGTCTACCTTTGTTTCCTCAATTGTAAAATGATGATAATAACCTTACAGGGTTGTTGAGAGAATCAAATGAGATCCCTTTGCAAACCTTAGGGCACTATCCAAATATTTGCTATTGTTATTTCATGGAGCAGCTAGGTGGCCCATGAGTAGAGTGTTACCTGAAGTCATGAAGACTCATCTTCCTGAGTTCAAATCTGGCCTTAGACACTTACTAGCTGTGTGTCCCTGGGCAATCTGTCCCTCCACTACCTTCCTCTACCTTCCTCCCCCCCCATATCCCTATTGTTGTTTTCATGGCACACTCAATTAACTATTATATCCTATGTGGTATCTGTGGTCTCTAGACTTAAATTTGGTCCTTTAAGTAAGAGGGAAGACTTTTTGTCACCTGAACTATAGGACTTAGCTCAGGGGAAATTGCTGACAGAAATTTTATGGTGCTTCTACTGACTGTGGGAATGCAATCTGACCTAGTATAACCAGTTACCATGGTGATTGGGGAGCTAAGTGTTTTATATTCTTTTTAACTTTAGAAGTTGTGTTCTTTTAATTTCTTTTTAATAAAATTTTTAAAATTGCATTTTATGGTGTATGAATTCCTCATTTCGTTTTAACCTCTGAGCTTGAATCACTGAAATATACTGTTTTGTGAAAAAGAATTTTGAGGCTTTTGAGTGAGAAGCCCTAAGTTCAGACCCTTACTCTATCACACCTTACCTGGGTGACCTTGGGCA
>CM053595.1:200697017-200725031 GCA_028646575.1 Pseudocheirus occidentalis | reverse complement strand
TTCCTTCCTTCCTTCCTTCCTTCCTTCCTTCCTTCCTTCCTTCCTTCCTTCCTTCCTTCTTTCCTTCCTTCCTTCCTTCATTTTTTCCTTCCTTCCTTCTTTTCTTCTTTCTTCTTCTCTTTCTTTCCCTTCTCCTCTCTTCTCCCCTCTCACAATGAAACAGAGAGAAGAATTAATTTGGAATTAAAAGACCCTGACTGGCTCTGTTACCCTGAGAAAATCTCTTGATTCTCTGAATACCTGTGGTACTCATCTCACAGAGCTGTGGAAACGAAAAGATTTATTCTGTGTGTGTTGTGACCAGCATGTGTAATATAAGCTTAAGTTATTGTGTAACAGCAACAGTAACAATTGTATTATATGTGTAATATAAACAAATGTAAGTTGCTGTTGTTTTGAAACATACCAATGGCATTTAGTTCTTGGTTATTATAACTGTCATAAAATTATTTGGGGGCTTAGAATTACTGGCCCTCCACCACATATTGTGGAACATTTAGGGATCATCTGAATAGTAGCATGATGTCATTCAATGTTGTTACATAATGATGTTGTAGTTATTATTAATATTATTGAGTCTTAGAAATGGGAAAATACAAGTAGTCCTTGAAAGCAAAAATGTAAGAGACATTCTGGATGTGTTCAAGGTTACATCAACCTGTCATGTCTCCACACATTTCTTGATTGACAAGAGAGATGGATCATAGAAATCAAGGGCTCTTCTCACAGTGAGAGAAAAAGGATGATCTCTGCTGTGGAAAAGTCCTTAAAGACAAGCTCTACTAGTCTTTGAACCTGTAGGGACCTTAGTATTGGTACAAAGTTTCAGGCTGTTTCGTTTTGTTTTTCTAAATCCTTTGGATGTGTTGAAATAAGGTTTCTAGGCCAGAAATGTAAGCAAAAGCTATAGAGAATAAACATTCTGGTTCTTTCTTGCCCATCCCTGCTCCTGCCCCAAACTCGAAATCAAGACCACATCCTGAACCAGCTTAATGTTTTCTTAATTCTATCTTCAAATTGCAATTATTTATAAAAAAAGAAAAGGGAGGTGGAATGGGGAAGGTATAAGACATCTTTAGCAAAACTCTCATGATAAAGCTAAGTGCACCAGTTTTAAGTGTCTCATCATTTCCTGTTTGTCCCATCATTGATACATCTGCTTTTACATTAATCCCTGACTTGCCAGTAGCACATTTAGTCATTCTGTCTTCCCTTTCAAATTTGACTGATTTTCTTAAATGTATGACCTTGCTTCCTTCCCCACAGATTCTAAATGCAAGAAGGTTGGTAATCAAACTTATAGAGTCATTGAATTGCCCAATGCTGGAATGAACTATAATCCAAACTTGATATTTTTCAGTTGGAAAAAAAAAGCCAAACAAAACCTGATACTCAGAGGGTTTTACCTAACTTCAAGTAGATAGCAAGTTGGCAGCACCAAGACTCAGCCTCAGGTCATCTGCCTCCAAATCTAGTGCTTTCCCCAGAGCCCCTACCATGCACCACTCCCCTCCCCCCACCTCTGAAATCATTTGCATTGGAAAGTTTTCTTTCCTGAATCAAAAGCCTCCATGAAGTTTCTTGTTTGTACCTAAGGCTTTGGTTTTTTGTTTTGTCTTGTTTTTGATTGACACTTTCTCCTTTCTCCTCTAAGTCTTTAAAAACATAATTAAAATGTTTTATTTTTAAGTAACATTATTTTCTTTTCATCCTCTCCTCCATTGGAAAAAAAATAAAGAAAAACAAAAGCCTTTTAACAAATATGCATAGTTAAATAAGGCCAATTCCCACAATGACCATGTCCGTAATATGTCTCCTTCATCTTGAGTCCACCCTCTTTGTGTCAGGAGGTAGCTAGTAGCATGCTTCATAAACGTATACCCAGCAATTTCTTCACATTTTGTTCATGGTCTTTTAGAGTAGTGGACCCACATAGAAAGGGAAGATGAAGGGTCACACTTCTAACAGCCAATTGTAAGGCTTGCCTTCAACACAACTACACCTACACTCATTCCCCAACACTAGCCACTTGGGACTCCCTTTCCCACTGTGCTGGATCACAGCTTCTCCCTTTTCGGAGGTAGGTAGCAGCTAGACCCTCAGGGCAGTTTTAATCTAACAGTTACCAGGAGCCCATAGCAACAATTATAGAGGATGTCAGTAAATGTACTCTGAATCCAAATCTAGTAGTCTTTGGATTTCACCTTTGCTTCTTCCTTTGCACCCTCTCTTCTGGGCAACCTATTTCTAGTTAGGGTCCTCAGGTACTTCCTATCTGATCAGGTTTACTCACTGTGCTTTTTTGTGCACAAACTAAATTTGCCGGTATCACTCCATGCTTTGAACTTTATCTCTTGGTCGAATATTAACGTTTGACAAACCCCAAGGGCTACTGTGGTAAAGACTTGCTAATAAAAAATGGTGGGAGACTGAAGCAATCTACATGCTATTATTCTTTTTCATGTTTCGTTCTCTTTCTTTTTTCCCATTGTTCACTCCATTGGTTACAATCCCTCTATACAACCAGACTAAAGTCCAATGTGAAAGTATATGCAGATCCTATACTTGATTGCATGCCTCCATGGGGGATGGGAAAGGGAGGGGAGAAAATTTGAAACTCAAGGGATTGTGGAACTGAATCTTTTAAACTAAAAGTAGGGGTGGCTAGGTGGCACAGTGAATACAGCACTGGCCCTGAAGTCAGGAGGCCCTGGGTTCAAATACCACCTCAGACATTTAACACTTACTAGTTATGTGATTTTGGGCAAGTTGCTTAACCCCAACTGCCCTACAAAAAAAAAAAAGCAAATAAACAGATCAATTAAAAAAATAAAAAAATACTGAGAAAACTAGAGAGTAGACCTAAAGAAATTAGGTTTCTACTAAAGTCTCATAATGTATATATATATATATACCAGGATAGGTTCCAAATGAATACATGACTACATATAAAACAACACATCATGAAGTTTATTTGTCCTGTATTCCATTCCCTCAGGACATAGCCAGAGGACAAGTAGCTAATTTGATCAATGAATTCATGTGTTCCTAGGTAACATTAGACAGGGGCCTTTTAGAGATAAGCTTTCCCAGAGTAGAATAAGTGTAATGGTGGAAATTTCAGGTACTATGTGCAGAAGGTGAGAGATTTTTGGAAAGAGATTTTTTTTTTTGAGATACTTCTGATCTCACCATATAGCTGATTACCTATGCATATCTAGCAATGTATAAACCCTGGTATAATGCATAAAATTTTTTTTAAAAAAATATTCATTTTTATGAAAAACATGGGACATTCAATATAGCACTTAATTTTTGTTGTTTATTAATTTCCAACTCCTCCTAACCCCATTTGGATGTTTTGTTTTTTTTGGCAAAAATATTAAAGTGGTTTGCCATTTCCTTCTCCAGCTCATTTTACAGATGAGAAAACTGAGGCAAGAAGGGTTAAGTCAAGCAGTACTTAGTAAGTATCTGAGGCTGGATTTGAACTCTGGAACATGAGTCTTCTTGATTCTCAGCCCAGTGCTCTATCCACCTAGTTGCCCATGGTACTTAATAGCAGCCCCAATATGTGCATATTTAACTTGAAATAATTACAAAATATACATCCTCTGTGTATTAAAGAGAACTGAGTATCATCATGGGATGTAGAACTAGAAGAGGTCTTAGAGTTCATCATAATTTGTTTACATATCCAGAAAGGTTGAGTAATTTTCTCGATGTCACATAGCTAATAAATAGCAGAAGATTCAAACCCAGGTCTGACTTCAAATATAGCTCATATCCTATTACATCATATTGACTGTCAAGCAATCTGGTAAAATGTATTTCAGAGTTGTGAAATTATAGTATGCCATTTCCCTAAAGCCTTAGGGAAAATGTCCATTGTTTCAGCAGAAAAGGAGTCCTATGAAGGCCACACTATCCATAACAAAGAGGGACAGTCATTGGGATGTACAGAGGGTGGACAGGACACTTTTTAATTAGAAGGAAGCAATTTACATGGGATCATTGATCACCAGTGACATCACTTACTGTTTTATACTTAACATATATGAATAGAAGCAGATGTGCCTTCATACACGATTGCAATGAGCTTGCTGCTGTGAGTTTTTCTAGTCAAAAATAGTACAGATGAATCCGATTAGATTCTTTTTTTTTTTTTTTGCTGAAAAGAAAAAAAAAACCAACCCACCCTAGTTTAATGTTAATAGGACCATAAAACTTCCTGACAAGGGTGCTTGGCTTTGAAAATGAGTGTGTCATTTTAAAGTATCTCTAATTATCAAACAGTCATGGTTTTTGGCTATCATTTCTATAGCTAACAGCAGTGGAAATCGTTTCTAGGATAGATGTACTCCATCAGCTAGATTTGCTGCCTGCTAAAAGAGTGAGAATGAGGGAGAAATGGAGGCTGGAAAAGAAGCTGCTGTTCTATCCATGCTGGTTGGCTCTTTGCCTACCTCAGGCCTGACTGAACTCAAAGACACCTTTGCTGTCAACGAGTAGTTTTTTGTTTGGGTAGAAAGCCAACCAGCTGTTGCTGAGCTTGGGATCATCTCAAGCTCACGAAAAGTAGGTTAGAGGTTAGTTGGGGTTCCTGGGTAGAAACAATGACCTACTCACATATAAGAATTTTGGCACATCTAAGAAAGGGAAAAGATGATGAATTGCTTTTTGTGGCAGATATGTCACCAACTCTGAGCCTGGGCAAGTCAACGAATGTTGTGTGCTGTTCACTTAACCCTTTGTATGTCTTGACAAGCTTTCACATGTTATCTATTTCCTTTACACCACAAATCTCTGAGATTAGCACTACGGATGTCATTACCTACACTTTAAATACGCAGAAATTAAAGGTCACTGAAGTTAAGTGACCTGCCCATTATCTCACAGCCAGTAAGTGTGTTGGAGGCAGGATTTGAAGCCAGATCTTGCCCAAATCAGAGTCTAGTACTCTTTCCACTATAACATGCAGGTGAATCAATTGACACAAAAAAGAGAATTGGTTCTCTGAAGATGATGTCCTTATAAGTTGTGAGGTCTGAACTTAAACTCATTATGTCTTGATTCTCAGTTCAATTTTCTTTTTCCTTGTATCAGAGGGCCTTCTTTAACCCCTCAGGGTTTCTAAGAAATAATGGAGATACAAAAATGTGCATACCCTTTGACCCAGCAATACCACTTAAGAGATCATACAAATTGGAAAAGGACCCACAAGTATAAAATATTTAGAGCAGCTCTTCTTGTGGTGGCAAAGAATTGGAAACTGAGGGGACACCCATCAGTTGGGGAATGGCTGAACAAGTTGTGGTATATGAACATAATGAAATACAATTGTGTTATAAGAAATGATGAACAGGCAGACTTCGGAAAAAATCTGGAAAGACTTGCATGAACTGATGCTGGGAGAGGGGAGCAGAAGTAGGGTAACATTGTACACAATTACAACCACATTAGGTGATCACTAACTTTGATAGACTTGACTCTTCTCAGCAATGCAAGGTTCTAAGACAACTCCAAAAGGCTCATGATGGAAAATGCTATCCACATCCAGAGAAAGAATTACAGAGTCTGAATGCAGATGGAAGCATACTATTTGCTCTCTTTCCTTTTTGTTTTGTTTTGTTTCTTCTTTCTTGTGATTCATTCCATTGGTTATAATTCTTCTTTACAACATGACCAATGTGATAATATGTTTAATATGAATGTATATGTAAAGCCTATATCAGATTGTACACAGTCTTGGGGAGGGGAAAGGAAAGGAAGGGGAAAATTTGAAGCTCAAAAGCTTGTGGAATTGAATGTTCTAAACTAAAAATAAATAAATATTTTTAAAAGAAATAATAGGGATAGACTAGATGATATTTAACATTTTATGATGTTGTGAAAAAATAATCTCAGATAATATCTAAGACCCCCTCTGAACCAGGAAATCTTTACTCCCTTTCTGTCAGTGTTTATTTTAATCATCTTCATTACAGAATCAGTTTTGGCAGGAATGTCTGTCTCAAGTGTGGCTTACCAAAATAGAAACCTTGTCAACAAGCCCAAGTGTTTGTGACAGTAATTAACCTGAATCCCATACTGGTTTAATTTTTGCTAAGATGGAAGCTCCATAAATGCTACAGATTTTCTTTCAAAACAGGAAATTCATGCTTAATACAAGGTGATGTTTCCCTAATGGAGATAAAATTCAAAGGAAGATGCTGACTTGTGGTAGGCAGTAAACATGTCACTTCAGGGATTCCCCAACTTGTTTTGAATTTGTACAGACAGTTCTTGCTGACCTGGACTACTCAGCAAACCTCTCCCTCTGCAGCTCAATGTCTCACAGCCCCAGTGGCCAAGCAGCTTCAGGTGCCTGGGGTACCTACAGTGGGAAGGGCTTCAGTGCTGTAATTGCTTTCCTTGTCCCTGTCCTTGCCTGCCAGGATAGGGGGTGGGGAGGAAAGGGGGAAGAAGAGAAGAGGAGGGAAGAAAGGAGAGGAAGTCCTGCTGGTCTCCTGAAGGGGAGTCAAATTTGCAAACTTAGGAAAAGTGAAAACTGTATTTTCAATGAAAAAGTTCACAGTTCATACTAAATTGGGAAATGCTGGTGGGAATAATTGAAAAGTCTGAATTTTAAAACATCTTCAAGGAAATTCTAATTAATTAGTTTAAATGGATGAATGAAATGTGGGCAGAAACTCTGTAAGTTAACCAAGTGTTCTCAAGAAGAGGACCTTCAGGGACCTGCTTTAACATACATCTCAACTACTTATAATAAGCTGGAAAACAACTTGCTTTTTTATACCTCCAAATTTCCTCTTGCAACTTTGTTTTATTGTATTTGAAAGCTAATAAAACACTAATACTAGTCTCTTTCTTGGGCTCCAGTTCCACATAATGAACTGTCTATTAGACATTTCCAACTGAATGCCCTGTAGGCACTTCAAACTCAACATGTCCAAAACAGAGCTTAAATTTTTTCAAACCCTCCCCTCTTCTAAACTTCCCTATTCCTATCCAGGGTATGACCAACCTTCCAGGCACCCAGTTTCACAACCTTGGTGTCATCCTTGACCCTGCATTCTCTTTTAACTTACATATCCAATTGTCATTTCTACCCCTACAATATCTTTTATATGTGTTCCTTCCTCTCCACTCACATCACTAAAGTTTTTGCCACTGAACCCAGATGACTTCAGAGGAAGAAAGTGAGACTGATGACTGTGCACAGTCCTCTTTCACTTAAATCCAATTCACTTGCAAGTCATAGTATCACTCTCCTGATACTGTGATCCTCTTTGATAATGAAGGACAAACAATAGCTTTTCTAATTCTCATCCCTTTTCTCTTGAACAACTGCAATAACCTGCTTTCATCCTTACTCCACATACCTACCAAAGTGATTTCCCTAAAGATCAGATCATATTACGTACCAGCCCTTACTTCCATAAACTCCAGGACCTTTCTATTGTTTCCAGGATTAGATATAACCCCTATTTGACATCTGAATGTCTTCACAAGCTCAACTGTTCCTACCTTCTTCTTATATATTTCAACTGTCCTTGTACTCTGTGATCCCACCATAGTGGCCTGTACTCATATACATATGTATATGTATAGTCCTGTACTCATGACAATCTGTTTTCTGCCTCCAGACCATTATACTGACTGTCCATGCCTGGAATACATTCCCTTCTCATTTCTACCTTTTAAAACCCTGGTTTTCATCTAGACTCATTTCAAGTGCCTTTTTCCACAAAAGCCTTTCAGCTGCTTGTGTTTTTCCTCCCCAAAATACCTTCATTTTGTATATACTATGTATATACTTGAGAGGCAGTATTGCATAATGGATAGAGAACTGTCCTCAGATCCAGGAAGATCTCAGTTAAATTTCTGTCTTTGCAACTATTGGCTGTGTGACTCCAGGTTTGTCTTTAACCTTTCAGTGCTCTAGACAGTTCTCTAATATTATAAATTGAAAAAGAGGTGCTGACCTGCTTTGGTAGAAGTTTCCTCATTGAGGGTCAAGAAGGAGACTCTTATGTCAATTAAATCACAGGTCTGATCCCTGTCCCTACCTCCATCCCTGTGGATGTTGTTTCCTTTATTCAAATATAATATCCTTGAGGTCAGGGAATGTTTCATTTTGCCTTTGTATCCATAGCTTTTAGCACAGTTCTGGTATATAAGTGCTAATAAATTCTTGTTATTGATTGAGTGATAGAATCGCTGATCACAAAATTATAGGAATGGTGCCAGAGGAACCACGAAGACACTTTAGTTCAATCCTCTCATTTTACAGATGAGGGAACTGAGATCCAGAGAAATTAAAGTGACTGTAAATATCACAAAAGTAATAAGAATCAGAAAAGGGATTTGAACTAGATCTTCTAAGTCTAGAGCCAGGGACCATGTTGCTTCAATAATAATTATAATGACATAATGACATTGATTCATAAATCATAGATTTAGAGCCTGAAGGAAACTTGGAGGCGATCTAGTGCAATTCCTGGATTTTACAGATGAGGAAACTGAGGTGACTTTAAAATTTTTAAAGCTTTATCAAGTGTCAACCACGGGTAAGACACAACATCATACCACATTTCCTTATATCTTGAATTTCTCAGAAAACTTCTATAATCACAAAAACTTGTGAATAATGGACCATCTAGTTAACTGATTTTTCTACTTACTTAGGGAATATGAAAACTATTTCTAATTCAATCCTTGTATTAAATCTATCCAATCTGTATCTTTTCTGAGTTAGTAAAAAGAACACAGTGAACATAATTGAATCTTTTTCTTGTGAGTGATGATCGTGATCAAGTTGACCATTTTGACTGCGTATCATGAAGGTAAAAAATATTAGCTTTTGCAAATGGGACTGAAGTCTTTTGGGAGACTTTGGAAGCTCCCCTCTCCCCCCACAGAAGCTCCAGATATGAACGTGTTTTCTTGTTTGTTCACTATGCATTTTTTGTTCACTCATTTATTCATTCTTTCAAACAACCACTTAATATCTGCTATGTACAGAGAATTCTATTAGAGTCTGGGAAAATAGACTTAATCAAAATATACTTGCTGTCATGGGGTTCCTAATCCAGTAGAGGCAGAGACAAAGACACAGATAAGTATGACTAACATGATATTAGTCAAATGCTTAGATACCAAAATGTCATTGTGAGTTCCAAGAGGGCAGGTCTTACTGTTAAGTGTGTATGTTGGGAAAAAGGATAGAATCAGGAAGGACTTCATAGAGGAGGTGACTTCTGAGTTGGATTTTAAAGGATGGCTGGAAATGAGAGGATGAGTATTCTAGACACAAAGAACATTATAAACAAAGACATGGAAGCAGGAAAGCCCAGTGCCTATTTGGGTAGGGAGAAGTAAGGAGGGATATATGGGAAAAAACTAGTCCAATTTACCTGGAGCAGTTTGGAAGGTAGTTAATAGTATTGGAGGGTCTCAAATGCCAGATAAAACAACTTTCTACTTTCTAACAAATTATTGATTTAACATAAATACGGAGTGTTATGGGGGGGAAGGAAATCTTATAAATTGACAGTTCCAGTAAATGGTTCAATGAAGTTTTCCTGAAATATTGATTTAATTCCTGAGGGAATCAGAGTTCAAGTTTAATAATATCTATAAAGATCCTTAACGTTTCAGAGAGATGTTTTCTCTTTTGGGTTATAATTTTTGGTTTTCTCTCTTGGAGATATAGCTTTATCTTGGGTCTCAGTTTTCTTATCTATAAAATGGGAATAACAACAGTAGTTACTCCCCTGCCCCCAAAGGGTTGTTGTTCAAATAAAATGAGATAATATTTGTAAAGCACTTTGCAAACCTTAATGCACTATATAAATGTTAGCTATTTTTATTGGTAGCAATAGAAAAAAGGGCAGGGCTTAGCATCAGAAGACATTAGTTCAAGCCCCAGCTGAGTTGCTTACTAGCTATGTGACCTTTTCAGTTAAGCATCATGGGTCATAAATTTCCTTATTGTAAAATTAAGAATTTGGATCATTGTTGTTGTTCAGTCCTGTCTCACTCATTGTGACCTTACTTGGGATTTTCTTGGCAAAGATATGGGAGCAGTTTGCCATTTCCTTCTCCAGTTCATTTTACAGATGAGGAAACTGAGGGAAAAGGGGAGGTTAGTTGACTTGCGTGGGGTTACATAGCTAGTAAGTGTCTGAGGCCAGATTTGAACTCACATTTTCCTGATTCCACACCTGGTACTCCATCTACTGTACCACCTAGGAATTTGGATCAGATGATCTCTAATTTCCATTTCTAGTTCTAACCTTTTATAACACCAAGATTCCTTGGTCAAATGACTTATTTTAAAGAAAGTATGTTGTGTTATATAGTCCTATCTTACCAGAAGCAAATTCAACATTGCTCTTTTCCTGCAGCAAGCAATCACAATCTTCCTCCTTTGTAACTCTGCTTGTGAAAGTGGTGTGAGGGGAGGATTGGTGATAATGACCACTTTATAGATCACCAAACTCCAGTCACAAAGAACTCATGACCTCAAGGACTAATGAGGGTGTTAGCATTACTCATGTCACCCCATGAGTTAGTCAATGAGTTTCAAGAATCAAGAACTAAAAATAAATCCTCTTCACATCAAGTTAGGAGACATTCAATTATATCTCAAATGATCCCCGGAGTGAGAGCCAATTGCGTGAGTGGTAGCAGATGGTGGGAACTATCTCAAAAGGACAAGAAACATTCATCACAATTGTCCTAAGAAAGCCTTACCATCAGCTTGACAGGATGTAAAAGAGCTCGGCTAATTCCAGACAAAAACATTCAAGCTGCTATTTGAACAGAAGATGTGATCAGAATACAAACTCAGTCTTACTGAGAGAGCTAAGATTTTCTTGGGCTTCTTCTACCTTTTATCAACAAAAGGTATGTTGGATTTGGAGTCAGTGTACCTGGATTCAGGGAGTAGCTAGATGGCTAGAGCACTGGGCCTGGAGTCAGGAAGACTCATCTTGAGTTCAAAAATCTGTCCTCACATACTTCCTAGATGTGAGACCCTGGGAAAGTCATTTAACCCTATTTTGCCTCAGTTTTCTCTTGTATAAAATGAGCTGGAGAAGGAAATGGCAAACCCCTGTAGTATCTTTGCCAAGAAAACTTAATGGGGCCATGAAGAGTCGGACATGACTGAAAAATGACAGAACAATAGTACCTTGATTCAAATTCCAACTTCGCCACATATAACTTGTATATGTAACCTAGGGCAAGTCACTTAACTTTTGGGAATGTCAGTTTTCTCATCTACAAAAAAGGGGAGCTGGTGGGGGGGAACTAAGTGGCACAGTGAATAGAGCACCGGCCCTGGAGTCAGGAGGACCTGAGTTCAAATCCAACCTCAAACACTTAACACTTACTAGCAGTGTGGCCTTGGGCAAGTCACTTAACCCCAACTGCCCTGTCCTCCCCCCTCAAAAAAGCAAAAAAAATGGTGGGGGGTTTTGACTTGATGTCTTCTTAGGTGCCCTCCAGATTATATCTATGATTCTTCTGCTCTCTGGAATTTATGCTCTCTTACAATGATGGAAACTGGAAGGAAAAAAAAAAGAATCATCAAAGTAATCCCCTCGTTTCTGTTCCTGCTATTAACCTAGGTCCTTATTACTTTAGTGATAACAATAGCCTCTGATATCCCACTATCCAGGTCATCTTTAGCATGTCCATCAGATTTAACTTCCTAAAAATCCTCTCATGCTGAAAAAATTCTGGGACTGTCCATTCCCCTACAAATTAAGTTTAAATTCCTGAGCCTAGAATCCAAGGTTATCTACAACATCCCAATCTACCTTTCCAGTATCCCACCATACCAGTCCCCTTCAGATACTTTGTACTACAACCAAAGTTGAGTAATATTCCCTGAACACATGCCATTCTCTGTGACCTCTATTCTTTGACTTTCTTCTGGAATGCTTCAATCCCCACCTATATCATCTTCCCCTGTTGAAATTCTACAAGTCTTTCAAGACCTATCTCCATTAGCACCTCATCCTTACACATTTTTCAGAACTCAGCTACCACCTATCCCAGCTGGAGGTGAATTTTCCTACCTCTATAACACATAGCGTTTCATGTGTACACATGCACACAATATATGTATAGATATAGATATCTATATTATCTGTGCATATATATCATTGTTATTACTCATCCTTCAGGCTTGAAGAACAACAAAATGATAACAATGTTGGGGTCACTATATGGTGTATCCAGTTGTAGCTGATCATATCAATACAAACTCAGAAGGCTCTGCAACAGATTGGGCACAAATAGTCTGTCTGACCTTTCGGGAGTGTTGAGGTCAGATTCGGTAGAGCGATTCAAATGTGAAAGAATTTACTTAGATGACATTCTCTTAGCCATTGGTGATGAGTTCAGGGTAGACCCCAAGAATGTTGGGGTACTACCTGAAATGATGAGGAATACATGTGTAGGTTCTAGAATCCTGAAAGAATTCACTTGGATAGTCTCCATGTTAAAGAAAGGCTTTTTTAAGGTGATGCATCCAAGTGGGCCTGCTTCCCATAAGGCAGATCCCCACTGGGCTTTACTCCACATGGGAGGCAGAGCATAGGCCATTGGCTCTGTTCCCCAAAGGAGCAGAGTGGCCCCTGCTTCCCGTAGGAAGCGAAGGTAGTTAACCAGGTTAAAAGTCTACAGTGGAGGGCTTCAATGCATAGTCTTCTTTGATCACTTTCAGGACCAGTCACATCCTGCATCTTATCTCACATCTCACATCCTGTATCCTGCTTGCTTCATCTGCCTTGAGCATTCCTTTCTACCTCATCAGGAGAGATATAGCTCTAAATTTCCACATCCCATGTTAGTATACATATATGTGTATATCTATATTTGCAAATATAGATATACACACATTTACATATACACACACATATATGAATATATATTTTCATGTGTGATATATAAAATTTCAAGAGACATTGTCTGGGTAATCAGTCATTTTATTAATCATAGCTAGTGGATAATTAATAAAAGGAGTCAGTGGTACTTTGACCCCTTATGGAACCCACTGAATGCTTATATGTCCTTGGAAGAGTGGGTGTCCCTGAGGGTGGCAATCAAATTTTAAAAATGAATGAGAATGACTATTATAATGAGTATTTGGGGTACTGACTCTAATTACTCATTCTTGGACAAAGAGACTTAATTTTCATCTATACTATTCAAGCCTAGACAAAAGGGGTGTCCACCTCTGGTCCTGACTGAATGGAATACAATTGACTGGAATTCACCTTACATTAAATTATTTGTGAGGTTTTCTAGTTGGGTGAGTTCTCCCACCCAGGATTGAAAAGTGTTGTAACTTGGAGATTTGGGCAATCTCATCCATCAACAACGTCCTTCAGAAACTGATCAACCTACAAGTTTCTGAAAAAATTCTAGTTCTAATTCAATAATTTATTATTAATATAAGAAAAAATAATTTTTCTTGCATATATATTATAAAATAGACATCATTTTCTAACTATATTTTATTATCATAGTCATTATCATGTTTTTAAAATAACTTTTACATTATTCAGTCTCATAGGTTTTTAAATGTTTATTTTCCTATTACAATGAGTATATGAGTATTACATTTTTCCTATTACATTTTATTTCCCTATTACATTGAGTATATGAGTATCCCTGTGTGCAGACAGAAAATTGAGACTCAAACAGCATTCTAGTTCCCTGGACTTGTACAACTAACAAGTGTCTGAACTATGACTCAAATTTAAGTTTAATGACTTCAAATAAAGTGCTTTTTTATTATGCCAACCTTCCAGTCTCCCCATTAGAGTATAAACTCCCTAAACAAAGGAATCTGTGTTTCATTTTTCTTTATCACTTCTCCAGAATTTAAGCACAATCCTTCACATGTAGCAGACACTCAATAAATGTCTGTTGGGTTACATGGAGTCACAAAAGGTTCAATATTAATGTTTCAGGGCCTAAGTTCACTGAAGGCATTTTTTTTTAAAAGGCCTCTTTTTAGAACAGCACTTCGTTTCTACTAGAAAAAAATTCTTTTTTTTTTCAATCTCATACTACAGACTAAAGCTATAGTTGCAGAGATTTAAGAGGGTAAACTACAAGATAATTGGGGAAGCATCAAATGAATTTTTTTAGCCAAATTAAAAGTTAGACCCAATATCACACATACTCCCATTTCAAATATCTGCTATAAATAATGATATGAAAACCCTTAACTGCTATTGCTAGAAAGTACTGTTTGCCTCTGTCAAGGAAGAAGTCCATTCACTTTTCCTGTGACAGTTATGAATTTGCAAAACTGCTGTATTGTATCCAATTGTCTGCTTACCTAAAGTGGTTTATATTTAAGGTGGGTTAAAATAACAAGTCAGCTTTGTTGGCACTTAGATGTAGGATTCCACTGAATTGTCAGGTTCTAGAAAGACTAAGGGGCTTTTTGGAATTCTGCTATGGGCCTGCCTTCCTCAATTTTATTTTGCTCAGTCAAAGAAGATAAGAAATGGGGAACTGGAAAGCTGGTACATCCTGTGTAGGATGCATTTAGTATTATGAGTTATATTGCCATTAGATGCTGCTGCCTTCCCATGATGAAGGCACTAGGCTTAAAGCTCATGGCCACTATCTATTCAACTCATGATGCTATTTTCTTCCATAGGTTGAATCTAAAGTAGCACCTTTTCCCCCCTAATTTTGGTTAAACTTAGGAGTACTTGGAAAAACACATAGAAAGTCAGGGTGGTTGCCTGGCTAGAGTGCCACATGTAGAATCAGGAAGTTGTGGGTTAAAATCCCATATTAAGTGATCATTCTTTATGTAATTGTGGACAAATGATGTTAACCCTCTAAACCAGTGGTTTTCAACCTTCCTAATGCTGTTACCCTTTATTACTCCTATGTGGGTGTATCTGCATGTGGGCAGACACGCCTGGAGACAGAAAGAGAAGTGGTGTCTTGGTTCCTAATACCATCAAAAATATGTGTTTTCCAATGGTCTTAGGTGACCCCTGCAAAAGGGTCATTCAACCCTCAAAGGGATTGTGACCCACAGGTTGAGAACTGCTGCTCTAACCCTTAGTTTCTTCACCAGTAAATTTAGGTAACAGCATCTGTGGTAGCTACATTATATGGGGGTTGATGATGTATAGAAAGAGCTATTTGCATAGAATCCCCAGCTTAAAAGTATAGAAATGGTGGAAGGACCATTATATCAACCATTTCTCTGTGTTACAGAGTACACAGAGACCTTTTTTTGGCCACTATATTGTATCAGCAGTGGGGAGTTATTTAAATGTCTGTTCTAATACTGAAATGGAAACATGCACATATCAAATTGGTTATCTTATAGCTTGTTAGAATCAGAGTAATAAACAATAGAATCCATGTCTATGGCACTATCATCACAATCATAAAATAACCAGGCAAGAAGTTGCTTCCATGTTGGAAACATTTGGGTATTTTCAAATATCCTTTTGCCTGGTCCTGAAGATATAAAATTGTTATCTAGATATGTGCCCAAAGATTTTAATGTTAATTTAATTTTTTTCCTTCAACATATGGTATTGGACTTTTATTTGAACTAGAAAAAAATGTAAAAAGTAACCAGAATTCTTAATGTATCCAGTAAAAAAATAGAGATGACGAATAGTTATTGCAAGTGTGCTAGATTGAGATGATAAAGTGACTTACTCTGAGAGATAACATCAGTTGGTTTCATCTTCCCTAAAAGCTTAAGACTAAATGTAGCAGTAATAGCAATTTGGCGAGTGACCTTAGAACAGGAATCTCTCCCAGTTAGACCTTGGCAGTAGTTTTTTTTTTTTTCCTGGATAATCAGATTCACAGCAGAAAGATATGCTTACCTTGAGGAATGCAAAATGGAGATGGGAACAATTTCTTCCTCTTAAAGGGGAAATGCTTTTTACTATCCTATAGGTATAAGACAAATGGGCTATATTGAAAAGGCAATGGGTCTGCTGTCATATCAATGTAATCTTGAATATCTACACTCATTTTCCTGGGGATATCGTTATCTATTTCTATAGCCAATAAACTTGAGCTTTTACATGAGTTTCGTATCAGTAGGTAAAAGAAAGGCATAGGTGGAGTAGACATTTGAAATTATGATGGAGGCACATACATGGAAGAGTCTGAAAGCTAGCTTGATGATTAAATTAAAGACCCTTAGAGTTGGAAGGGACCTTAGAGATGAACCACTCTAAACCATTCATTTTATATAAGGGAAATTAAGGCCTGGAATCAGGCACTTAAGTAAGTATGAGAGCTAGGATCAGAGGTAAGACCTCCAGCATTGTAGCTTTAATCCTCTTTCATGTGTCTTGTTCTTAATATATTTCAATGTATTCTTCCTAATAATAATTTAAATTCCAGACTATATCATATGTAATTTTAAAATTCTAAGATAGAAAACAAAAGATTTTAGTGGGTCTATGTAGATAGCTTTCTGTTAATTAATTTCAATTTAATAAACATTGCATATGTACCTATAATACAAGAAGAACAGAGATGAAAGAAGAGCTAGGAGTACTGGGAAGGCTTCATTGAAGAGGGTGCACTGATGGAGCTGAGCCTTGAAGGAGACTAAGGATCAGGCAAATAGAAGATTCAATTCAATTCCAGTTGAAAACATTAACAGGAAAGGCGTCCCATATTAATTAGGTGACATAAAGTGAGCCTTGGAGCTTACATGATGAGGGTGTACATAGAAAACTTTGTGAATGGCTAGTGGAAATGAATGAAGGCAGGAGACAGAATTTAAAGTTGAGGGAACAGCTGTCAACTAGTTTGTCAGAGATGTAGAATGAAGGGGATTAGGATAAAGTTATTGTTCATCTATACCGGGGATATGGAAACTGCAGTCTTGAGGACACATGTGGTTCTCTAGGTCCTCAAGTGCAGCTCTTTGACTGAACCCAAACTTCACAAATGGGATTTGTCCTGTGAAGTTTGGATTTGGTCAAAGGACTGCACTTGAGAACCTAGAGAACCACATCTGGTTTCAAGGCCACAGGTTCCCCACCCCTGATACAGCATAGTGTAATGCCAAGCAAAGGCAACTTCCAAGGTTCAGATTACCAGCATAGCAAACCCCATTTATTCAGCAAAAATTCACAGAACATAGAAAGTCAAAATACAGTATAACTCATTCATTTAGCACATAAGTTCTCAATTCAATCCTGGTACTACTCCACCCCTAGACAGTATATTGATTTAGTCAGTCAAAGTCTCTTCTCAAATGGAGATCAGTTTCCAATCATAAACAAAGTACATTCATTTGGTCAATCACAGAACACAAAAAGGGGTTTCCCACCCCTGGACACAAAGTAATTACAATACCATCCATTAACACCAAGCACTTTCTCAAAAGGGAGGAAGAGAGCACAAAAGACCATCCACCCTTAAGCCATAACAAGGTTAAGATATCATCTCAGCATTGAAAGGCCAAGGAAAGGCTCTTCTTTTATCTTCACTCCAGGCAAGTCCTCAGCAATCTCAGTTCCTTTGGAGACAAGGCTCAACAAAACCATAGCCAGTGTCCTCATCAAGTCACTCTCTGCATGTAGAACAGTCCTAGAACCCCTGAAAACCTCAGTAAAGGCCTCTTCCAGGATTTCTGTGAAGGTACCACAAGAAAATTCCCCTTCAGGGCTTCTGAAACAACAGCCAGGTTCCAGAACCTCTACAACAGCAGCACTGTCCTTCACCATCAGATGAAGCTGGCAAAATAACATCAAAACAGACAAACAAAATACCAGCATCACAGCCATGCCTCCTCAGTTCTTGGCAACTCCAGGTGGCAGTTCTCAAATGTCCTGGGCAACTCCAACGGCCTCTCAGCAGTCTTTATCTCAGCAACTCAGGATCCACTACACTGGATACTGCTCTCCCAAAGTCCTTCTGGGCTTGGGCCTCTCTCCTAATTCACAGTTCCTCCCAGTTCAGTCCTCTCCCTTCATGTCAACAAGTCCATCCCACATGTGGGATTTACAAGCTCTGGGTTTTAACACTCAACCCCAAAACCAAGCCAATACAGGAGCATTCCAAATTCCATTACCATTACATACAGTGATCAAAAAAGGAATCTGTGTACTTTGTGACACAGAGAAGGGGTTGATATAATGGCCCTTCCACCATTTCTATACTCTAAATTGGGGATTCTACTACACAAACCATTCAGGAATTTTTCACCTTCATAATTGAAAGTCCTTTATTGAATCTGTCCAGTGGCATTTCCTAGCAAATTGCAATAAAAATGTCAATTGGTTCCAGTCACCAGCCAAAGTAAGACAAAATTGGGGAGGTTCTGTCACAAGGGAAAGGGGGAGGTGGTGATCTGAACAATTAGAATTAAAATGTTTGGTGGCAGTGATGTCCAAAATACATTTTTACAAAAGGTGAAGGATTCAAATTCATTGCTTTGACCAATTACAAAATACTGAGAGTCTGTTTTGCATTGTGTATGTGTGTCTGCCCTTTTGTTACCAAAATAAAATGAAGTGATCAATGTGAAATTCAAGTTCATTCAATAAACATTTTTCAAAAACTGTGCTGGGTGCTAGGCATTCAGAAATGAAAAATAAAAAACTTTGTTTAAAGGAGCTTACTTTTAACTAGGAGGGGATATGGTATGTATATAAGTAGAGCTAATTAGGGAGTATTGGAGACAAAAGAGAGATTGAGACAAGGACTATTAAGAGGCAAAATATCTTGTTAGGGAAAGGTGATCAGAGAAGGCTTCATGGAAGAGGTGGCACATAAGCTCAGCGTTCAATAAAAAGAAAGATCTTGAAAGGTAGAAATAAAGAGGGAGCATTTTAGTTATAAGGGCTGGCTAACTGGATTATGAATGAGTGAATAGAGATCAGAGATGGTATGCAGAGTTCAAGGAATAGTTCAGTTTGGCTGGAATCTTAAGTGCGGATAGAGGAAGTCACAAAAAAAAAGATTGGAAAGGTAGATTGGAGGCATATTTTAGATTGTAAAGGATATAAAATGTTCAGTATAGGAGCTTTCATTTTGGCCTATGAGCAATAGAGAACCACTGAAGGTTTCTGAGGAGCTGAGTGACAAGGTCATATGTACATTATTTTGCAAAGTTGTGTGAAGAATGGATTAGAGATAGGGGTGAGCAATTAGGAGACTATAAAAACAGAAAAAGTGAGTAGTCAAGATGAGAGGTCAAGATGAAATGGCATTTTGGAAATATAAGTGGAAAGAAGGAGACAGTTATGGTACAGTGAAAAGGGCATGCATGTGATTTGAAGGGAGAAGACCTGGGATTAAGTCCCATTTTTGCCACTTACTGTGTGTGAAGCCTTGGGGAAAGTCACTTAACTTCTCTGTTCATCAGTTTCCTCATCTATAAAATGAGAGGGTTGTACTAAAAAACTTTATATTCTTCTTGATATTCTTCCAGCTGTACATGTTTGAGACTATCAGCTTCTAAAGTTGCTGTGGACCTCCACAACTGAGAAGAGTTGACTACTGATTGGATATAGGTGAGAAGTGAAGGAAAAAGTAGAGTGGAAATTAAAGCTGAGATTTTGAGCCTTGGCATGTAGATGAATAGGAGCAAGGAAAGGGAGAGCCAGGGGGTTGTGATAAGTGTGAAGAATATCTTTGGGATGGGTATGGCAGTGGAATATGTAGAGGGTGCATCCTGGGCAGAAAGTGGTGTCATTGACAGAAATGGGAAAGTTTAGATGAGAGATGAAGGCTTGGGCTGGTAAAAGATAATGAGTTTAGTTCTTGTCACACTGAATTTGAGGTGTCAGGAGCCATCAGGGTAGATACATCCATCAAGCAGTTGGAGATATAGGATTAGAGGTCAGGGGAGAGATCAGGGCTAGATTATATATTTTGAATTTACTTGTATGGAAATGATGTCAACTCATGCGAACAGATAAAGTGAGAGAAACAGAGAGACAGAGATAAAGAGAGAGCTAGAGACAGAAACAGGGAGACAGACAGACAGATATAGAGACAGAGAAATCTTAGAGGATACACACATTTCGGCATGTAGGAAAAGAGCATAATTCCCTAGTGAAGAAGAATAATGAGCAGTCAGACAAGTAGTAAGAGAACCAGAGGAGAGAAGCATCGTAGGATCCAAGGAAAGTGAGAGTATCCAGGATTGGTGGTGGGTAACAGCCCTGAACACGGCAGAAAGACCAAGGAGCAAGAGGACTGAAACAAAAAATAAAGAGGGGCTATCAAATTTAACAATTAAGAACACACTGGTGACTGAGAAAGAAACAGCTGCATCACATGGTATATTGTGAAAGGTTGAAGTGTAAATGGATAGTGAAAAAGTAAAGGAAAAAGTGAAGATCATATTTTTTTCTAGGAGGAAGGGAGGGATGGAAAGAGAGACAGAGAGAGAGAGAGAGAGAGAGAGAGAGAGAGAGAGAGAGAGAGAGAGGAGGGAAGGAGAGAGAATGAATTAGTTTTACATTTTTTGGACAATATCAAGGTTTCAAGGTTGAGTAATGTGTTGATGTTACTGTTTTTACAATTTGGGATAGGTGACATCTGAGCATGTTTGTGGGTCTCAGAGGAGGAGAGATTGAAGATGAAAGAGAAAGGTAATGGTCAATGGGGTAGGATCCTGGACGAAAATGAAAGGAATGGTGTCAAGATCACAAGTAGAAGGGTTTATTTTAGAAAGGAGAGAGTCACTTCATCTGAGACTGGAAAAAAAGAGAAGTGATACAGGAGAGAATGCAAATATTTAGGGCGGTGGAGAGTCAACATGAGACATTCTTATGAAGAATGGTTTCAGTCTCAGTAAAATAGGAGACAAAGTCCTCTGATAAGACAGAAGAACTGATGGTACATAAAGACTTAAGGAGAGAGGAGAAAGTTTGAAACAGTCATTGTGGGGAGTGTGATGGAATCTCAGTCAAAAGAATAAAAAGAAGCATCATAAATGGCTTCACTGTGGTTAGATAACATGAATTTGCAGTGAATTCAATTAAAAGTTTTATGATTTCCTCCAGTAGTGTTCAATAGTTCAAGAATATCATCACAGAAGGTGGAGGGGTGGTGACAACCAAGGACTGAGAATTAACAGCATATAAATAAGGGGAGTGAAGGATAGGCTAAGGGACTCAAAGGACTCAAATGTACCTTAATGCATTTCTTAAATAGAGGATCAAGACTGTGAAGGTAGGAAAGAGAGCTTAGAATAAGAATGAGTTTTAAAAATAGAGAGAAACCAGGAGTCATAGTGAAGATGATGAATAGATTCAGAAGGAATGAAGCAGTGAAAGAGGAAAGAAAGAAAGAAAGAAAGAAAGAAAAAAAGAAAGAAAGAAAGGAAGGAAGGAAAGAAGGAAAGAAGAAAGAGGAAGGAAGGAAGGAAGGAAGGAAGGAAGGAAGGAAGGAAGGAAGGAAGGAAGGAAGGAAGAAATGAAATCATGGTGGGCAGAACTGTATTTTCTTTTGTCCACTTTCTAACCATAAGATAATACTTCTTTTGACCCTAGATGGCTAACTTATCTAGCCCTGCCACTAGCCTCAGACACTTTACTCACTGGCTAGTTCAAATCTTGCCTCAGACATTTACTAGGTGTGTACTACTGGTCAAGTCATATAACCTTGCACAAACTCAGTTTCCTCATTCTATGAAATAGAGATAATAATAACACCTACCTTTAGGGGTTGCCACTGGACTTTGGGGACTCTGGAAGAGAGTGAGGCTGATGACTTTGTGCAACTCTACCTTACTTCAATCTAATTCACACATGATTTGAGACATCAGTCTGTGAAGGCATTGGTCCTCTTTGGAAAGGACAAGCAACAACAATTCCAATTCACTCTGCCTTTGTATAACTTCAGCGTTCTATAATTCAAGCTATACCTGAAGAGGCAGTAAGATTCCCCTCATTAATATACCTGACAAACTACTGTCCGTCCTTTGTTAGAATTCCTCCATTAAGGAGATTCAACTTCCTCCTGAGGCAGCCCATTTCATTTTTGAATAGTTCTTATTGTTAGGAAATTTTTTCTTATATTCACAAATTTTCTTCTTTACAACTTCAAGGCTAAAATAAACAACTTTAACCCTTCTTCCATGACCATTCAGATACTGGAAGAATGATGCTTTGTTCTGCACACCCCCATCCCAGCCTTCTCTTTGCCACATTAAGCATTCCTGGTACCTTCAGCCAGTCATTGTATTGCAGGAACTGAAAGCCTGAAGCCATCTTGGTGACCCTTTTCTGGACTATTTCCAGCCAATCCAGATAGGAAATATTCTCTAGTTAATTGATGTTCTTCCTAAAACTGCATGTGCTCAGAAGTAAACATGATACTCAAGAGGTAGTGTGAACAATTAATCAACCGAGCAGTTTTTTAAGTGTATACCTTGTACAGAGGAAGGAGTTCTAGCTCTGGAGTGAGGGTACCTGGGTTCAAACACCTCCTCTGACATTCCTGTATGGCCTTAGACCACCTCTACTATGTGCCAGACACTATGCTAAACACTACGTAAATATGATCTTATGTGATCCTCACAACAATGCTAGGAGGTAGGTAGTATTTTAGGTGGTATTATCCCTATTTCATAGTTGAGGAAACTAAAGCAGAAAAGGATTAAATGACTTGTCCATTGTCATAGAACTAGTAAATGAGCCTGGATTTAAGCTGTGGCCTTCCAGACTCCAGCCCCAGCCAGCACTCTATCTATTTTGCCACCTAGTGCAGGACCAGATGTGGACTTGTTGTTGTTCAGTCATGTCTGACTCTTCATAACCCCATTAAGGGTGTTCTTGGCAAAGATACTGACATGGTTTGCAATTTCCATTTTCAGTCATTTTACAGATGAGAAAACTGAGGCAAATGGGATGAAGTGACTTGCCCAGGATCACACAGCTAGTAAGTGTCTAAGGTCAGATTTGAACTCAGGAAGATGAGTGTCACTCCAGGTCTGATACTCTATCCGCTCAGAAGTGAGGAAGATTCATCTAGCTGTCTTTATAGAGGATTACAGATGCAAATAAATATCTCTCCAAGGGGAGAGTTGTAAAGGCTTGTTATTCACTCCTGATTTTAAAGCACTTCTTGTTTTAAAGAAATCCTTTCTTTGTGACAATAACTCGGTGAGGTAGGTAGTGCAAGGATTATTGTACTCATTTTATAGATGAGAAAATTGAGGCTCAATGAGCTAAGGTGACTTGTTCAGGGTCACAGGTCTAATAAGAATTAAAGATAAGACCTGAGGCTAAGTCTTCCAATATTATACTATTTTAATAGATGTGATCTGCACTGAAAAAGTCTAATTAATGATATAATGATAATAAAAAGCTCCTATCTTAGGTGGGTGTATGGTATCTGAGACAGGTCAATCTATAAAACAATACCTCTGAATTGATAATTGATTAATGTAATTAGGAAATGGGGAAGGCATGTCTGGTTCTTTGGGTACTTGGATACCTGCTAGAAAAGAACATGATGGCAGCAAGAAATGGAGATGTAATCACACTTTCATAGCTGCAGGAGGTGTAAGGGTAAACAGCATAGAAAGTCCAGAGACAAGTGGTAGCAGGGGTACAGAGTCAGAGGGCACAGGATGGGATTGTGAAGGAAGTCAGTCAGCATGAGCAAAAGGATGAGGAAAGGGAGAGGCAGAGAGTATGACTCAGGTAACCACAGATTAGAGGTGGAAACACCAGGCTTCATGGATTCCATGGAGACAGCAGAAAGTTGGGGGTGGGGCAGGAGCTTGAAGTCTCATTTTTATTGTTTTTTTTGGGAGAACAGGGGAACATTAACTCTTACGTGTGGCACCTTAGGTTTTCAAAGTTATCAGTAAAACTTGTTAACATTTCTACATCATCTTGAAATGATCAGCATCTTTTGCTGATCTGCTGGTTTTTATTATGGAAGGCTGCAATTTGTTTGGGATTGACACATAGTAGGACCCTAAGGCTCTGACAACAAAGCCTTACAAAGATTGCTTCCCCTGATTCAGCACCTATTACCAGGATTTGATTTTGGATTAGTATAGGACATTACTGGCGAATTACGCTCCTTTGCTCTTTGGGACAATTTGTACAAGACTTCATTTACAATCTTATTTCTGCTATTGCCCTTTATACTGGCTTGTTATAAACTTACTATACGGACTAGAAATAGGGAGGTGGTTGGGAAGGGCAGAACAAGATGCAATTTTAATACAGCTTCCAATTCCCCTTCCACTCCACCCTACCAGTATGTTCTCACATAGATGTCAGGTACTGTGTGTCTTCTCTCCACTATCTTAAACAATCCCATCATGAAGCTAAAATGCAGTGAAGGGATCATTTAAAGACTTTGCCTGGTTTTAGGTACTATTCCTGCTCTTTTAAGTATCCTTATTTAAGGACAGTTTAACCATTTTGTTTAAATAGCCATAATCCTTCTGCTACTAGTAAGTAGGCATCAATGGAGGGTAGGGGTATTGTGGGAGGTATCCATAGAAAAGCTTTTTTTCCTGGCTTTGTACCATGTAAACCTTATTTTCAAGCATGAGTAAATATCCCGTCAAACCATCTGACATCTAGGGCTTTAATAAGTCTTATATAGCCAAGTGTTGCCGTTTTCTTCTCCAGTGGATTAAGGTGAACAGGGTTAAGTGACTTGTCCAGGGTTATACTGCTAATAAATGTCTGAGGCTGGATTGGAAATCAGGTCTTCCTGACTCCAGGCCCAGTGCTCTATCCACAGAACCACCTAATGGGATGAGGGCTTCTAATCCCTTTTCACGGCTATTCATTCACTTTTGTTGTCCATCTGCCACCCAATTATCACTTGTGGCTCCAATATGCTGTAGTATATGAAATGGATATGCCTTGGTAAAAATATTTGGGCAGATGAACTAAACCAGGTTGATAGTAACAGACAGGCCTCAAACCTGTTGGTGAGTTAGGAGGATGTCTACTCCCAAGCATGTGAAGACTCCCCCTGGTAAAATAGGTGGTCAAGATTGTTGTTGTTGGGTGGTCAAGAGAAATTTGTTCAAATGGCCATGAAGCAGGCACTGTAGAACTCTTAGAGCTTAGTCAGACAATGAAGATGCTAAGGTCTTCCATTTCATCCTGAGCCATTGCCAGGCTTCTTAACTTTTATCTTGCCACTAGGCTTTGATGACTCTGGAAGAAAGAGAGTGATTAATGACTTTGTGCTACTTTGCCTCATTTAAATCTAATTCACAGACAAGTCAAGATATCACTGCATGATGTCATTGATCCTCTTCCAAAACTAAGGAAGAACAACAATAGCTACCTGTCAAAATTTAACACCTTCAGCTCTTCACTATATTCCCCTTTTCCCCAAGATGAAGTGATACATACCAATAAATTCTTCTTAACATTTTATTTATATGATCTTTGTACATTCTTGATCTATGTACATTCTTTCTTTGAGTTTGAAATCCATTCTGATTTTGTGGTTGAAGTAAAACTTTATGATTTTCAGTCATCAATCAATTAATAAACATTTATTAAGCATCTATGATGTGCCAAGATATATCTTTTAGATGATCATTATCTAGCTTTTTTGTAGAGATGAAATCCTAGACAATAGACCTTTTTTGGTTTACCTCCTCTCTGTATTTCTCTACCTCCTTGTCGTAGTAGGTATCTCTGCCCTTTTAGCACCTCCCTGTCCCCTCCCCATGATTGGTGAGTTCCTCCCCAGAATTTCCATTTGAAGAAGTGCCAAATCCTGCCATCATCATTCCTCTCTTGGCTGCTCTCTGGCCTCCAAATTTGTCTACTAGTCTCCTCAAACCCCCTTGCTTCCACTTTTAACCTCCCTTTTAATGCATTATCTTTGCTCTTCCCTTAGAATATAAGCTCCTGGATGGCAGATTCTGTCTTTCTGCTTCTCTTTGTATCTCTAGCACTTAGCACAGTGCCGGACACATAGCATATAGTAAATGCTTAATACTTTGTCACCCTATTATCATCTCTCTCTTTCTCTGTCTCTGTCTCTGTCTCTCTCTCTCTATCTCTCTGTCTCTGTCTCTCTCTGTCTCTCCCTGTCTCTCTCTGTCTGTCTCTCTCTCTCTCTCACTCTCCCTCTCTCTCTCCCTCCCTCCCCTTCAAAGAATGAAACATGGCAATGCAGATAGACTGCTGGAATTTGGTGCCAGCAAGATTTGGGTTCGAATGGCCTAATGGAAAGAGAATTGGCTCAGGATTCAGAGGACCTGTGTTCAAATCCTCCTTCTTACCTATGCCATCTTAGGCATGTCCTTTAACTTCCCATGGTCTTGATTTCCTCATCTGTAAAACAAAGGAGTTGAACTAGATAGCACTTGAGGTTGGCTGTAAATCTACAATTCCATTATCTCTTGTACTTTGGATGCATGGACCTGCTAATTACATGACCATGGAAAAATTATGTAGACTCTCCAAAACCCAGTTTACTTATCTTTAAAATAGGGACAATAGCATCCATTATCCAATAGTATCCACAGGAGTCAACTTGGCATAGTATATAGGGAGCCTTGGATACAAATTAGTAGTGTGATGGTGGGAAAAATCATTTAACCTCCCGGTACCCTAGGCAATAGCTCAAGAAAGAGTCAAATGATATAATTTATACTGTGTTATGAAAATTTAAAGGCACTATTGCAATGTTAGCTTTTATTCTTAGGTAATAATGCTTAAATATATTTAGGTAATGACACCTAAATATGAATAATATATAAAATAATTTGCTTAAATATAAAACAAGAGAGGAAATATGACATTTAAAAATATTGTCTGTAACTTATCTTGTTTTAGGGTATTTTACTTATTGATCAGGGAAATAAAATGTCTCCTCTTTTGAGGATAAGCAGAATGTGGTATCTATGGAAGCTTTTCATTTGAACTAATTTCACCTCGGGCCAGAATCACCAAATTTTTCTTGAGAATAAATCATGTATACAGTCTCTAGAATACCAAATGGCCAATAGCAGTTCCTTGAAGATGATTTTATGTGGTAACAATTTGTTGTATCAATTATAATTCTTGAAGCAAAGCACTTTTCAGTGTTTATCTTCTTTCATGCTTATGTTTAAAAATTCCTTCAAGTCAGAGAGTACAAAAGTCAAGGACTGCAGACAAACCTCATCCATAAACATTACTTCCTTTTCTCCTCAGTACTGGCAGTGAGCTCACTTACAGATCTCCAAAAGTCAGCCACAAGTACTTTTACATGATTTACATGGAAGAAAGTAGAACACCATTTCCCATCATCAGGGGTCATACAATATTTAAACAATATCACTATTTCTGCCTACTCTTTAAAACTCTTATTATCTTAATGGATAATGAACTTAAAAAGTGGAGAAATCCTGATTTAAGGAGAAAGGCATTAAATTAGAAATAAGAAAACCTGGGATTGAGTTCCAGTGCCTTTGGTTACTAGCAGGGTGATGTTGAGAAAGTCATCTCAACTCATCTCTATAGCTGGGATGTCTGGATGTGATAGTTCAGGCCTGTACTTCCCATTACTGGGGAGGATGAGACTGGTGGATTTCCTAAGCTTTGAAGTTCTGAGCTATTGAAAGCTATCCTTAGCTGGACAGGTAAGATGATTGTCTGAACTGTTTGGCATCAATATGGTAAGACCTTGGGAATAGAGAGGCTACCAGGATGGAGGTACAAATTGTCATAGGTTAGACACAGACAAGGTCAGAGCTCCTGTGCCATTCATAGTGGGACCATGTCTGTTGGCAGCCCCTGCACTTCCAGCCTGGGTGAGATACGAAGATCTGGTCTTTTAAAATTAAAACTGAGGCAAATAATACCTTCCCTAAGAATCATCTTGGCATAATAGACAGAGAGCCAGTCTTTGAATCAGGAAGACCTAGGTTTAAGACTTACTAGATGTATGACAATATGCACTTAATTTCTCAATGCTCCAGTTAGTTCTTTAAGGCTGCAATTTATAGACAGTCACTAGTCTTGATAGTCTGATAGA
>CM053595.1:200649358-200696517 GCA_028646575.1 Pseudocheirus occidentalis | reverse complement strand
GGGAAACGTGGGGTTGCGGGGAGGGATACTGGAAGCACACACTTCAGTAAAGGGACAGGGACAGGGTAGAGAACAAAACAAGGGGGGGGTGCAGGATAGGAAGGAGGGACATACAATCAGCCTCTCACAATATGTCCACCACAGAGATGTCCTGCATAATTACACGTTTACAGCCTGTATTGAATTGCTGCTCCTTCCAGTGGGAGTGGGTGACAAGGGAGGAACAGCAAGAATCTAGAATTTAAGGCTATACAATCAAATGTTAAAAAAACAAACAAATATATATATATATATATGTATGTATGTATGTGTGTATATAATTATTATAATTAATTACATGCACCTGGGAAATGAGACGTGCAGGGACTGGGGTAGGGAGACCCTCCCTGCCCTACCGGAAAGTTAGACGTCGAAGAGAGCAGATTGTGGGAGTGGCTTTGTGGTGGGATCACTGTTTTGGACTTGGGGGTGGGGGAAAGAAGGGAAGAAAATCTGTTACTCAAAAGCTTGTGGAAATGAATGATGTAATCAAGAAAACAAAATTTAAAAAAAGAAATTAAGAAGATAATCATTTTCTAGAATCTCACATAGATAAGGAATATATAATAATTCACTCAAAACCCAGAAAAATACTGTCTACTTGCTATAAGTCTGAAGACTTACAGATATCCATCTTTCAAGGTATTGTCTATTAACCCCTGAGGCAAAAAATCAATCTTTAAGATTGGAGTCTGTAGGTACTAAATTGACTTAAGATGTAGCTTCAATATATGCTATTTTAGGCATAATTTAATAATTTTTATAATTACAAATCATAGTACAAATCACACTATCCTATTAAAAAAAACCTTTTAAGTTCCCCTTACCCACTTTGAAGGTAAGTGTGATTGAAGATGAGATCCCAGTTTCTCAATAAACTAATTCATTATTTTAGAAACTTCTTTCTCAAAACTGATAAGATTTTATGACATTTTCCTAGTAGAAGATCCAAAGGAACCAGGAAAATTTATTCATGCACACACAAACAGACACACACATACACATGCATACACCCACATATACATATGTATACCTATATATAATATATATATGTCAGTATGTCTAGGTATGTATTTATATATTACAATTTTGCCTGTTGTGGTAAGTAAATGCAATGTAATAGAGGTAAACTGAGGTACATTCTCTGAGCAAAATCAGTTTATTAGTGGTGATGATACAACTGTTAAAAAAGCTGGTCAGACTGACCAGTTCAGTAAGTCCAGTGACCTCAATGAGATTATTGACATACAGGAAAGGGGGGGCGGGCGGGTCATTGGAAAACATTATAATTGACTATAGTAGGGAAAGTGGGTTGGTATTCAGCTGCGGCTAACCGACAATTAAGGAATGTTAATTGTTTTGTGGGACTCACTTACCTCTTGGAATCTTGGTTAAGAGAACAGAACTACCAGTTTTGATCCACTTGGGGCAGATCAAACCTTCCCTAATTGCTCAAGGACAGAAGCCTTGTTTTTTGGGGGATGGCACCAGGTTAAACTGGTTGAGGCTTATAGACAACAAGCAAATGTCCCAGGGGATAACTGCATGAGTGATAACAACATTCCCTTTCACCCACATCTTTAAGCTAGCTCAGAAGGACAATTACATTCTTGAGCTTAACTCTAGAACTGAAAACGTGACTTGACAAAATGGGGAAAAGGGTCAATTACAGGATTGAATCAGTATAGTAGAAACGAGAGGTAATATCAATTTTTATTTTTTCACATTCACCCCTCTAATTCAGTGATGAAACACTTTTCTTAACAAAACATTAGCTGATAGGGCAATTATCAAATGCCATCCAATCTATCTGCCTCTCAGGATTTACTCACCTGTCTACGAAAAAGACTTGAACACATTGAACATTTTATTACGAACTGGTAATTATGAGGCCTGGATATTCTACCATGACAGGAATATTGTGAAAGGGGAGAGAGAGGGATCAATTGATGTATTCATAGGAACCATTAGACAAGTTCCCTTTGGAAAATAGGCCTTACAGAGATAGCAGTGCATGGGGAAGGAATGACAGGAAAGGGTGAACTTTCAATGTCTTTATTAGTAACCTGTTCCCAATGTCCATTTCATCAGGATATCATATCTGAGGTCTCAGAAGTCTCATGGAGTCATCTGGCTTCTAAAAACATCTCCTGATGCGGTTACTTGATTTCTGAAAATTTCTCTTCTTGAGAATTCTGGAAGGGGCCTGTTCTTTGAGGGGAAAATTTCTCCTAGCAGATCTTCTCTAGTTCAGGCTACTTATAAAGATTCTAAGATGCTTCTGCTAAACCCTGCCAGTGAGTAAATTCAATACAGTTTAGTATTGATTTAGTATTGATTATAGTATATGATTTTCTAATAACTAGGTCATATGGTGAAAATCAAACTCAAATCTTATGGCTCTAATCTTATTAAGAATAGAAGTATAAAAACATCAAATTAGGACTCCATAGTTCACATGAAACTTGAGAGAATTTAAGTTTTACATACTCCTGGTTATTTCATCTTTATCTAAACCCTGTATCTGATGTAGATGCTGCCAACAATAGGGTGAAGGTAGAACCTTTAAAAAAAAACCTGTGAGAATATGACCTGTAAAGTGAGCCCTTCTGGTTAAAGATTTGGTATTTGCCTAAGCTGCTGTGTAAGCAAAAATCAAGAATGCTTTTTTGAATAGACATTGAGTTTACTACCATTTGATTTCCTGTAACTGGCATACATTTATTTAATTCTTTACCTCAGATTAATATCTCATGAAGGGAAAAACTTCAGTTTTACTGCCTTTAATTGCTGTATGATATAAGTTAGCAGATTGTTATGTTGACCTATTCAAGGAATTCAAATAACAGTTGAGAAATCAAAACTTATTTTAAAATGCCCATTTTATGCAGAGGGTGAACAATACAATTGCATATGTTAATATCCAAACATGGTCAAGGATTGTAATATCCCATTAGACATATGTGTGTGCATTTGACATTTGACATATATAATCATCTGATCTTCTTGCTTTCCCCAAAATTTCCATTCCAATTAATTCTCCATTAGGAGGATAAACACATAGGTAACAACATTTTTTTGTAAGTGCATGACTTCTACACTTAGATTCAATGTCTACTCAGATGAATTTACGTAAGAGATGCTCATTTTACTCCAATTGGAACAAAAAACCTGGAACTGGACATGGGAATATGCTAAGTAATTGCAAATTGTATACAGATAACTGTTGATATCAAGTGAGTTTTCTATAGCAAAACATGTTCAGCTATTAATCACGTTCAAATGAAATGGATTAAACACACAGAGAGATTGCTGCTCTTATATACTCTCTAAACAATGTGGGCATATTTAAGATTACTCTTGTGAAAATTGCTTACATTTCATAACATGTTTTATTTCAAGGACCTAACCTTTCACAGGAATAATAACTACTAGCAGGCAGGTGACAAGCTCAAGTGTTCATTAACTTAGTTGTTTAGGATGTGGAAATACTACAATTTCAGATTGAAAACAGTATGATATAACATTTTCATCCTATTATAGTAACTTAGATGTGTTTCAGCATTAATTTATTAGGTAATTGTTATGTTAATGGAATAGGAAGACCTTCCTGTCCATTAATAGGCCTATGCGACTACATGTGTCCCCTATTCCCTTGGAACAGGAGCCATGTTCCTAGGTGTAAAGGTACACAGGTATTTCAGTCACAGCTGTGATACATTCTGAGTCACATAGAGCCCATTGGCAGAGGAACTTGCCTAAAGGGGCAGCTTGATCAGGGGGAAGCTTGCTTGTGGAAATGCCTTCACACCTTTTTGTACTAAGCTAATTAGACACTGAGTCAATAGAGTCGTGATGCCCTCTGATTCTGAACTTATTAGTTGAAAACTACATATACTGAGAGGTTGGTGTTTTACTTTGGGAGTTCATTTATGAGAAGAACCTTTTGATTCCCTGGATGGGACTCTGAGTAGCCATTTGTTAAGAGTACCCCATGACTATCAGAGGTTTGTGCTCTCCCAATCTGGTGGTGTATGTAGATGATTGTATTACTTTGTTCAGACAGTAGGAACCCTGTCTGTTGAATCTCTGTGCTAATTTATCGGCTTGAATTTTCCACTTATCTGTAATTAAAGTTAGATTATTGACCCCTTTAAAAGTTGTCTTTCCTTTAGCAAAGCAGATCAAAGAACCTGTGCTAGTAGGCCATCTTGAGTGTGCTAAGGTGCTTGCTAATACAAAAAACAGAATAAGTATTATGTTCATATCTTCTGCTAACTACCTGTTGTGATTATGGTAATTTGCTATCAATGGAAAGAAGCAGGGGTATAGTTATAGCAAGGAAAATATGCTTCCCTAGCTCTGCATTAATTCTAATCAAGAGTCATATTGGCAGTCAATTATGACAAGATGTTATAGCCAGGCTCAGAATTAACTAGGTGAGAAAATTACTTATATGGGAAACTGAGTCAAGAGTGTCTTAGTCTTCCCAAGGTTCACCCATCTATTCCACAGGGACACACATCCCACAGTAGTAGTATACAGATGCCATTCCCATTGGGCTGCTGTCATTACGGATCATTGGCTCAATGGCATTCCTGACAGTCGTACCTGAAATCAAACTTAGAATATCAACTACAGTCCCACAAAGTTTAACCTTTAACAGCAAAGTTTCATTACTTGTAGCTTAGGACTAGATAGAGCTGTCATTGCTCTCACACTGTATTCATAGGATAGTTAGCAATAAAATTCCACCAGACTTAAAATAATTACACTCTGAAAAACTTTGGGCAGAGCAGTCAGCTGTGGGATGGATGGAGGGACTAAAGGGCTCAGTCAGAACCCCTGAAGGCAATCCACCCCCCTCCCCTTTGTTCTTACTATAGTCAGGAAATCCAAATGTTGGTTTCACAAGGCTCCTTTAAATTCACGTGATGGTTGACTCCAAACCTCCAGAAGGTTGTCAGGTCCTGTAAAATTTTCCATTCTATCTGGGTGTGACATTAGTTCTTCAAACTGAAGATTAGTAGGATTCCAGTCCCAGTATTATTCCTCAGACTTCAGTATTATAGAATCTGACCCCATATCACCATCAGAGCCAATAAGATCTCATAACCTTGTCCAGATAGCAAGTCTCAAACAACTTAGAGCAACCTAAGAGATCTTTGAAACTATTATTATAATCCTAATGAAATAGAAGACACCTAATGAAACATTTAGCAGCAGTTTTTAAACAACTCTTCAACAGCTGAATTTATAACCTAATAATATCTGAATTATAAGAGAAGCATTTCTTCACTGGGTTGATGTTATCAAATTTAAAGCATGAAACACCTTTATTACCAGTTAAGTGACATCAATTTAGTCAAATGCATTTCTGAATTATCTTACATAGAAAAATCATTCATTTTATGACAAGTGGCCTTTAAACTTGCAATGCTTCTATGATGGAGAGGCACTAATGCAAAATGTATTTCATTAGATGACAAAGAAAGGTAAAGTTCTGACTCAGTATCCTAATAGGAAGGATCATCTCACTGCATGTGAAGTCCCATGAGACAAACGAATCTCACATAAAGCTCTGTTGGTTAAAAATCACAACTGTCATTGTTAGGTTAGCTCAAAGTATCCAGGACTAAATATTATAAGTCATTATTGTTTAAAATTTTTACTGTATTATTCTAGGTGGAAGACTGGCAGCATATTAGGATTTGGGGCCCAGACAAAAGGTGCTAAGAAGTCTGGTCTCACTCTGATAGGGTATGACCCCACTTTCTCAAACCAAAGTCCTTGAAAATTTTAACAAAGGTACGTAGCATAGTTGACAGAATACTGAGCCTAGAGTCAGGAATTCCTCAGTCTATATCTGGTCTCAGACATTTACTAGTTGTGTGACCATGGGCAAGTCACTTAACCCTGTCTGCCTCAGTTTCTTCATCTGTAAAATAAACTGGAAAGGGAATGACAAACCACTCCAGTATTTTTGCCAAGAAAACCCCAAATGGAATCACAAAAAGTCAGACACAACTCAAATGGATGAACAACAATTATGACCATGCGAGGCATAAAGCCCAGGGGACATGAAGAGATCTGGTATAAGCATTCCCAATTTGCATGACATAAAGAAATACTTATGGTATTAAATAGTGGCCACATCTAAACCTTTATATTAATATTAGTAAACTCAGATGTTACTATAATTCCCATATCATAAGTAATGAACACATAAAATTTCTCATGTTATAAACCTCCCTCAGACCTTTCTTTCCAACATGCTTAAACTGTAGGCCCTCCTTCTTTCCTTTAAAATACCCCTTCAGTGGTTTCCAAAACCATACCTTTCTTATTTCCTTCATATTTTTCTCCTAAACTTTCTCTTGCTTAATTCCTAAAGTCTATATTTCAATAGTAACTCAGATTCTCTATAGAACTAATCTCCACTTGACTGAATTTCTCCTTTAACACAAAATGTTGCCAGACAAAACTAAAGACTTCTTAAGCTTTTACTTCCTACGCTGATATTCCATTTCAACTCAGGTGACTTTGTCATTTATTTACCTATAGTAACTAAACTCTGTTGAATTACTGCAATACTAGTACTGCCTTGTACTCCTAGACCAGGAGATAAAAGTATCCCATCTCTTTCCCCCACTCCCAGAAAGGAGGGAGAGGCCTATACTGCACAATCCTAGTGTCAATATGTGGGGAAGCTTGTAGGACAATTCTCATTCAAAATTCATATTCAAATTTTATAACTAGTACTATCTCCTGAGTACCACTTACAAAAACCTTAAACTGAAAGCACTGCTGAGTCACAAGAGATGGACTCTGAGTTGTCCCAGCCCTAGTTAACAGTTCACAAAACCCTGGTCTATTCAAATAGCAATTAAGATCTGTTGTATTGTTCATATAAGTAGCACAAAGCACTTTCCCAAATTCGATTGTACTTACATTATTCTCTTTATACTTTGGAATCTCTCTAATACTGCTTTTTCACTTTTCACAACTTGGATAGAGTTAATAAACCCTTCTTTTCTCTGAAATACCTAGGTACTATTCTATAATTTCCAAATCAAGATAGCTGTATTTCTCAATTCTTGACATTTCTTATACAACAGTTTTACAATAGTAGCATACATCCTGAAAATAGTCATTGGTGACATTGTGAATTGCTTGTATTCAAGGCTGATGTTGAAATATCTTGATCAAAGTATAATTTAAGGACAAAAACTTACTTTTGCTATTTTTAAACACGTTGCTCTCTAGTCAAATGTTGGATGCTAACATACTTCCCAGGGCTGAGTTTTATCTTAAGGCCTATCTTTATGATCTACTTTTTCTTTTACAATCCTTACAACATAGCCTTCTTTCAGATAGTAAAAGCATCTGGCCTGGGTCATAGGCCCAGATTTTTCTACCTCCTGGTCCTCTCCCTCAGAGACATGCAGGGCTATATCTTTTCTCCATCCCCAATTAGGGCACAACACATACAGATAGAGCTTGATCTCTGGCTGGGATTGACTAACAAAAGTAAAGAAGCAAATGGTCCTGCATATTGCCTAACATATTTTTCATTTATTTAGTGTTTCTTTGGGCAGCTAAACGATGCAGTGGATAGAATACTAAGCCTAAAGGAAAGAAGACTCTTCTTCCTGAATTCAAATCCGGTCTCAGATCCATGTTAACTGTGTGACCCTGGGCAAGTCCCTTAACCCTGTTTACCTCAGTTTCCTCATTTGTAAAGTGAGCTAGAGAAGGAAATGGTAACTGTTCCACTATCTTTGCCAAGAAAACCCCAAAAGGGGTCATGAAGAATTGGTCATGACTAAACAAAATCACAGGAGTTTTCTTTTTGTCTTTTTGAATGTGTGAGAAGATAAACACCTGGAGATAGACATCTAATGCTTGCTCTAAAACTTTTTATCTCCTCCTACTTTTTTACCTTTGATTAAAAAAAAATTTCTACAGAATGTTACTTCAAAACTCATTTAGATATTCTAGCATTTATCTCTACTAACTTGGCCAACATTAAAAGACAAAGGGAGATGACTTTCAAACAAAGAGATTAAGGGCTGACAAGGGGTTTACTGTTTAGTGAAGGAAAGGGAGTACAGAAAAACACAAACACAGAGAGATACAGACACAAAGACATGGAGCTCTCCCCCAAAACCCTTTTTTCAGAACAATAGTGCGATTTAAATTAATTTGCTCTATATTTTAGTCAACCCTTCATCTGATTAGGAGGCCAGATAGTGGGATTTCACTAGGCCCCCTCAGTTCTCCAGATTCAGACAAAACATCAATGGTGGACACACTTTGCTCACTTCTTTGAAAGTGAATAGAGGACTTCCTCAATTCTTCAGTATCTGAAAAACATCCCATGATTTTGATAATTACTCCCTCAACATTTGGGGGTAATCCTTGAGGGGAACAAATTCTTTCCAGAGATTGTCCTCAGGGGATTTACTCCAATTATTCATTGCCAATGATTTCCAAATTATCACATTGAATACAAAACACAACCACAAAACAAATACAGACAAAATTGTCTCTTTTACTCAAATGGGGTGCCTGCCTCATAACTTGAAGATTTTTTTTTGGTTGGAGGTGAGAACTTGGTTTCAATTTGATTCTAAGAAATGCTTTCTGGGGGTGGGAAATTCTACCATGGGTATCTGGAAGAAAAGCGAGGGGTTCTAACAATAGAGTTCTCTCCCCTGATCTTAGTGGGACCTCCAAAACTGTGCTAAGTAAATACAATAAGGGTAAACTAAGGTACATTCTTTGAGCATAATCAGTTTATCAACAGTGACCTATGTAACTGTTAACAAAGTGGGTCAGACTGACTCCCTAAGTAAGGCCAGTGACCCCATCGAGAAGGGCAGATCCTCTTTATTGACACAGAGAAAAGGAGGGAGAAATCTGGGTAATGGGGGAACATTTAACTTGGTTACATTGAAGAAAGTAGGTTGGCATTCATGTGCTGCTAATCACATCCCTCTCTGACAATTAAGGAATGTTAGTTCTTTTATGGGACTTATCTGCCCCTTGTAATCTTGTAGAGGAGACCAGAATCACCAGGTTTGATCTCCTTGGAGAAGAAGAGCAAACATTCCATAATTGGAAAAGGATAGGTAAAGATAGATAGATATCTTGTCTTTTGGGAGAATGGCACCAGGTTAAACTTGTAATGAACAGATGTCTCAGGGGTTAACTGAAGGATTGACAGCAACAAACTCTTTCAACTGCAACTTTCAGCTAGCTCAGAGGAACAACTATGTTCTTGAACTTAATGCTAGAACTGAGAAATGTGGCTTGACCACTGGGAATGAAGTCAATTACAGAACAGAATCCATACAGTAGAAATTGGAGATAATATCAAGTTGTTTTTTTTATACTGTTATGATTAGAGAAATTTGCTATGAAAGGAAGAAGGTGGGACATGGTTGTAACAACATTAAGACTATTTCTTCAAGTCTAAGCCTAGGGGTACAGAGTGACTTAACATAGATATAACTTTATTACCTTTGAGCAGCTTGTGACATTTACCTCAAATGGTAGATTACTAACTTAGTTATAATTCAGACAATTATAACTGAATTATTGATGTACAAGGTCTCTTTTTTTTCTTGTACTTTCCCCACGTTGTAATTATTATTTCCTTTTAAAGCAAACTATACTGAATTAAATACTTGAGAGGTTTTTACATTATGATAACAACCTCTAATAACTTAATAATTTCATAGCATCTGTATCAAAAGAGGAGTTAATTTTCTAATGATATGATTGTATCATCTTCTTAACAGTGTTTCTTATATGATGGTTTCCCAAAATTCACAGTATAAGAAAATTTAGAAACATAATGATAGCATATAGAATTACATGGATTTAAAACATGAAACAAAACTTATTGCCAGTCAAATAACATCAATTCAATTGACTGAATAGGAAATAAATCACTTCATCATTTTCAAAGTTTTGTTATTCTATACTGATTGCATTTAAGAACAGTATAAAATAATTTTGGCCCAATTTGGTCCAAAATTATACTTTTAATACAGCCTATTTTTATAGTTGCTAAACATATTGCCTTAATGCCAAATATTAAGTATATTTTTCCATAAAGGCCTGATTTACTTATAAAGGGTCAAAGATCACAATTATCCTAACAGGAGAACAAATCTTACTTAAATAGTGACAAGAGTAAACCCAATCATATCTGGATCTATATTTGCTAGTGGTATTACAAAGACTATCAATTTTTCTATGGGTTATTTACTGTCAATCCTTAAAATCATAAGGGCTGCTACTTTCAGTCAGTCTACTGTCAAAAATTTAATGTTGCAGTCTTGTATTCTCAATTCCCTCTTTTAGGGTCCATGAGGACCATCAGAAACATGGAAATTGCAAATATAACCTCTGTGACAGTAATGAAATTATGAATGTATAGTCCTTACATAAGGACTAAAATGTACTCTTTTAATGGTGTAAGACAAACAGCACACAGGAGGGCTGCTAGCACAGGTTCACTCTTGATCTGGTCAGACAGGAAAGACACTAAGAAGGAGTTAATTATCTTACTTTATTCTAGTCTAGTTTTCTCAGAAGAAGATTGCTGATAATGGGAGGACAAACCCTTACAACATTACTTAATCACCCTTCTCACAGGGGCAAATGAGAAGTGGGGGCAGCTACCCCTATGTCTCGATGGGGTCAGTTGAATTGTGCATCTCCTAAGTCCCCTCAAATCTCAATGGGAGCCAGTTGAGGTAAACACAGATTTCCCCCCAAACCTTGATGGGGGCTGGTCAAGGCATGCCCAGCATCTGTGCATTCAACCCTAAGGTTCCCCATTCACTGCTCACCTGCTTTATAGGGGCAACAGACAAAGAAGGCATATCGCCAGCAGTAGCCTCAGAAGTTTACATCACTCCATCCCTGTATCTCACTCTACGGTCACATGGATGTTTATATTATTTATCATTATATAAGGCTGCACAAGCACGGTGGAGATATTTTGAACCATAACTGTGGGAACTCATATCTAATACCTTGGAACAAGAGATTGCTATGGCTATGGATCCTGGGAAACTGAACTCTAAGAAATAATAACAAAAATTCACTTTATACACACCAAAATTCACCTTACACTAAAACTCTCCTTACTTACAAATGGTCTTTTAAGGATAGAATTTTGGTATTCTATTTGGTATTTGGTATTCTATCCTCAAGTAATTGCATGCTGTATATTTATTTTATATTTTCAATTTGGTAAGTGTAACATAAAAATTGATTACTGTCAATTTTTAATTGCATCCATGGTTCCAGCTACTTTTCCATAGAATAAAAAAAATCAATGAAACAAAGTTCAAAGAGCATGAGAAATCTTAGAACAGATTAGAAAAGACATTTCTCTAAATTGTGTTTGAAATGTTCACAAATTTATAGGCTTAGAAAGCTTTCCATGAATCCAGACTTTTACTTTATGTTTGCAAAGTTTGCTAATGGAGTTTTATATTCATACTTGTCAGTGCAAATGGATTCCATCTTTCTTTAACTTTCTATCCATTCTTCTCTTCTCTTTGTTGCTTAAACTTTCTCTTTACCATTCCTTATTTCCTCAAAATTTCCCCTCTTTTTTCTTTCATTCTTGGATCCAACACTCCACTAACTTTCACTACTTTCTTAGTTACTCTTTGCTTTATTTACCAACCATATCCCAAACTATCTATAGAACCAATCTTCACTCCACTGAATTTCTCCTTTACAAATTTCCACTAGTTTTTATTATATAATACCAATCAATGGAATTACTTTTGCTTTTTGTGTTCTTAAGAGCTTACAAATGCATAGTCTATTTCAATTTCTTTTAGGTGAACTTGCTTCTAGTTTACCTAAACAATTGTTTAAATCAGAGAGCAACTTGAAAATAAACTTATTAAAACATTCTCCCAAGTTAAATTTTATTTATTTTCAAGTTACTGTCTGATTTAAACAAATAATTCTTTTTCATGGTCAAAAGAAGAATTAATAATAGGAGGTTCTTAAGCACCAGATAAATTTAAACTGCAGACTCCGCCCTACTCCCCTTTTTAAAAAAAATCTTTTAGACTTCAATGATAATACTTTCCAATCACCTTCAGTTCCTTTTCCTTTCTTTCATCTTTTTCATATTAAATCACCTTCCTTTCTTGCACTAAAATAGTAAATCTGTCAGTCTTTAGGGAAAGAATGATGAAAAGATTTAAGAGTGTTACTTTCATATAACTTTCCTGACATTTTATTTTTATTTTTCCTTAAAAACAGCAGCAGAATGATACCTTACATACTCACCAAGATAATTCAGCATTCATAAAATCATTCAAGCTATGCTCTGGAAATTCAAGGTAGAAAAATTACACTTCAGTAACAAATTTTGTCTCAAATTAGTTTTTCAGGTATTTTCAGTTGCATCTGACTTTTTGTGTCCTAGTTGGGGTTTCCTTGGCAAAGACACTGGAATGGTTTTCTATTTAGTCTTCTCCAACTCATTTAATAGATGAAGGAACTCAGGAAAACAGAGTTAAGTGACTTACCCAGGGTTAAGTGACTTGTCACAGGTAGTAAGTGTTTCAGGGCAGATTTGAATTCAGGTCTTCCTGACTCCAGACCCTAGGGCTTTATCCATCATACTACCTAGATGCCCCCTAATTGGGTTTCAAAGTCATTTGTTCAGATTGGGGATTTTTTTTTTTTGCCTCTTCTGTGCCTCTTCTCTGCCTCTGAACGAGAGAGAGGGAGAGAGAGAAAGAGAGAGAGAGAGATAGAAAGAGAGAGAGAGAGAAAGAGAGAGAGAGAAAGAGAGAGAGAGAGAGAGAGAGAGAGAGAGAGAGAGAGAGAGAGAGAGAGAGAGAGAGAGAGAGAGAGAGAGAGAGAGAGAGAGAGAGAGAGACACTTGTTGGAAGCAAATTAGGTTGGCTGTATTTGTTAACCATCTTCTCTATAGGAGTCCCTAAAGGTAACTTTGACTGTTTGTATCAAATGACTGCACATGATAATCAACTCAAATGCCCATATACAGAATTTAGTTCATTTAGATTTTCCTTGCAGGGCAGGTAGAGAGGGAATAACTGTGGGGAGACTTTTTATATAGAAGTTGCTTAGCTGTACCTGCTTTTACACAAGATGGTTCCTCTCTATCTTGAGTCTGGCAGGGGAATCCACTTCTTGATATCTGTGATTGTTGGGTTGCAAAAATTAGGAAGCAGAAACTATTTCACATTAAGAATTGAGAAATTTTTGATTATCACATGCAGTAGTCTGGATACATGCATATAGGTAACCTGCAAAAGACTAATTCACTTGATTTGTATGCCCTTGAACAAGCAACTCTGTTTTTTTTTGTCTTTACCCAACATTGTTCCCCAGCTGACCTCATATTGATATGTCTTTTCCTTTATCCTGAAGACATTCTGTTTTAAGAATATCCATATGTCTCCTGTCATATAATATTGCAGTTTATCACCATCTCTACCACCTCCTTTTTCTATTTTATAACCTTGTGGGTCCACATGAATTATTTCCCCTTATTTCAGCACTCTTATTATTTTGCACAAAATTTAACTCTTCACACACTATCAGAATGCAAGACTCTGGGCAAGCCCCTTAACCTGTAAGGATCTCTGTTTTAAAGCAATGATATTATGAAACTGAATTGAACTAGTTCCTTCCCTATATTATCTCCAATTTATCATAGAGAAAGCTTTGCGTGTTTTCTCCCCATTAGACTGAGATCTTATCAAGAGTAGGATCTGTCTTTTACCTTTCTTTGTATCTCTACTTACTAATTAGTGCTTAGGCACTTAATTAATGTTTATTGATTGCTAAGGGGCATTTTCTCCTCTCCCTTCTCTTCTCTTTTTCCTCTCTCTTTAACTCTCATTTAATTGAGAAAAGTGCTCTAACAGACATTTACTCTCATCCCTCCAGGCCCCAGTTACATCTGCCTCAAGTACCCAGGCACTAAACCCTGCATCTCAGCTTTGAAGCCCTCCACCCCTGTCACCTACCTACTCACTGTCTGTCACCCACTCCTTTGCCCCAGACACATTCTAGGCTAAATTATCTGGAGCTCTTTGTTGTTGTTCAGGTGTTTCAATTGTGTCTGACTTTCTGTGACCCCATTTGGAGTTTTCTTAACAAAGATACTGGAACAGTTTGCCATTTCCTTCTCTAGCTCATTTTACAGGTGAGAAAACTGAGACAGACAAACAGGGTTAAGTAACTTGTCCAAGGTCACACTGTTAGTGTCGGAAGACCATATATGAGCCTAGGAAGATGAGTTTTCCTGACTCCAGTCCCAGGACTGTCCACTATGCTACCTAGCTGTCCAGACAGTTTTTTAGTTTCAGACAATATGATGGGCTCAGCCCCAAGCAGGTTTAAGTGCTGGCATTCCCATCCTTTTCATTGCCTGGCTGTGACCAGCTGCTGACACAGGCACCTCTCCTCCCATGGGCCTCAACTCACCCCAGGCATAGCTTCTGGAATCTACCCATTAAACTTTGGGCACAACCCCCTAAATGAATTCTGTCCCCTGCATCCCAGCCACACACACACAGACACCATCCAGTTGTACAGTCTTGTCTGAACCACCTTCACAACTCCTTAGCTTCAGCCACGTATGATGGACTTGTATTTATATTATTTCATCTATAATAGAGCTAGGAAGCATGACAAAGTGGCTAGAGAGTATAACACGGAACTGGAAAGACCTGCCTTCAAGTCCTACCTCCCACATGTACTGGTTATATGACTCAAGTCAAGTCACTTAACCTCTCAGTTAACCTACTCCCAAGTAACTCTCTGAGAATAAGATGTAGAACAGGTGCTGCTCTGCATTGGTGGAGGGACTTTCCTCACCAGGAGTTCCCTATCCTAATGAAACCAAAAGTCTAGGTCTATCTATTCTGTGTGTATGTATGTAGCTGTCTATATACTTCTCTAAAAATTATTCGTAAAAGAATGTATCTTATATATAATAGAAGCAAAATGCATTACAAACAATATCCACATCCATACGCAAATGTGTATATCCCTATATTTAGTTTGCAAAGCATTGTATTTATATTATTTCTTTTCAACCTCACAGTAGTTCTTTGAGACAGGTTCAGTTATAACCCCAGCATCCTATCCACTGTGCAGACTAAAGGCCTATTTTTAGAGGGGATTGTCATGGATTTAGTTTTAGACATTTTGAGTTAAATGCGTTGGTGACATGCAGATCAAGATGTCCAATAGGCTGTTGAAAATCTCTTAACTGGGGCAGCTAGGTGGTGCAGCCCTGGAGTCAGGAGGACCTGAGTTCAAATCCAGCCTCAGACACAACACAAAACTAGCTGTGTAAACTTGGGCAAGTCACTTAACCCCCCAATTGCCCCTCCAAACAAACAAAAACCAAACAACATCAACACAAAAATCTCTTAATTGCCAACTCAATGGCCTTTTTCAAACTCTCATCATTTTCCCAACATCTCACCAAGCTCTCTGCAAACTTTGCTACAGTTGATCAGCCTCTTTTTGATGATCTGTTCTTTCTAAGTTTTTGTGACACTTTTCTCTCCTGCTTCTCCTCTTTCTTGTTTATTCCTTCTCAGTCTACTTTGTTAGATCTTTTTCCAGATCATGCCCACTAATCATGGTTGTCCCCTAAGGTTGGCCCTCTTCTTATTTCACTTGGTGATTACATGGGCTCCTATGGATTCAGCCATCATCTCTATTGGGATGTTTCTCATATCTTTTTGTTTACCTCCAATCTCTCCCCTATTGTCTATTCTCATCTCCAACTATCTATTGGGTATTTCAAACTGGATGTCCCATTGAGATCTTAAACTCAGTGTGTCCAAAGCTGGATTAATTTTCTTTCATTCCAGTATCTGTCCTCTTCCTAACCTCCTAACTAGTCAGGATATCACCAATCCTCCCAATCACCGAGATTCATAACCTAGATGCTATCTTGACATCACTCTCTCTCTCTCAACCTCGCATTCAATCTGCTGCCAAGTTCTATTATTTCTGTTCTCTTAACATTTCTCCAATATGGTCTCTTTTCTTCTCTCATCAGAGAGCAGTCCCTTATCACCTTGCTCTTGGGCTATTACAGTCTCCTACAGGCTGGTCTCTCTCTTTCAAATGTTTCTCCTTTCCAGACATCCTCCATTCAGCTATCAAAATGATGTCTGAACATCATGTCAGCCTCTTATTCAATCAACTCCAGTGGCTTCCTATACCTCCAAGATCAAATAAAACACCCTCTGTTTGACTTTTGAGACTTCATAACTTGAACATTTCCTATGTTTCCAGCCTTCTTACATATTTCTCTTCCTCCTTACTCACCCAGCCCCAACCTCAACATATTCTATGATCCACTGACCCTGGCCTCCTTCCCTCTAACACAATGCTCTATCTCACAACTCAGTCTACTTTCACTGAACATCCTCCATGCCTGGCACTCTCTCCCTTTTCATCTTTGCCTCCTGGCTTCCTTTGATTCCTTCAGGCTTCAGTTAAGCTTCCATCTCCCATAAGAAGCCATTCTCAGTCTTTGATAAACTTAGTATCTTATTGTAAATGCTGTTGTTGTTCAGTAATTTTAGTCATGTTCAACTCTTTGTGACTCCATTTGGAATTTTCTTGGCAAAGACACTGGAGTGCTTTGCCATTTCCTTCTCCAGCTCAATTTTACAGATGAAGAAACCGAGGCAAACAGGGTTGAGTGATTTGTCCAGGGCCACATAGCCGTAAGTGTCTGAGGCCAGGTTTGAACTCAGGAGGATGAGTCTTCCTGACACCAGGCCTAATGCTCTATCCACTGTACCACCTGGCTATACATGGGTGTTTACAGATTGTCTCCCTCATTAGACTCCAATTTCCTGAGAGAGGATCTGGTTTTTTGCCTTTCTTTGTATCTTTAGTGCTAGAAAGTGCTTAATAAATGCTTATTGAGTTGTCTTAATACAAGTTAAAACAAATATATTGCAATGCAAGTAAATGCTCATTGACACTTTGTGGGTGATTAATAAGTTATTTTTTCATTTATTAGAAATTCACCAGTATTTTCTTCTGATAGAATTTAAGCATCAGAGAGACAAAAACAAAGACTTCACTTACCTGTCAATTTAGATGCAATTAATATGAAATATAAGGATGAAGGAAGTTATAAACCAAAAGGCAGACTAAAGAAAACAGATGGATCATGGGGCGAGAAATTAGGATAAAGAGCAAAAATGGTTCAAGAGAAGTAGAATTCCATACCTGCTTAGGTCAGAGGAAGAAGAAAACTCGACTAGGCAGTTGGAGGAAAACACAAGGGATTCTTTGTAGACAGTGAAAGATGGGACTGGGGAATGAAAGATGTGATTGGGGAATAAGAGATGGAAATGAAAGGCAGCTAGAGTTTAGACATGAAAGACTAGGCAGAGAGGAAAAGGAACCAGAAACTTTAGAGAAGCCTGAAAAGACTCTCCAAGACAACAATAGCCCATAAATTCCACTTGTATTCTTGGGGAAGTCCCATCTTCTGTTTGCCTCAGTTTCTTCATCCATAAAATGGGAGTAACGATAGCTACCTATCTCCCAGGAATGTTGTAAGGATAAAATGAAATTATATTTGTAAACTGTTTTGCAAATCTTAAACTATGCATATTCTAGTTATTGTTATTGTTGTTATTATAGAATGTCAGTGCGGTTGTACCTACCTGCACTTAAAAGAGGCACAGTGAGGCTGTTAATAAACATTTTTGGTTAATCCTACTTTGGGCACAAAACTGAAGGCACAATTTTGTTTTTCCTTCTTAATCGGGCAGTTCTGACTGCATATTACTATTGTGATAGTTCCATTTATCCAGAATTTTGAGTTTCACAAAGCAGCTGAGTGGAGCAGTGCATAAACTGTTAGGCCTAGAGAGAGAAAGACCTGAATTCAAATCTATCCTCAAGGCCTCACGAGCTGTGTAACTTTAAACGAATCACCTAAGTTCTCTTTGCCTCAGTTCCCACATTTGTGAAATGGGGATAATAATAGTACCTACTTGTAGGATTGTTGTGAGTATAAAATGAGATAATATTTGTAAAAAGTACTTAGCTCAGTGCCTGACACATTGTTGGCACTATATAAATGTTTAAATTCTTCCCAGTTCAATCATTTTTCAGTGTTTGACTCTTCATGGGAGCATTCAGCATTTTCTTGGCAAAGATATGGGAGTGTTTTGCCGTTTCATTCTCTAGCTCATTTTACAGATGAGGAAACTGAGGCAAACAGGATTAAGTGACTTGCCCATGGTTACACAGCTAGTAAGTGTCTGAGGCTGGATTTGAACTCAGGAAGATGAGTCTTCAGACTTCATCTTCCAGGACCAGAGCTCTATCCATTGTGCCCTCTAGCTGCTCCTATATTAGGAGGCAAACATGCTCAAACATTATTTGAACATTACCATTCAAGTAAAATATAAAAAGTAACCCTAATGTCATGATATTACGTTCCATGAAAATATTATCAAAACCTTTAAAAAGTAGGAAAATAGGTTTAGCTTTTTCAAAATTATCAATCTTTATCCCATGCACACATGTAAAACAAACCAAAAAAAAAATCAAATAAGGAATGGTGTATTAGCTTATTTGTCACAGTATCAATGATCTCTCTCTCAAGTTGAGAGCTGAAATATTCTGGAAGCAGAAGACAGACTCTTTCATTGTAAGGGTCAAGAAGAAGACTTAATACAGCTCTCTTAAGGCACCTCTTCATGCTGGCTCACCTCCTGAGGAATAGTAAGAAAGCCTTCCATTGCTCCCAGGCAGAGTTTCCTTGAAAGGAAACTCAGAAGGAATCCTTCAAAGAATCTTGGTTGCCACCTACAGTACAGTGAGCAGCAAAACTTGTCATCAAGGATGATTTTCAGGCACAAAAGATATTTACTATTTAATTTTACTTTCCCTTGGGACCCATCTGTGTTCCAGGGAAATTCTACGGCCTTGGTTTCCCTACAGCAGTTTCTCCTCCTTTTGATAACACCCTCTGCATTTCAACTATTTCCTCTTCCTGAAAGCAATCATGTTGTTGATTGTACTCTTGGGAACCTCCAGAGCTAAAGAGCTGCTCTTCCAAGAGCCAGCCCCCAACGGATACTGTTCTGTTCTTCATGGGCTCTGATTTCTTCAGCTGACAGGTGACTTGCTCCCAAAACAAACTCCTTAAAGTTTTTAGGGGACTGGAATCTGGCTTCAGTTAACTATGATGCTATGGCAAAACTCGCAAGACCTCTCCCATACTTTGGCTCTTTCAGTTTGCTCCCCATGTTCTTCATCAGTCATGTTCTTAATCATCAGTATTTTTTTTATTTATAATATTCCTTGATTTGCCCCTTTCTTTGTCAAGTGGCCTGTCTTGGTAACAGGCAGCAAAGATGAAGGATCCCATGGTTAGAATGTAACCTACATTTTTGCCAGAGCCACTTTAGTCCTTCCATTAACCAGTGTACAAGGTGAACAAAGTATAGCCCCAAAAGTAGTGTACCTGGGTATGTATCTTCTCATGAACAGCAGGAAAAAGACTAAAGTTATAAGAAAGCCCAGCATGGTCGCAGCAGAATGATAAAAACAGTGTCCCTACTCAAGGTCTTTTAAAGAACAGGAATATGTTGTATACACATACACATACGCATACACATACATACATACATACATACATACATACATATACACATACACATGCATATACATATATACACATACACACACACATATACACATATCCAGACTTCACAGAACAAATCTTCCTGGTTAGATGATTTGCTCAAGTTATTAAGTGATAGGGATGAAATTAGAATCCATTTTTTCTGACTTGAAATCCTTCATTTTTTCTAATGTGCCACTGTGCCTCCACACTTTTCTGATTTTCATGACACCCATCCAAAATCACTGCAACAGTGATTTATTTAACGGGGCTGTTCTGCTATAGTCAAGTGACTCTAACTATATATAAATCTTTTGTACCTTGCTTCAGATTGATATGTAAGAGGGAAATGGCCAGATATTAAAGGAATGATGAGCTCCTCCTAAAGCCAAATGTGGAAGGAGTTGAATAGAAAGACCTGGGAGGAAATGAGATTAAGCACAGGCAAGTCAGTTCAGGGAGCTTGTTTTGTTTTTTTGGAGGCATGTTAGAAGAGGGTTTAAGAGGCCATTAGAAAACCTTCTTTGTGACTTCCTAAAACTTCCTAAAAAACAGTGCCCAAGAAATTGCTCTGCTCATACCTAGAGCACAGCATACCTTTTTGACCAGTTAAATGGTTTAGTAAATCCCATAGTCATCAGTATTTCATAATTAGCTATTTTTTGCTCTCTTTTCAAGGAAATCTTAGAGACAAGAAAAATCTCCCAAGTCACTCCCTTTGGACTTTCAGCAAATCAAGATTTTTCTGAATCTCACATTGAGTTAGTTCGGAAGTTATATATTAGGGTGGCTAGGTGGCACAGAGAATAGAGCATGGGCCCTGGAGTCAGGAGGATCTGAGTTCAAATCCAGCCTCAGACACTTAACAATTACTAGCTGTGTGACCTTGGGCAATCACTTAACTCCAATTGCCCAGCCTTTCAGCCTCCAAAAAGCAAGCAAACAAACAAACAAACAAAAAAGTTATATATTGAGTGTATGTATGCCTGGCTAGCACAGGAATGAACATATCTCTTCTCACTTAAGTCAAAATCATTTATTCTGTGTTTGCTAGGCAGGGCCCTGGACCAAGTATTTGAGCAAGCAAAGTTTTCTCAGTCTTCTGGCTACCTCTTTTTCTATGTTACCCTCTCTCCTTTTCTCTCCTCCCCTCTGGGTCCCACAAGGCCAGGGTTATTACATCCATGTCTGACTAGGGCTTCTCACAATGGCACCCCACCCAGGTTCATCCTCCCTGAGCAGTGCTCATTCCTCAAAATAAACCCTCTTATCCCATTCACAGGTTTCTGCTTTACTAATCCCTAACTTTAGGTAGCATTTCATTCCCATTCCCACCTTATACTGATGAGCAGGATAGAGAAAGACGTGAAGCCAAATTGATTTGGTCCAACATAAATCTATGCCATTTCCCCTTAACTGAGTCCTTACTGCTCTACAGTTCCCTTTATTCATCTCTTGTCACCTCCTTTTCATATGCCCCACAGCAGCCCGAACACATATTTTCCATGCTACTTTAGTCCCTTCCCCTACTCCACTCTTCAGCAGATGACATGGACTTTTATTTTGCTTGAGAATATTAAGGAGATTTTTTCTTTTCCTTCTTACATATGATACACATTTTGAGAAACAAATGTCTTACCTAAAACCTACTAGCAATAATTGACTTCCCTTCTCTGAAGCTCAAATAGTACTCTATGACTTTTTTTTCCCTCATACCTTGAGTGCCATTTTGTATCTTAGTTCTTTCTTGTAAGGATCTTACCTTCCCCACTGGGTTGCAAAGCCCTTGAGGGCAGAGATGCAGCTGATAGATCTTTTTTATGATCTTTCTTATCTGCTAGCAAATAGTAGGTATTTAATGAATGTGATAGAATCCTAATAAAGCTGCCTCCAGCCCCTATATTCTAATTTCCTTATAGTCCTCACTGAACAACAGGGCATGCCCTGATTTGACCATATAATCTGGCTTTAACCACACTGCAGGCCCCCAGACTCAATCATAGGCCCCACTGAACAGCAGGCCCACTGCCCCTACCTAGGTACTGCTCCCCTCACCCCCACACTCCGACCCAGTACCCTAACTTCCTCACATATGCTTCACTGCTCACTAGAACATCAGGTGCATCCATAAACTCCTATTTCTCACAGAAACAGGTGTGTTCATGTTATGGGATTGCAACCACTGCCTCTAGCTGGCCACTGTCCCCAGACCCATTCCTCATTTTCCCCACAGAAATAGCAGGTGTGTCCATGCACTCAAACACAACCATATCCATCTAGTCCCAGACAGGACCACAATACTCGGTGAATCAGAAAGCAGCACCACCAGGATGCCCAAGCAGGCTGTGGACCCCAAAACAATAGAAGGGACTTTCCTTAAGTAGGCACCTGCACAGTAATAGCAAAGGCTGTCCTTTAGGTAAACTTATGATGTAGAGAGACCTCTTATAATATCATTATAATACATACAAGCCACTCCCTTTCCCCCAGTGGGTTTTTCTTTATGCATTATGGGAAATCGCATGCACAGTTCCATCAAGGCTGGGACCCCTCCCATATTACCTAATCCTTTAACAAACCCCTCCTGCCTTTTTAATATTCAGAATTTCTGTTGTGTAATCATAATCATCACATTATAAATTTGCCTGTGTTGTCTTACCAAGTTGCTCATTCCTCTGGGAACTCAGCCCATTGGAGGTATCATTTCAATAAATGCCTATACTTGGATTAGAGGTGGTCTGACTCTGTGAATTCATTTGAGACTACCCACACAACAAACCATGAAACCACAACAAATGTTTGTCCAATTTGAGTTTGTTTTCTTGAACCCATTATGAAGCCAAGTGTTGTGTACCATTATATATAGCGGTTTGCTCAACTTTTCTCCACATCTCCAATTTTTTCTTTGCCTTTTCTTTTATCTTAGAGGAAGAGATGCTTCTTTTTGATAAGACAGGATTAATCACTCCTAATTGTGAAATTGTGACTTTGATCCCACCTCACATCCTCTCTGGTCTTTGCTCTATCATTCATCATCCTCCCCACTTTCTCTCCCCACCCTCCTTTCTCCAACCTGCATCTCTGGAATCTTCACCTTTTACCTCTTCATCAATCATCGCTCTTTCTACAAACATAGCTGGGATTTCCTAGTTTCAAAAATTCCTTTCTTTCCTGGATTAATTTAGCGCTTCAAGCTAGTATTTCACCTCTTTCCTCTATTTCATGGATGGACATCTTGAAAAGGTTCTCTCTCTTCACTGTTCCTGCTTCTTCATCTACAGTCTTCAAGGTCTTCCTTCCATCCCCAGAATTTATTCCATTGAATATGCCTTCTCCAAAGCCCCTGGAGTGTGGTCTACTAACTGCCAAATTAGAAATTTTATAAGTTCTCATGCTCCTTGATTAAACTACATCTTACACTAACTAACTCTTCTCTTCCCTTAGCTTCAGTGACATTGTTCTATACTGGTTCACCTCCTGCTTCCTCTGAATGATCCTTCTTGTCCTCCTTTGCTTATTTATTATTCTTTTTTTCCCTTTGCCCCTTAGCATTTAAGGCTTTCTTTTTGTGATGGCAAAGAATTGGAAAATGAGGAGATGGCCATCAGTTGGGGAATGACTGAACAAGTTGTGGCAAATGAATGTAATGGAATACTATTGTGTTACAAGAAATGATGAATAGGCAGACTTCAGAAAAACCTGGAAAGACTTATATGAACTGATACTGAGTGAAGTGAGCAGAACCAGGAGAATATTGTATGTAATTATTGCCTCATTGTGTGATGACTAACTTTGATAGATTTAGCTCTTCTCAGCATGCAAGGTACTGAGACAATTCCAAAAGGTTCATGATGGAAAATTTTATCCACATACAGAGAAAGAACTATGGTGTCTGAATGCGGATTGAAGTATACTATTTTCTCTCTCTCTTTTGTTTGTTCTTTCTTGTGGTTCATTCCACTGGTTATAATTCTTCTTTACAACATCACTAATGTGAAAACACATTTAATATGAATGTATATGTAGAACCTATATCAGATTGCATGCCATCTTGGGGAGAGGGGAGGTGAGGAAGAGTGAGAAAATTTAAAACTTAAAAGCTTATGGGACTGAATGATGAAAACTAAAAATAAATAAATTTAAGAAAAACATTCAAGGCTCTCTAAGATTGGAAAAAGATTGACCTTCCAGAAAATATCCCATTATTCTCCTTCACATATTCTACTAGGCTCAGCCACATTGGAAACCTCTTACAATATTGGAATGATTCCTTTGTTTTCTCACCTTTATTACTTTGCTGAAACCTTAGAATTAAGTAGGTTCTTCTCTCCATCTCTATCTATAGAAATCCCACTTCTCCTCAATAATAGTTCATATAGCAATTTAAGTTCACAGGTACTATCCTCACAGTCATCCTGTAAGGTTGATAGCAGAAATATCATCATCTATACTTAGTTCTTCTCAGCAATGCAAGGATCTAAAACAACTCCAAAAGACTAATGATAAAAAATGCTATCCACTCCCAGAAAAAGAACTATTGAGTCTGATTGCAGATAGAAGGCATACTATTTTACTCCCTCTTTTTTCATTGTTCTTTCTTCTTTCCTGTGATTTCTCCCATTGGTTTTAACTCTTCTTTACAACATGATTAATGTGAAAATGTGTTTAATATGAATGTATATGAAGACCCTATATCATTTTGTATGCTGTCTTGGAAGGGGGAAAGGGAAGGAGGGGGAGAAAATTTAGAACTCCAAATCTTATGGAGGTGAATGTTGAAAACTAAAACTAAATAAGTAAAATTTTTTAAATGAAAAAAAAATCATCTCCTGCATGCAAAGCAGACACTGAGGATCACAAATATGAAATGACTTGAGCATATCCATGCAACTAGTAAGTATCAGAGGTAGACCTTGAACTATGTCTTCTGACTCCATGCCTAGTGTTCTTTCCAGTATGTCACAGAGTGTCTCAAGGTTCTGTTTAAGTTACTTCAAGGCCTGACTCAAGTGCCACCATTAATATCTGCCCTAAACTTTCTTATTAGAAGATGATCTCTGTCTCTTTGAACTATCATTCCTTTTTATTAGTAGCTATCATAGATATCTCTGGTCTACTTTGCATTAGGGTTATTTTTGTAGTGCCTTCCCTTTGCTGATTATCTCCAGTTTATTCTACATTTATCTTAAACATACATAATTACTGTATGTTGTCTTCCCTATTAGATTCTGAGTTCCTGGAAACTTTTTTTTTTTTTAATTTTTAGTGAGGGTAGGGAGGAAAGCTTTTGTTGTATCTCTATTGCTTAGCACAGTGCCTAACACATAGTAGGTGTAAATAAATGCTCATTGACTCATTTACTGTCTTCCCTAACAGCACTTGAAGGCAGCAAATGCTTTAATTACCTTCCAATTTTCTTCATCTGCCAGCACGTAGGAGGTTTTTAGTGAATATCAAATTCAATTTTGCTTCATTGAATTCTATCAAAGCTCCAGGCAGTAGGAAACACAGAGCTCCAAAAGCTACACTGTCCACATGTTAAGATTTTCTGTTAATTGAAGTTTAGGCTTTACAGAGAAGTGGAGGAAAGTTTCTTGGCTTGGAAGTCAGAGGGTTGTACTGGATTTGAATCCTTGTTATGGCACTAACTTGCTGCTTAACTGTGAGCAAGTCACTTATTCTTTCTGAGCTGAAATTTTCCTGCTAGTTTAAGGAATGGATTAGGTAGTATAGATGATATCCAATGTCCTATCTATGCTTCTATGGACGGAATACTACGTTACATTAAAGTGTTTCCTCGCATCAACCTTCTAAGTAAACGGTGCAATTGTTATCACCTCTTTTTTTACATCTGAAGACAGAGGAGTAAAGTGCTTAAGGGACTAATAATAGCTAACAGTTACATAACACTCTAAGGTACTTTTGTGTGTTGGTTCCTCCCAGTAGAGTATAAGCTTCTTGAGGGCTGGAACTGTCTTTCTTTTTATTAATTATATCCTTAGTGTTTAGCACAGTTCCTGGCACAAAGGAACTTAACCTGGCACAAAGGTACTTAAAAACTGTCAATTGGATTGGATTTTAAAGCACTTTACACACATTATTTGATTTAATCCTCATAGCTACTCAGCGGCAGATGTTATTATTGTCGTTTTACAGATGAGAAAACTGAGGCCAAGAATAGTTAAGTGATTTGCCCAAGTACACAGACTTAATAAGTGTGGCAGAATTTGAACTCAGGTCCTTGACTCCAAGCTCAACACAATATTCTAGCTAGCAGGCTGACATAGTAAAGTTTTCTTTTAGACCTAGTAGGACATAAATTAACCGGGGAAAAAAGCGTTTCTGTGATTTCATCAGTGCTTTTGATGAATATCTTCTTTTCCTGATGCTGATCAACACCTTCTCAACAACCTCTGGCCTTAAAAGATTGCTTGTGGCACATATGACTTGCCTAGAATCACAAAGTAAGTGTGTTGTACTAGAATTTAAACTCTGACTTGGATGGCTAGGTGTGGGACTGGATCAGAATGACCTGAGTTCAAATCCAGTCTCAGTTATATGATTCTGAGCAAGTCACTTAACCCTCTTTGCCTCAATTCCTCATCTGTAAAATGAGCTGGAGAAGGGAATGGCAAACCACTCCAGTATCTTTGCCAAGAAAATTCCAAATGGGTTCACAAAGAGTCTGACATAACTGGACTGATTGAACAAGAACAACAATTGCCTGTCTTGAAGGACAGCTAGAGATCTGATCCTTGCATTCATAACTGGGATAATATGATGGAATTAAGAGAAAAAAAAACCTTCAAGGAATCAAAGAAACTCAAAATTAGAATAGATGGCCATCTAATCCAACCTGTACCTGCATAAGAATCATTTCCAAAATTCAACTGTCATTTGAACACTTCCAGTGGTAGGAAACTTTCTACCTCCCAAGATATTGGATATTGCAATTTCTTTTTTTTTTTTTTAAACGTTTTTTTTTTGCCTTTTTTTTTTTTTTTTGGAGGGCAGTTGGGGTTAAGTGACTTGCCCAAGGTCACACGGCTAGGTTTTTTTTTTGTGTGTGTGTTAAGTGTCTGAGGCTGGATTTGAACTCAGGTACTCCTGACTCCAGGACTGGCGCTCTACTCACTGCGCCACCTAGCCGCCCCTGGATATTGCAATTTCAATACTATTTTTTTCTAGCCTCCTCTGTTTTATCAAAATAAGGTAAGATATGCTAAACTAAGTGGCAAAAAAACTGATAGAAGTAAAGATTATCCCATAATGACTTCTTCCTTCCCCCACAAGATTTTAAGATTTCTTGATTTGCAACTTCAGTGAAACATGCTGGCAGTCACAGAGATGCTGCTGTTTTCAGGAGAGTTAGACCTGGCAGGGTAGTAATTGTGGTCAAGGCCTAAGGTATAAATAAAAAAAAAAATTAAGGGTTGGTATGCTTAGACAATTACTCCTGTTTTCACCCACATGGCTCCTTTCCATGAAATAAACATCCTCTGATTTTTGGTGATAAAACCTTCTGTTGTTAGAAGAATATTAATTGTAATGGAACATTGGCTTTGGCCCAGATCAGCTTTAAAAAAGGGTCTGGCACACTCCGTGTTAGGCTAAAATCTACTGAGCCTAGGAAGCAACAGTAAAAGCAGGAACCTTTAATAGAACAATACCGAGCATTAGATTACTGCCATTTTGACCACCATATCATAATAGACTCCTGTGATTATTCCATATGCAGATGTTTATTCAGAATTAGTGGGTGGTCCTTGCTATTTTTGGCTGAATGTCTCCACAAGTCTTTTAGGGAGAGGTAATTCCTCCCCTCCTCACCTTTTTTATTTTCTCAATTGTGGGGACAAAAACTGTAAATATTGGCTTACATTCATGTTTCTGTCTCTGTCACCGGCTGTCCCTTATACCTGAAATTCTTTCCCTCCTCATCTCTACCTTTTGTCTTCTCTGACTTCTTTCAAGTCCCAGATAAAAACTCCACTCTCTGCAAGAAGTCTTTCCTCATCTTCCTTCCTTCTGTTAATGTTCTCCAATTTATCCTGTATGTATCTTATTTGTACATAGTTTATATTCCATCTTCCGCATTAGACTGTGAGCTCCTTGAGGACAGGGATTGTTTTTTTCCTTTCTTTGTTTCTCCGGTGCTTAGCATGGTGACTGGCATACAGAGTTGGTGCTCACTAAATGTTTATTAATTAACTTTAAGAAATAATGCCATTCATAAATGAAACTATGTAAGTGATAAAAGAACTACTTTCTAATCATTGTAAAAAAAATACAGACTCATGCATCCAATAATTAGAATCAATATTAAATGTTCACTCTGGCCACAGGATAACTTGTATTTTACAATGTTTTTATTCCAATCCATGCAGTATAAATTAAACATTAGAAATTTGGACACTAAAAAAAAAAAGAAATAATGCCATTTAATATTGGTTACAGATTCAATTTGATTCAATAAGAATCGAAACATTCTTTATAGAAAGGCCTGTATTGTGATTCAGCAGGGGAATTCAAAGGCATAAAATGAAACAATCTCTACCCTCAAAGTGCTTAGTTTCTATTGGAGAGATCTAAAACATATACCTATAAGTAAATACAAAGTAATTTCAAGAGGGAGAAAGTGAAAACAATTCAGAGAATCAAGAAAAGTGTCTTGAAGGTGAAGGCCCTTGAATTGAGCCTTGAAGGGAGCCCAGGTTTCAAAGAGATGGAGGTGAGTAGGCAAACATTAGATGTGGGAGACAGCCTTCAAAAAGACTGAAAAAAGAATGGAAAACTAGCTACCTGAGTTCAAAATAAAGCCTTAATGCACAATCTCCTTTGTCAGACTCCTGGATATCCCGGTCCTGAAGCGAGGAGCACACCGTTCCTTATCATGTGGTGACTTTAATTAGGATGCCTTGGTGAGAAGGAAGACATAAATAAGACATTGTCTTGAGCAAACAGACATTCTCTTGTGTTTCCCTCCTGAGCTTGTGTACTCTCTAGTCAGTATCATCTTTATTCATGACTCTTGATGGATGAATCTTGTATATGGATTTTCTTTCTGTCACTGATGGAATGTCATGGGGTGCTTATATAACTTAGGATCACCCTGTTACTGGACAAACGGGCCCCTCCCGCTCATCCCATTTTTGTTCTTTGAACAATGACTTCACATTCGTAAGGCAAATAAATATCATTTGCTGCACACAGCAAATCTAGAGAAAACATGTTGTTTCCTGGATCAAGTGAGAAACGCTGTACCACCCCTGAGCTGGCCTGGAAACATAACCCAGCCACTTCCTCCAGCCCAAATCTGTTGGCTTTCTCCCGACAATAGCAGACAATTGTTGAAACTTATTTTTACATGAAAGAAAACATTAGTCACAAAAAGTGAGAGCAGCACTCTTGCTGAATTTTAACCCTGTCATCACTGAATAGTGCTCTGGAGGCTTTATGGATATCCACCATTCATCTTGATAATTTCCTACTGGATGTTTGCGCCCAAACATTCCCTTTACCTAGGAGATATTCCAGAGATTGTGATATCAGTCATAGAGAGAAAAGCTCCCCCCACCCTCTTACAAAATCGCATTCTACCCTGTGTTATATGAACTTACACAAAGTGACCATAAGGCCTTTTTCTGCCACATCTGGGCATGTTCTTCTGATTCTACAGTATTAGACTGAGGCCATATTGATGCTCATAACTAGCCTGGTCACCCTAACAAAAACTGATCTGTCAGATAACAAGCAAACTGATGTATTTTCTTGATGAAATGGATTAAATTAATTAGATATTTTGGTGTCATGTAGATAAAAGAGTGTGTTAGAGTCAACTCCAACTGAAGTTGTATGAGCATTTAGACATCAGCAATTGCTAAAGTGCTGGGCAAATCATGGCTTGATTTATTATTGCATTGATTGTATAGACTGAAAGTGTTTGCAATACAGATTAAATTTAAAAGTGTGTGTGTATATTTAAATATGTGTGTGTATGTATATATGTGTAAAATATATATACATATATGAAATATATAATAGATTTATCTTTTCCTACAGAAATCAGTTGTTAAATATTTACTGGCACTTATCCTCTATTCCCCCTTCCTCCGTTGTTCTTTAAACAGCTAATCAGGAGTGGAGCACAAGGCTTAGGGAATGAAGTTATCACCAGGTTGGAGCCTAGGCTAATAGCAATAATGTTAATAAAAATAACTGGCATTTATATTTCTAGTCATCCTGAACTATGTCTTGCCACTGGACTTCCCTGAGTCTGGAGGAAAGAGTGAGGCTGATAACTTTGCACAGCTCTGCCTCACTTAAATCTAATTCACTTGTAAGTCAAGACATCACTCTCCTAATGTCATTAGTTCTCTTTGAGAATGAAGGATGAACAATAGCAGCACTTATATAGTGCTTTTAAGGTTTTCAAAGTACTTTATGTAGACATGTAGACTTTATGTAGCATAGCAAACACCATCATCGGTCAAGAGACATATCTTGTTATCTCCCACATTGTTGAGGGCAGTAAATTACAGAGAATAGCCGTTTAGTAAATAATTGTGAAATGAATGAATGAATGAATGTGAACAGAGCACTACTATAGTAGTGCAAAGATACAGAACTGGAAAGGCTTTCAGAGACCATTGTATCCTTCTCCTTTCTTCTACAACTGACACCCAAAGAGGTCAAGTGATTTACTCAATGTCCCACAAGTAGAGTGATATAGTAGATTGAGTAGTAAATTTGGATTTGGGAAGACTTGGGTTCAAAACTATGACCATGGACAAGTTACTGAACTTCCCTCATACAATAAAATTGAGAATATTCGGAAAATTGACAAAAGCCTATGAGAAGGCTCAGTGACCCCGACACCAGACATGGTGGCTGCTTTTGAACCAGTGATGTATTTATTGATTCTTTGAATTAGTCTTTACTCTTCACTCCTCCCTCCCAAAACACACACACACACACACACACACACACACACACACACACACACTTTAGACTTATTAGGGAAACTTGAAACATCAGGAATTCATCTGGGGTGGAGGGAAGTTACTGAAAGTTCTTCACTATTTGAAACCAGATTAGCACTGGCAGTCAGCAACATACTTGTCTTGGGACCAAAATGTTTTGAGTGCAAGATATACACCTACAATTTATCCATCAGCTGGAGCTTAGTGGGTTGGGCAGGGCTGCTAGGAAGTTCTATCACTTAGATAAGACAGGAACATTTCCTGTCTGAAGTTAAACAAATACTTCCATTCCTCATGAGTGTGTTCTGGGGGCAGTTGGCTTGGAAGCAGTTTGCACAGGTGGATGTGAATTCCATGGGGCTCTTTGTCTTCTGGCTTGTAGGAGTCATTGTATCTGTAGCTTTGGCTTGTCTTCTTTTGGAAAATGTAATGTTAATGACCCTGGAACCAAATGTAACATTTGGGGAGAATAAGAAAGACCAGCCAGCTCACCAGATAGAGTTTCATAGGCTCCAGTCAATTTGCTTTCTCTCCTTTTACCAGCCTTCATGGAAAAGATGAAAGCAGCTTTCTCCTATTCATCCCTGGCCTCAAAGCAGTCACAAAGAGACCAAGGTTTTCAATCTTGTAATTACAAATTTTTACACAGGATCTATGTGCATCTGAAAGTTTAGCCAGGGGAGACACAAGCTTTCCTTCAAAGTAGTTCCAACAGTTCCAGCACAGAATTACTTCTGCTTTAGCAGAATTCTAACATCTGCTGTGAATTCCTTTGTCATTCTCTTTTACTCTTTATCAGCCACCTGATATATATGGTACCTCCCCACCAAGGTCACAAAGTCCTTAAGGGCAGATAAGATATCTTTAATTTCTTTTGGAACCTCCCCACTCCAATCTAATTACCAAAACAACATTCCCCACACCACAGGCATTTCCTGCCCCCTTCCCCCCAAAATGTTTGTGAGTAAATGAAAGAAGGAAAAAAATATTAAGTGCCTACTATGAACCAGGTACTGTACCAACTACTGGGGATACAAAAAAAAGTCTCTGCCCTCAAGAATTTTATATTTCAATGAGAGAGACAATATACGCAGAGGATTCATACCTGGATAAGGGAGTTTTTGTTTGGGCATCACAGGAATGGTGTAAAAGCATTGAGAAGTTCATTGTTATATCCTTTCCAAAAGCAATGGCTTTTTATTTATATACTGTTTCTATGGCAAGAGGTGAAAAGCTGGGGAGTGAAGGGGGGTTTCTAGGGATGGATGACAAAATGTCCCAAGAAGGTAGATAGATGTCTAGGAAGGGTGAATGTGAAGTCTGGCTTGGGGCCAGTTAAATGGAGTCTTTTAGGCAAGTTTGTGCTTCCTCAGTGAATTAGCTAGTTGATTATGTTCTTGTAAATTTCCTGAGTTTATCACTAAAAAAGAAAGCCAGGGTTCTTTTCTTCCCTTTTCAAAGAAACTAGTAGTTGGTACCAGCTAACCAAATGGCATTGGTCAAGTCTCAAGTCCCATAACTATCAGTTTTCTCATCTTTGACAGGCGAGTGTTGAATTCAAATACCCATAAATTATTTCAGTTCATTTCAATGTTTTGTAAGTATCTACCATGTGCAAGGTACCATGCTAGACTCTGGTGATACAAAGACAGAAAAAAAAAGGGAAACAGTCTTTGCTCCAGGAGCTTCCATATTATTTTTATATTTACATGCATAATTTTTATATTTACTAAGACTTTATGCTTATACTTCCATAGAGTTCTAAAGTTTTCCAAATACTGTGTATCCATTATCTCATTTGATTTCATTCTGCAAGACCCCAGAAAGCAGAACTGGGTAGAATAAACAAAGATTTGATGTCAGGAAAAATGCCTAAGGATTAGAGCTATCTTTAAGTGGAAGGGGCTGTATTGGGACGTAGTTGATTCCCCTTTCATTGGAAATCTTCCCTAGGTAAAAGAAAAGGAGTTGGGTAACCATTTTGCAAGGCATAATATAGTAAAGATTCCTTTTTTCCATATGTGTTGGACTATGTGGCTACTGAGAAGTCTTCTGACTTTAAGAATCTGTGATCTCATGTCTTACAACAAGCCTATGTGGTAGGTACCATAGATATAATTATACTCATTTTACAGGTAACAAAGCTGAGACTCAGAGAGATAAAATGATTTTCCCATTGTCATACAAGTACTAAGTGTTAGAGCCAGGATATAAACTCAGGTTTCCCTTGATTCCAAGTCCAGCATTGTTTCAATCAATAAATCAATCAATAAACATTTATATAATACTAAATATATGCTAGGCACTGCACAAAATGCTAGGTATGATGAGGTGTAGGCTTGGGGAGCCCCCTTGAGCTCTCCTTGAATCTTTGAGGTACAGGCTCTGGGAAACCCCTTGAAGGCTGATTGAATCTTCTCACTTTCTCCATTTCTCACTGAACTCTGGGCAAGCATCATGGCTGAAGGTAAGGTTACCCACTGTATTATGGCTAAGTTCTTTGTTCTAACCAATTGGTTCTACCCTTCCCTTGACCAATCAGGTCAGGAGCATCGAAGGGGAAACTAAGGGATGTCTCCAGACATACTCAATCCCTGCCTACTTGAGGCTCTGTTGTTTGAACACTCCTTCCTTATGCTCTCCTCTTATCCTGTCCCCTTGCTGGGAAGGAACCTGTTGGTGAAATTGGGAAGCTGATTTTCTCTAGTTAAGCCTCCCAGATCTCCCCATGTTCCCTTAGGAGTGTGGGAGATAGTTGAGTCAATTGTTTGGGATCAAGAAACTCCTGGGTGAGCTATTTCTGCCATCCCATCTGTTTTTGATTCCTAGGTCCTAAAGTGTCCCTCCCTCCATGGTGGTCTCTCTATATATACAAATATATTTAAACCCAAGGCCTGGGACGGGCTGGAGCCATTAATGCCTATTCAAGGCCCTGACTCATTCTGTCTAGAGTGGGGCCAAGAGCAGGAGAAAGCTTTTGAGACTTTGCAGCTTTTCACAATAGTCTCTATGATGATGGAAGGAGAGAACAGACTTTGGGAGTTGTTGCCTGTTTTTGAAAAGCTGCTATTGCTTTCCATGTGCTAAATATCCATGGAGCAATTTGGAAAAGAAAGGGATATCTGACAGCCTTTTGGCCTTGTCATAGTCATCTTTAATTCCTACCAGGGAAACGGTTCTTTCTTTCCTTTTTTTGTGCCTGTTTTGGTCTTTGTTGGCTTAACCTCTTTGCTAAGTTTGTCTCCCCCAGGGTTTAAGCCCCAAGTTCTCCAGCCTACTGGACCTGGCATCAGGTGTGTTCCAGAGTCTGATCCCTTGGATGTGAAGTCTGACCCCCTTGAATGGGACCCAGAGAGGCAGGGACAGCTCTATGCCCCTTGCCAGCAGGAAGCTCTTTCAGAAGCTGAGACCTTTGCCCTTTACCCCAAAGGAATTTGAGTCCCATTTGTTTGAGGGGGGAATGTTGAGGTGTAGGCTCTGGGAGCCCCCTTGAGCTCTCCTTGAATCTTTGAGGTACAGGTACTAGGAAACCCCTTGAAGTCTGATTGAATCTTCCCACTTGATGAGGCATTTGCAGAGGCCATAAGTATTTCATTGTGGCTGGGCCCAAACCTCTGTTACTAACCTGGCACTCCATTGTCCATCTGTTTCTCACCCTTGAGCCTATAAAAATATCAATCCACTCTTGCATTGACCTCATTGACTCCTCCTGAAGACCCTCCCCTAACTCCTCCTCTAGACCATCCCTAGATTCCTCTGTATATAAGAATCCCATCTTCCCTCCATGTGGTGTGAGAATGTCACAGAATGCCCTAGCAAAGACTTGCTCTGTGAGAGCCCCGTAGAATGACCTATCATAGACTGGCTCCTTAAGAGTCGACCCCATATGGTGAACTTTTAATGAATTTTCGATAAACTTTACTTTTCTTTGACTGAGAAGACCTGAGTCGAATTTTTTCGGCAGGACCTGGCATGTTGGTATTTTGGGGTCTCAGCCAACCCTAACTCTCTTTGGGTAAACCTCTTCAGGTATATGAAGAATAAAAAAGTGAAATAGTCCCTGATATTAAAGAACTTAACATTTTTCTAGCAAGTGAAACAATATTTACATAAATAGAAATATATAAAATGCAGAGTGTCCCAAAAGTTTTAGTGCAGTCAAATTATTAAGGCACTAAAACTTTTGGGATTCCCTCTATATAATTTGGGGTGGGGGAGGGTACTAGAAGCTGGGGGAATCAGGAAAGTTGTTATACATAAGGCATTATTTGAACAGAATTTTAAAGGAAATGTGAGATTCTAGAGTTGGAGGTGACAAAGTGTATTTCAAGCATGGGAGACAGTATAAAAGTGTGGAGATATGGAGACAGAAGAAGGAACATTATAAGTGAGGAACAGCGAGAAGGTTGGTTTGGTTACACCTTTAGGAGGCCCCTATCTCTCTCTTGAAATTGTGTGGTTCTGATATTGAATATGAAGAGGTGGGTGCAAGGAGGGAGTTAGAAGGCTAATGAGAAAGGAGTGTGGCAGGAAGGAGGAAAGTTCCTCTGGCAGATGTGCATAATACTGACGTTTCCAAATGTAATCATGGGAATTCCCTTTCTCTAGCCACTCAGAGTATCCTGGGCTGTTTGCTTTGGCAGATTTGTATAGTTCTGGACTTGGGTGGGGTTTCCATGAATGCACTGCTGTCCAAATATGCCCTCAATTTCATTCTTCTCAGGGCAGGGCAGGGCTGGGCTGGGCAGGGCAGGGCAGGGCTGGGCAGGGCAGGGCAGGGCAAAGGCAAACCACATTACAATGAAGGTGAAAGCCAAGGGAGAAAGAGAGCGTTGTTGGAAACAGCAAAAAAACAAAAAAACCCCAAAGAATCCAATTCCTACAACTGGTTTCTGTGTCCCATAGTCTGATAGAGCTTACATTTTGTTGTGGTCACCATCTTTTTGTTTGTTTGTTTTTGTTTTTCTTGCTTTTTGGAGGGGGGAAGGTAGGGCCAGATTTCAACTCAGGTTGTTCTGACTCCAGGGTCAATCCTCTATTTACTGTACCACCTAGCTTCCCCAGTGGCCACCATCTTTAATGTAGTCAAAGAGATATTTAATTAAATCCTTCTAGGAAGGATTTATTGTTAGGGTTCTTATTCTTAACCCTTATTCTTAGGGTTCTTTCTTAGAGCTGGCCCAGGGACCTAATAAACAGTCATTAAACCTTGGAGCTGGAAGAGACCTCAGCAGCATAATAGCTAACATCTCACATTTTAAGATTTTTATAGGACTTTACCTGGATTTGATCCTTATTGGATTTACTCATTCAATCCTCACAATAAAATGGGAGATAGGTGCTTCTATTTTTTCCTTTTCAAAGAAAAGGAAACTGAGACATTTTTCTACCTGTTAAAGTTCTCTTTTTCTTCCAAGACCTGTTGTCATGGTCTCTATGAAGTTTCCCTTATTTCTCTTCTTTCTCCCCATCCCCAACAGAAAATGTCAGATGTTCTTAGAATACTGAGCCTTAATCTCTCCTTCACTCTTATTACATTCTACTTTGTGGCATTTATTCATGTCCATGCTACATTCTCCCTATTTGATTTTATGTTCCTTGAGGTAAACAACTTGGTGTTTTTTTTGATAGCTGTATCCCAAGTGCTTAGCATAGAAACTTTCACCTTAGTATAAGATCAAGAAATGTTCATTGGACTGAATTGCTGAACTCCAAATAGTTGAAAACACTGGTTCTGATTTTTATATCTCAATTTTTAGTAGTCAATTACAACTAGATTTTTTTTTCTTGCTACTAGTGCTCATAGGGCTCCCATTGTTAGAATTACATTATTCATATTCAGCCCTCTAAAGAATTTCTGTTTGCCTCTGCCCTGCCCCCTCCCCATGGTCATAGATTCACAGACTGCAAGAGCTAAATAAACCCATTTCTCAAATGAGAAATTGAAGCATCAGAGAGGTCAAGTGATTTGCCCAGATTCTCAAAGCTATTTCATGGTAGAGCTAAGGTTTAATCCAGATTTATTGATTCCCAGATCTATGCACTTTCCTTTTTTTTAAATGAATGTAACAACCTTAGTTCAAATCCTGCTTTAGACCAGGGCTTCTTAAACTTTTACCACTTGAGACCCCTATTTTATCCTTGGGTTGGCATTGCATGGCCTGAGGACATGCACAGTGCAAAGTGCATGTGCTTTATTGCTGCGCTAGCAAGTCTGGGCCTAGCTATCAGCTGAGTGAAATAAAGGGATGGAGAGAGAGAGCTTCTAGCTGAATAAGAAAGAGGGAGAGAGGCGGGGATGTATTCCATAGTCTGTTTATTGCAGACCTATTTCATACACAGCCAAAGATACACGGAAGATACAAGATTTATATACCCTTAGCAGAAGGCAAGGAACCACCCTTGGTCTCCATCTTTCTTTACCCCAACCCAAAGCCAATCACTCCTTAAGCTCTTTATCCTAGGACCATGTCCAGAGGCACAAACAGGGTGTTACAATCAAGACTTGCAAATTAACTTAGTACTTTAGATATTCATGAATTAACTCAGTACTTTCTTTAGTTATTCATGAAACCAATGAGAGCATCCACCTAACAAGATTATACTTCCTTGCATATCTGCCTAATGACCTTTGTAGAACTGGGGAGCTAATGTGGCCAAGGACCCTGAAAGTCTTGGCCTACAACACTTTATGTTCAGAACTGAGGCATGCGGCCCGGGCAAGCACTGCCAGAAACACCTCAAATTACTTATACCTTTGATTTTTAATTAATTTTTGGTCTTTGTGCATTCAGAAACCTTTTACTATTGCCAAATATTTTGCAACACACAGTTTAAGAAGCATTCTTAGACATTTAATAGCTAGATGATCCCTAGGAAAGTCATTCAACTTCAGTTTTCTCACCTCTAAAATGGGATAATGATAATCCACCTTACAGAGTTGTGAAGATCAAGTGAGATAATTATATGTAAAATGCTTTAGACACTTTAAAATGCTGTGGAAGCATTAACTATTATTATCAATTTGCTCTCCTTATAATAAAAACTGCCTCTTGTAACATCTCTCATGTGCTTTCAACTGTAGCATTTGCTACATACCATACGAAGGGTAGAGGTTGAGACAAACAGTTAAATTGATTTATGAATCCATGAATGCAACACCTGAGATCAAAGGAATTTTACTAATCCTTGAATGTACATTTATTTATCTAGCTTTTTCATGCTTGGTACACTGAAGACCTGTCTGGGGTCTCATTTTACAACTCATTTGGAAAATGGTCATCCATTCTTTGCTTAAAGACTCCTAAGGAGGAGGAACCCACTAATTCCTTAAGTAGCCCATTCAGCTTCTGGACAGCTCTGTTGGGAAGCTTTCCCTTATATCAAGCTTAATGTATTTCTTTGAAACTTAAAAGATCTTAGGATCAGCTCTAGAAAGGACCTTAAAGGTCATCTAATTTTAGCTTCCTTATTTTAGAGATAAGGAAATTGAAGTCAAGAGAATCAAACAGTTTTCTCAAGGTCACACAGGCAGTAACGAGCTGAGGCAGGACTTGTTATTTAGGTCCTTTGACTATAAAGAAAATGCTCTTTCCATTTACTGTGGTGACTGGGAGCCTCTACTTAGTCCTTATTCTGCTTTCTGGAACCAAACAGAACAACCATAGCCCCCTTTCTATATAACAACCCTTCAAATACCCACGGGAGTACCATTTTCTCTCCTCTACTCCCTCCCCAAGCCCCAAGGGAAGAGTTTGTATGCCTCTACTATGGCTAAGATTGCAGCTATGACTCCCTTTGCCTTAGGACTGAAAGGAACTCTTGCATCTGATGAACATCAAGACATTCCTGCTGGATGCTGATTCATCACATTGGTTTCAAACAAATCCAGATGATTTCTTTTGACCATCCAGACAGTATTGAGCAGATGATGTGTTTCACAACTTCCCATGTTCAAGACCTCAGAGTCATCTTTGACTCCAGCTTCCCTTAGCCTCTAAATTCAAGCAGGGGCCAAATCTTCAACATTCACCCTTCACAATGTACCTCACCTCCACCCCTGCTGATCAATGGATCAATAATTTTAGAACACAGTTCCACTTTGAGCTATCTCACTAATATATTGATTAAATATGTATATATACACATATATATGTGCACACATGTGTGTGTAAATTTGCATATATAACATTGACCCATTTGCATCTGTTTTTAAAAAACTAATATCTGGGTGCAGGTTGGCATTTTATTGGTTTGGTATTTATGATTTGGTTTAAATCCTGATCCCTGCTTCTGAAAACCATTTCATCTGATCAGTAAAACTTCCCATTGGGGCTCCTACTGATATTTGAACAGGGCAATGACCTGACTTTGGAGAAGATCTACAGAGCCCAGGCAAAACTGCAAAATGATCCTGGGAAAGTAATTCAGAACAGGACCACCAAGCAACTTTTAAAGACAATTGATTTTAGGGTGGGAGACCTTAGGGAACCACCCTGTGTAGAGGAGATGGCAAACTCAGGATACTGGCTTCCATGGACAAAGAACCTGGGACATTGTGAGGCCATGGATGGGATGGCATCTATATGTGAACGTTAGGTCAGAGGAAGAGGATGAGTAGAAGAAGTGCATTGCCTGGTAGCTTCATATTTTTGTTAATTATGTTTGCTAATTATGAACCCTATAGTGAGTTCAAGGTTGGTTTCAAGTTCTTTCTTTGATACATAGTGACTTTTAAGAACGGGGCCTTAAGTCAACTAACATCTGGGTGCTTCAGGTACAGAACAGTTGACTATTCAAAGCAGATGAAGGAATGCCTACTTTGATGATATGACAGAGGGGCTGGGTGACAAAAAACCCCCACAAAAACACCCTAGATACAATGAATATTTGTTTCTTCATCACCAGAAATAGAGTGGGGTGTCTGTTACAAGTGACTTCCAAATTGCAGCACTGTGGTACATGAATAGGTTTGTTCCACTCCATTTATTGTCCTACATCTAAGAATGGTCCATGATCCAACTCTGAACCTCTTAAATATGCCATTTCCAAATATAAAGTGAGGTTCTTCTAGAATAGTCTTGCAAATAAGTCCAGACCCCGTGCCCAGACACAATAAGAGGTTAGGAGGGCCTATGGCAAGTAGCCAGAGGCCACGAGGAGGGATTTAACAGATTCTCCCTCTTCTGTTACCCATCTGTTTAGTTGCTGTGGGAACCCAAGATGGTGAGGTTTTGTTTTGTTTTGTTTTTTTCTAGTATTTTCCAGTAACCAGTTTGTCTAATGATGGATGCAGGCAGCTATAGAGAAACTCAGAATGACATTGAAAAATGTGGGTGGTGATCAATGCAAAGAGTTTTATGGACTGACTTTGAGAAGCTGCTTTTTCACTAAGTGTTTTATACCAACATTAAAATATTCTCAATGGATAATTTTGTTCTTTTACCTCAAATTCATTTCTAAATATAGTCCCCTCCCTTTCTTCTTAAGAGTGCCATCCTCATAGTAATGGATAAAAATCAAAGGGGAAAGAGCAGTTGAGGTAATCTAACCAAAGCACCGATCACCTCTGAGAGTACATGCAATGGTCCATACTCATTATGTTTCAGCAGCAAGGTGTACAGTAGCTAGAGTGCAAGCTTGGAATCGAAAGACAGTGCCCTGAACTCAAATTTGACCTCAGACACTAGCTGTGTGATCCTAGACAAGTCATTTAACCTTATTTGTTTCAGTTTCCTCATGTATAAAATGAGCTGGAGAAGAAAATATGCAAACTACTCCACTGTCTTTGCCAAGAAAACCCCAAATGGAATCATAGAGTTAGACATGGTTGAAATGACTAAACAGCATACCTATAATCTCCTATCTTTGCAAAGAGGTGAAGGAGGTATTATTTTCTCATCTCTTCTGTAGGGCTGAACTTTGTCATTATAAATACATAGCCATCAGATTTTTTCCCCCTTTTAAAATTGCATTAACATTGTTGTAGTCACCATTGAATGTTGTTTTCCTGGTTCTGTTTACCTTATTTTGTGTCAGTTAATATAAATCTTATCATTGTTTTTTTTTCTCTTCATATTCATCATTTCTAACAATATAATAATAATAATATTTCGTTGTATTCATGTCATCCACTTAGTAGGCAAACTTTAATGAAGCACTTATTGCATTTCAAGCACTGTGCTAAGTTCCTAGGATACAAAGAAAGGCAAAAACAGTGCCTGTCCTCAGTAGGCTTGCCTTATAATGGAGGACATCACTTAAATAGGGAAATGGGAAAGAGAGGGAAGGAAGAAGGGAGGTGGAAGAGAGACAGTCCTGGTTAGACATATGCTTTTCTTTCCCAACTAAATGGAGGATGGATTAGAGCAAGAAGGGGAGTGGAGTAAGGATTTATATAGAACTTATGTGATAGACACTGTGCAAAGTGTTTTTTTTTTTTCCAAAGATTATCTCATTTGGTACTCATGTGTGAGGTAGATGCTATTATGATTCCCATTATACAGATGAGGAAACTGAAGCAAGTTAAGTAATTTGTCCAGGGTCACCCAGGTATTATCTGAGGCTAGATTTAAACTTGGGTCTTCCTAAAAAACCAGGCCCAGTGCTCTGGGATAAAGGGTAAGCAAAGCTTCATGTACAAGGTTTTATGTTGTCCAGAGACAATTTTTAGCTCTCCTCTTTTGTCATTCTGAGCTCCTAAGCTCAAGGGTTCCTCTGAGGACTTGGGGTCCATTTTTCATGGTTTCCTAACATGGATTCAGACCTTTGTAAAGACTGCCTTTAAAATTTTTATCTGAATTTTGACTGTACAGGAATGTATTTCTTATATATAACATTGTTCATATAGAACTGACTGTTTTGGAAATGTTCTTCCACCTAAAGTGGTATTTTTGTGGAACCTGTTAATGATAATAGTACCTAATATTTTACATAGTGTTGTATAGCTTGAAAAGAGTTTTACCTACATATTATTTTAAACTGAGATAGAAAATCTAATTGTTATTATCCTTTGAATGAGGAAATTGAGTTTTAATGAGGTTAATGTCACATAGTTAGCAAGCACTAGCATTGGGATTTGAATTTAGATTGAGACCAAATCTTGATACATATGGGTATAGGCCTTTAATATTCTAAACTATTCCTTGATGATAACAAGTTTTACTCTTTTTGGGCTGGACTTTGCTCCTTTTGCCAAAGAAAACTCCTATTTGATAAATCAATCAATGACCTGGGCTTATAAGGAATTTTTTTTGGTCTATAATCATTATAGTTATTAGTACACATAAATACTGATGAATTTTTTCACCATGGATTTATGTCATGGCTTCACTCCTGATGCATTTCCTGAGGAACAACAGCTCCAAAATGGACCAGCATTTGTTGTATTTTACAAAAGAAAGGCATCCTCTCACTATTGTAGGACTTTCCATGTAATGGAACAATTTTTCTGCTTGTGGCTTGTTTTCACATGAGTATGTCTCCTGTCTGTGGTCAGCAAGAAGAGGACGGTGAATATTGACTCTATAGATCTTGGCAAAGCAGTCATAGTTAGAAATGAGCTGGCTTTCTCTGACTCTTTCCTCTTACATAGTTAGTTTCAGATATAAATAACACAAGATGAGCTAAGGTCTCTGTTGCAAAAGAGATGGTCTGGAGCGGTGATGGATGGTTGAGTGTACCACAAAGTACTTGCAGTTATTTTAAAACTTCTTGGCATTGAAGGATAGGATCTTTTAAAATATGTATTCTTAAAAGTGACAGGAAATTATGAATGATAATTTCCCATGAATAATGTTAAGAGGAATGTTACAGTCAATACCTAAGGGGAAAGAAAGGGTGATGGGTCTGCCCAGAGGTTATTGCTGTCTTGGGCTCTTAATGTTTATGTAGTAATACAGAAGTGGTTTAGAATAAGCACAGTACTAGAAATGCAGTGGGGTTCTCCTTTTTGAGTGGCCTTATCATCACAGAATCACCCGTCTAGAACACAAACTATCTTTAAACAGGGGAGAGACCAAAGAGTACCAACTATAGTATATGCAATTCTCAAGGAAAAGAATGTAGACACAACTTGACTGTCTTCTGGCTATTTTCTTATGGATTCAGCAAAAGAGGGGAGAGATGTCAGATCAGTATATTGTGAATTGTTGATTGAATCAACTCCCTCCTAGGGAAACTAGGTCATTCCTATGTTAAGTGATTGATTGGATCTCTCATTTGATTGATTGAATCTTTAAGTGTTAAGCTGGTTTCTCCCTTAGGGAAACCAGCTGATTCTTCTCTTCTTCTCTTGTTCCTTTCTGTAATAAGATATAATATAGAGACTTTCCTTGTTCTGAAGATTGTATATAATATTGTGAACTGTTGAAACTGTGAACATTGTACTGAATAAAGATTTGTAATGGAATAAACAGAGTGTTCACTAATACTATGTAATCCGAATCTTAAAAGCTCTTCACAGTAGCATTCTCTCAGAAATCTACTTAGCTGATTGGCTTTACAGATGCACAAGTGGGTAAACATCACAGAAATTTCCCAGGAAGCGTAGACAACATAGTTATGCCCTTTTAAGAAGGCTTGTGTGAGTATGATACTTATTGTGCAAACATGCAAATCTGACTAAGGCCAACAAATTTTGGCATCTAATTTTCCTCTGGTTGGAGTCACTGTTCGTACTTCTACTTAAATCCCAAGGTACACCATAACCCTTCCTTGCTATGCCTGCAGTGTCAGTGCAAATGCAGACTTGCTTCTTCTCTTAGTCATGGTGCCAGCAGGTATAGCTTACACTTGTAAGAAAATGGGGAAGGTCATCCAGAGGCCTGAGTTCCTGTTCTCAAAGTCTAGAAGCATTGGGCAAGAGTCTCCCCCATTCTAAACCAGAGAATGACTTCATTATGTCTTAGGGTTATTGGATGGTCAAGGACCATCATTCTCTTCTTCCTGCCTTTGTATTACAGAATCATAGAACCACAGAATCTGAGAGTTAGAGAGGACCTTAGGGGGTCTAGCACCACTTACATCCCCTAAAAAAAGTCTTTCAACCCCCCAAATGGTCATCTAAATCTTTGCTTGAAGGACTGCAGTTAGGGGAAACTAACAAATCCTCAAAGCAATTCATTCAATTTGAGGTCTATTTAATGGTTTCAACCAGTCTGCATAAGAAATGAATTCAAGGATTTTACTGTGAGGTTGTCCTACTGGGGACACTATCATTAATGTCCTTCCCAGAGTATGGCTTCTGGAAATGAGTTAGACACTCTAGAAGTCGCCTGGTAAGGATAAAGTACAGCAGGTCTATCATGATCTTATTTCTGAATGCTCTCTATATATGTAAAATTATTCTATACAGATTTCTATTTATCAGTTCCTTTTCTGTATGCAGATAGCATCTTTCTTCATATGTCCTTTTGTAATGGCAACCACACTGGCATACCCAGGATGGTTGCTAGCACAGGTTCTTAGATCAGCTTTGCTAGGAAAGATAGCTATTTAAGGGATCAAAAATCTTTTAAAATTACATTCATTAGTTCAGGGGGAAAGCCAGCACTCTGAACTTCAGAAAAGATACAAAGAAAATACAAGCAGAGAAATAAAGACAAACAGACAGGCCCCTGACTGCCTGAATCAACTATACACTTTACATACATCCCTGGATTGAGAGAGCCTTTACACCTGAGCAGCTAGTGAATGCTGAACATATGGCCACTCAGAATCTCAACCAGGGAATCACAAGATCCTTCTCATGAGCAAGCCCCCAAAGAAATACTTCGAGTATTATTAAAACTCCTAGTTGTTTTCTTTTCTGGAGAACTATAGTTATTATACCTCTATTAATTTGCACTTATGAATTTAATATCGTCAACCCAAACCCAAGGTTTTACATTTATTGGCATAAAACTTCATCTCATTCAATCTTAACTAATATTCTGGTTTATGAAGACTTATTTGAACTCTTCCTCCCAACTTTCATCATTTGAAAATTAGAGAAACATGACAATTATGCCTTTATCTAAGTCATTTATAAAAGTGTTAAGCAGTAGAGGGCCAAGCACAGATCTTGGAGCACTCTATTGGAGATTTTCTCCCAAAATGATGCACAAATACTAAAGGCTACACTTTTGGCTAGATCAACTGACTATTCCCTAATCCAGTTAATTTTGTTATCATGTAGTCCAGGGGTGGTATCAAACTCAAACAGAAACAGGGGCCGCTGATCCATACATAAGGATATCTGTGAACTGCATATTGACAGTTAAAAAATGTTAAATTATCTACATGTTGTTGTATTTGTTATTTACTTTGTTTAATTTTCCCAATTACATTTTAATCTGATTTGGACCTGCTCAAGACTATTGTGGGCTATATGCAGCTCATGAGCTATGTGTCTGACATTTCTGATTGGAGTAACCTTTACATCCAACATTTTCCTGATCTACTAGCTAAGTAATCCTGCCTCCTCAAATCCAGCCAAATAAAATAAGGTAATTTTGGCATGATCTGAACATGATGGGGCTGGCTCTTTATGATAACTACTGCATTTTTCTAAATGTTCAATAACGTTACATTCTAAAATTTTGTCAGAAATTAAAATCAAAGTTAGAGACCTATAATTTGTAGAACCCATTTCCCTCTTTCCCTTAAAAATTTTTTTTTGGGATGAATGTCCTTTAATCTAATTATATCAGCATTAAATCTATTCTTGCATAAGATCAAAGAAAGAGAAGGTGGCCCCATATAGACAAATTTTTTTTTATAAAAACTGCTTTCATAACAGCCCCAAACTGGAAATAAAGAGGGTGCCCATGTCTTGGGGAATGGCCAAATTATGGTATATGAATGTAATGGAGTACGATTATATCATAGAAAAATTACAAAATATTTTCAGAGGAAATTAGGAAGATCTCTATTATCTGATACAAAGTGAAGTGAGTGGAATTGGGAGAACAGTTTGCGCAAAGATATCAACATTATTGAGAAAACCAACTTTGAAAGACTCTGTTTAATGCAATGATAAGCCGAGAATGCTCAGGACTGAAGATGAATCATGCCATTCACCTCCCTCCAGAGAGTTGATAGACTTAAAACCGAGGATGAGATGTATGTATTTGGACATGGACAATGTGGGGATTTGTTTTTTGCTAGGCTATGCATATTTAGTTGGAGAGAGCAGTAGAAAAGAACTAATTCACATAAATAAAAACAAAATTGCAAAAAAAAGAAAAGAAAATTGAGATGACATTTGTTTTTCTTCAGTCCTAGAGTATTTCCTCTTTCCTCATTGATTTTTTTTCAAAATTCATGGATGCTGGTTCAATCCTCAATCATATCTATGAGTCCTTTCAGCACCTGAAGATATACTTCATCTGGATCATCAATAAACTCTTCTAGGTCAGCTAGGTGTTCTCTCACTATCCCTTTACTATCCAACTTCTTATTAAACATATTTATCTTGACATTCCTGTATGATGATCACCCTCCCTGGCATAAAAAATGAAGAAGTAAAATAAAAGTTAAGCAAATTTTTTTCCCCTCTGTCATTAATTATCTCTGACCCTTCTACCTCAAACAATTTTCCTATTATTCGCTCCTCTTCTTTCCTTGTATAGTGAAAAACAAAACAAAACAAAACTAAGAAAACTCTTTTACTTTCTTGAGCTTTCTCTGACAAGCTCTGCTCATTCAGGAATTTTCCACACTTGAACTGGTTCTTACTGGGATTGGCAATGCTTTTATGTTTATCCTTTTTTGTCTCATATCTTTCATCCTTTTTTTTTAATCAATGAAGATAAGCCATTTACCCCCATCTAACTTGTGTGATTCAACCATACCTTCCAAAAATTCATGATAAGTAGTTCCCTCAATATGCTGCAGACCTTCTTTGCATTATCTTGAGATTTAGATGCATTTAATGTTCTAGCACATGCAAACTGTCTTCTTATCAGATGTTGCTTACTCTAGATAGGTGAATAGCCTTTCCCAACCTCCACCCCCCAAACAAAACAAAACAAAACCTTCATTTGATGACATCCTTTGTCTGCCTTCATTTTCATATTCACTGTTTGTTATGTGTTGTTGCCTGCTAATCCTGACCACGTGACTCTTGGTTGCTTTTGGGGCACCCTCAACTTTATTTTATTTTTGGAGGCTAATTTTTTCCTGCTTACTATCATATAACATTACTTGAAGAATACTGGTATTAAAAGGTTAGACTTTTGTTTTAGGGAAGAACTTGAGGTCACAAGAACTTTGCATTTCCCAAAGGCTACCCAGTATGCCCTCTTCCTATTCAATTTTTAGCCAGCTCAATGTCCATTTGTAATGAATGTCTTTCTTCTTTCCTTCTCCCCTGCTTCCCTGTCTCCTTCCTTCCTTCCTTCCTTCCTTCCTTCCTTCCTTCCTTCTTTCCTTCCTTCCTTCCTTCCTTC
>CM053595.1:200609894-200649258 GCA_028646575.1 Pseudocheirus occidentalis | reverse complement strand
CTTCCTTCCTTCCTTCCTTCCTTCCTCCCTTCCCTGTCCTCTTGCACAAAATAACTAATGCAAAAGTGTTTAGCATGATTATACTTGTATAACCTATATCAGATTGTTTACTATCTCAGAGAAAGGGAAGGGTAGGGTGGGAAGGATAGAATTAGGAACTCAAAACTTAAAAAAACCCAACAAATGTTATAAATGGTTTTTACATGTACTTGGGGAAAAATTATTTAAAAAGAAAAAATGTCTAAGGTACCATTGATGATAGCAAAATCATAAGAAAATGAATATCATAAAGAGAAGAAACAAAGGATATGGAAATGAAAATGAAAGAAAGTGATGGAGCTGATAAGAAAAAAGGAGAGAATGAGGAAAGAACATTTGAAGGAGGAGTAGAGTGAAAACATGGGATGTTTTGAGGGTGGTGGGTTCTATTTCCACCTGTTGGAGCTAAAAGAAAGCTAATATGATCATACTGATTTCTTTTTTAACCAGGTCTCATTTTAGAGTCCACAGAAGTTTTAGACATATATATTCTTTTTCCTTTTACAATTTTCGAAGGGATTAAGAAGCCTGTAGCCATCATGCCAAATGAGGTTGTAGTAGTCTGTTTTTAGAATATATATTGACCATTTTTAAGTTTCTAGTTTCTGAAATTTTATTAGAAGTTCGAATGAGAATGAGGCTGCTCATGTATCTGCCATGTAAGTTTCTTCTGAAATTTAACATGTGTTTTGGATGTAACATTCTTATTATCTCCAAAATTTTTTTTCAGATGATTTGTCTTGTATTTTGGGGAATGCCTGGAATTTCCCATTGCAAAATAATATTATAGTCCCTGTTTTTTTTTTTAGCTTTTTGTTCTCACACTGAATAGGGGTGGGGGTGGATGTTCTTGTAGGCTAACACTTAAACTGGACCTGCAAATGGTTGATACCATTCTCAAAATGAGAGTGTCATTAGATCCTGGAGGTCTTTAGGGTCACAAACTTAGGCAATTCCCTGTGTTTCCCAAGTCACAAAAGCTTACAACTAGAAGTGCCCCTTGAGGTTATTTAACAAGTGGTCTTGAGCCTCTGTCTGGTTAAGTTTTGTGATAGGGAACTTTTTAATGAGGAAGTTGATTCAATTTTTGGACAGCTCTAATTGTTGAGGAATTCTTTATATTGAGATGAAATCTAATATTCAACATTTCTCAGTATCATCTAATCTCTGAGTTGGAAGCTATGCAGTCCAAATCATAACCAAAAAAAGAACTCCATTGATGACATTTCTTGTAAGGGGTCATCCAGTCTGTGTCCCAAATCTCCTAATAGGGGAATCATGACCTGAAGCAGTCCATTCCAGTTTAGGCTGGCTCTTGTTGTTAGGATGTTATCTCCTGACACCAAGCCTGAGTATACTTCTTGTAACTTTCACCTGGTTTTGACCTTTGGGGCCAAGTAGGGCACGTCTAATACATCTTATAGGAAAAAACTTTTCAGGTGTTTAAAGAAAGCTGTCAGGTCCCCTTAGAGTCTTTTTTTCTTTAGACTAAACATTCTATGTTGCTGATATGAGATGATATTGAGGCCTCTCACTATCTTTGTCACCTTCCTTTGCATGTTCTTCAACTTATAAAATGTATTTCTGGGAACTGATCACAGGACTGCAGTCATATTGTGGTGGGACAGAGTATAATGGTAGTTAGATAGAGATCACTCCACCTAGTCATGCATGCTTGATCTTTCTTAATGTAGTCCTTTTCTGGGCCATTCAGTTTGGATGTTCCTAAAGCTCTGACCTTAGCACCATTTTCTTTTTTTCTTTTTTTTTTAAATATTCTTCCTTAACAGTCTCATTTTAGAACTTCAATTTTTACCTTCCTGTAATAGAAATATGAATTATTATATTAGCATATGAAATTGTAGGCTTTTTGACAAATAAATACATATTATATACATTGTTATTTATATATAACATTATATGTGTTAATATGTAATATATTTTGAATTGCATATTATATACTATATCAATTCACCTGATAATGTATTGGTCTTATATGTGTTATATACATATGTATGCAATATCTGTGTATAATACTAGATTGTGCTCTATGTATGTAACACATATAATAATATAAAATGACTCTCAAATCTATGAATTCATCCCTGACTTCTCTCCTAAGTGGAAACCTTCATGTGCAACTGTTTATGTGATGATTTTAAGCATGATTAAAGACCTTGCTATTGTCCTTTCTATAGTTCCCAAGCCCCATTTATTCTTAATACCTTTCTGAACCATTCATTCCTCTCTTTTACCTGAAGTGAAACTAGGAGAGTTCACTATTCAAACTGATTAGAAACTACTTCAAAAGCTTCTTAACAGTCTAACCCTAAATTTGTGCTTCTACTCCTTGTCCTTGCCAGCATCATCTTCATTCCATTGTAAAACTAATTTTCCTTATTATGAATTTTTTTGGTATGCCACTCCTTTACTCAAAATGCTACACTGGCTCCCTATTGCCCATAGTGTAAAGTGTGAACTCTGTAGTTTAGTTTCAAGATCCTCTCCAGTATCTGATATTCTTCTTTTCCAGATCTTTTCCATTCTAGCACAATTGGTCTGCTCTCTCTTCCCTATGTGCATTCCATACTTTTCTGCTTCTGTTTCTTTGCTATTATTGTTCCTTGTGCTTGCGATATTGTCTCTCTCCTTGCCCTTGTTTATATGCCTCTTTTATAAATAATGATCTTGCATTACGGTTATTTGAATACGTGACATCCCTCTACCAGAATAATCTCTGTGAAGGCAGGAATTGTGTCTTACTTAAAGTTTGTATTTCCCTTTGCAACTTGTAGAGTTCTGTGTATACAGTAGATGCTAAATTAGTGTCATATTGAATTATAAATTTTGATACATTAACATACACCGATAAATTCAAGATCAACCTCTTATATCCTCTGAGTGAAATTCACCTTTGCCTCCATTCATTTGAGCTTTTGAATAGTTCCTCTTTTTCTTTGGCCAAGACTGAAAAATGTCTGGAATATTTCTCTTTCTTTGAATTCCATGTCTCTTTTGATTATTCTTACTAGCTGGTTTTTATTCAGGGCCTGAGCATTCATTCCAAGCACGGTCTCACCAATGCCTAGTCAGAAATGCCAGCACATTTAATTAATTAGTAAAGACTTACCAGTGGCGTCTGTACAATATCTCAGCTGAGCCTTCAACATGGACCTTTCTTGTCCTCTAGGCAGCAGCTGGCCCTGCTGAGCAAAAACTAGATTGCCTCATGGCCAAACCAGCAAGATGTGAATTAAATTTATTTCACTTGGAAACCATTCTTGGCATATATTAAAAACAAGAGCCTGCAAAGGCCAGCATCATAAAGGCAGTAGCCCCATGAGTAAGAGGATACATGGTTTCTATTAAGTAAACCAAAAGTTTGAGGATTGGCAGGACTGAGTTGCTCGCAGGGCAGATAGGGACTATAATGCCTCACTGGGGAAGTCCAATGGCTTCCGTACAATTCTCAGAGAACTCTTACTTATGGCTTTCACAGTAAAAATGGGAATGGATTGCATCCCAAATCCCTGTTCTCCACTGCCCATGTCTCTGTGCCAACTAAAAGAATGTTCCCATGATATGACAGAAATGTACATAAGGAAGCACAGGACTCTTGAGTCCTGTTGTTCTTGGACTTCTCCCTGGTTCAGCTGAAGAGCATCATTCTCATCATTGCCCTCAGTCCAGGATGCAGTTACCTGGCAACAGTGCTGAGTATGTAATGCAAGGGAAAAAAGTAAGCTCAGGTCAGATTCCCTCACAAGGTCACAGATCTGGAACAAGAACTTAAGTTGTCCAATTCTCTATCTTATGTTGTCTCTAGTATACCACAGTGTTCTTTCAAAAGAGTTGATTTTTTTTAATTAGCAGAGAGCCTGAGAGTGATTATCTGGAACAGTAGGCTGGAATTCTACCCTTGAATCTCTGCCTTTGCATAATTGTAAAGGCCCAGTACAGGCAGTTAGTGTTACCACCCTTTATACAGTTGTTTCTTTCATTTAGGAAAGTTGAATGGATGTGTACATTTGGAATACAAGAGATGAGTCTGAATCCAGAATAATAATAACAACCCCCCCCCAAACAGCTCTATTGTTATGACCACTGATGTTGTATGGGAGGTAGAAACAAAAAAAAAAAGAAGCAAAGAAAAAGAAGAGCAAGAAAGCAAAATGGCAGTCTGATAGAGTTTTACAAATAACTGAGGAAGGAAGGAAAGTGAAAGGCAAAGGAGAAAGAGAAAGATATATCCAACTGAATGCAGAATTCTAGAGAACAGCAAGGAGAGATAAGTAGGTTTTCTTAAATGAGCAATGCAAAGAAATACAAGAGAACAATAGAATGGGAAAGACTAAAGATCTCTTCAAGAAATCAAGAGAAATTTTTTGTGCAAAAAATGGCAATGATAAAAAACAAAATTAATGTAACAGAAGCAGAAGAGATTAAGAAAAGGTGGCAAGAATACTCAAAAGAACTATATGAGAAAGATCTTAAACTCACTGATAACTATATTGGTGTAGTTACTGATCTAGAGCCATATATTCAGGAGAATGATGTCAGGTGGGCTGTAGGAAGCATTGCTAATAATAAAGCTAATTAAAGTGAGGTAGAGGTGAAGGAGTTTTTACAGAACTATTTGAAATCCTAAACGATAATGCTGCTAAAGTGCTGTACTCAATATACTTACACATTTGGAAAACCCAACAGTGGCCACCATATTAGAAAACATCAGTTTATGTCCCCATCCTAAAGAAGTGAAATGCTAAAGAATGTTCAAATTACTGAACAGTTGTCCTCATTTCACATGCCAGCAAGGTTATGCTTAAAATTGTGCAAGCTAGGCTTCAGCAATATGTGAACCAAGAAGTGCTAGAAGAGTTGTCTAGTTTTCAAAGATGAAGAAGAACTAGAGACCAAATTGCCAACATTTACTTGATTATGAGGAAAACAATGGAATTCTAGAAAAAAAAACCACATCTATTTCTCCTTCATTAATCACACTAAAGTATTTCATTGTGTGGATCACAACAAAGTCTGGTAAGTCCTTGTAGAGATGGTAGTACCAGGTCATCTTACTTGTCTCCTGAGGAACCTGTATGCAATTCAAGAAGCAACAGTTAGTAGTGAACATTGAACAAATGATTTGTTTAAGATTGGAAAAAGAGTGTGACAGGGTTGTATATTGCCACCTTATTTATTTAACTTATATGCAAAGTACATCATGGGAAATGTTAAGCTGGATGAATCAAAAGCCAGATTTAAGGTTGCTGGGAGAAATATCAACCATTGAAGCTAAGCAGATGATACTATTCTGATGACAGAAACTGAAGAAGAACTAAGAAGTTTCTTGATGAGGGTGAAAGAGGAGCATATAAAAGCTGGCTTTAAACTTACTTAACATTATTCTTTTAAAAATCCAAACTACCCCCTACCCCCCAAACTAAGATCATGGAGACTGGTCCCATCACTTCCTGGCAAATAGAGGAAATAAATGGAAATAGTGTCAGATTTTATATTCTTGGGTATAAAATCACCATAGACAGTGACTACAGCCATGGTATTAAAAGTCTTACTCCTTGGAAGGAAAGCTATGGCAAATATGTACAACATACCAAAAAACAGAAGCATGTTGCCTTGCTAACAAAAGTCCATATAGTCAAAGCTGTGGTTTTTCCAGTAGTAATGCATGGCTCAGAGAGTGAGACTGCAAGGGGAAAATGAGTGCCACAGAATCAATGCTTTCAAATTGTGTACTGGAGAAGACTTTTGAGAGTGCCTTGAATAACAAAGAGATCAAATAAGTCAATACTTAAAGAAATTAATTCAGAGTACTCATTGTAGGACAAATACTGAAGCTGAAGTTTAAATACTTTGACCACACAATGAAAAGACTCATTGGAAAAGACCCTGATATTAGGAAGGATTGAAGGCAAAAAGCGAATAGTACTGCAGAGGATGAGATAAATAGTGTTGTGGAAGCAATGAACATCAGCTATGTGGATGACTCCCAAACCTGGCCTCTTATTCTCAGTTCTAAATTCTCTCAATCTCTCTCTCTCTCTCTCTCTCTCTCTCTCTCTCTCTCTCTCTCTCTCTCTCTTTCTCTCTCTCTCTCTTTCTCCTCATATACATGAAACATACATTTACACACAAATATATCTATGTATATATTATGTGTAAATACATGTTGATTTTGTCGCCTCCTTCTTTTACAAAAGCCACCATCTTGGCTTTTGTATTTGTATCCCCAGTTCTTAGCCCATTGCTTGGCACATACTAAGTGCTCAATTAATGTTATTTTCATTCATTCATTCATCTTTCATAGAAAATGGTTGACAGTAATCAGTAACAAAAGTGCCATTCATTTTCAGCTTGAGCAGCCTGGGCCTCAATTATGAAGCTGAGTTCTGTAGCTTATGAAAGAAATCAGAGAGCTCACTTTGAATCCAGTCACTTTATTTGCCAAGTAAGGGGAGGGCTGGGGGAGGGAATTGGAATACAGATCAAGAACTGGTCAAATGCTACTGCTTCATAGAATAGATCTAAACTTAGCATTCTAACAGCTTCCTAACATTCAAGGGACAACCATATTGAAGAAATCACTGTCAGCATCACTTATAAGGGCCTTGTGAAAATCTTAAAGTGAAAGAAAAGCAGAAAGAGAATTGCTCCATACAAATATGATGAAACTTGGACTTGCTACTTATGGTGCAACCAAAACACAACAGTAACAAATATCTTAAACCAAAAGTAGAGATTTTTTAAATAACATCCTATTTCACTTCTTTCTCAACGTGAGATTGGATTATGCAAGAGTTTCTCATTCAGGTACTCTGAGTTGGATAGGAAGAGTATGTGACCACGTTTCAATTGATCCCTCATGGTTTTGACAAAAATTACAAAAACATTTGCAGATGGAGCATCACCATTTTTGTCCTTTACTTGATTAACTAGAGATTTTTTTGTTAAATTTGTGGTGTTTCATCTGCAAATGTTTTTGTAATTTTTCCAAAACTACGAGAAGACCAGTTCAGATGTGCTCACATACTCTCCCACGTATGTATCAGACACACTAGAATCCAAATCAGATTGGAGAGGGCTATTGCCATATTTGTGATTTTTTTTTATCTTTCTCATTTGGGATTCAGTATTGTATTTAGATTTTTGGATGCTTATTTCATTGTCAGTCTCCAGTATTAGCAGTTTTAGTTAATTGTTGTTTCAAACTTACCATTTTGTCTAATTACTTATGAATTTTGGTGGAAAAATTTTATAACAGAAAGAACAGAGCCTCAATCTAACAATATGAATTGACAGTGATTATTGCATATGCATCCTTCTGAGACAGCCTGAAGATCTATTGATTATACAACATGTATTGGGGGTGCTTTTGACAATTAATTCTAGGATAATAAGAAGGCATTTTTTCCATCATATGGTTGCTTTTTTACCAATATTTGATGGTCTTACATATCTCCTATATGGAAAGAGTTCCTTATAGAAGCATCTAGGTAGTAGATAGAGTGCTGGGCCTGGAGTCAGGAAGATCTGAGTTCAAATATAGCCTCACATACTTCCTACCTACGTGACTTTGGGTAAAACACTTAACTTTTGTTTGCATCATTTTTCTCATCTGTAAAATGGGCATAATAATAGCATCTATCTCCCAAGGTGGTTATGAGGATCAAATGACGTAATAATAGTAAAGTGCTTAGCACAGTCTAGCATATAGTAGGTGCCATATAAAAGTTAGGCATTAGCTTTTATCTCCTGAAAGCATGTAGACCACATGGATGTCACAGGCAGTAAAACTTATAATTTTATTGTCTGTCTCTATCCAAAATAGTAATTTATTTCTTTATGGAACATTTTAGTTTTTTGGAACTCAGTTTGAGAAATACTGCCCAGGGACAATAATTCTACCTGGAATACTGCTTCAGTCTCCTCACCTGTAAAATCATTATAATAAGGATAGGCAAATTAGAGAATATTCTGTGAACTTACCTTCTATCTGTTCCATAAAAAGGGATTAGCTCTAAGTGAAGAATCAATAGATACCTAAATGAATACTTTTTGAGGACTAGAGATTGAGTGTAGAAGGAAGATGGAAGGGAGGAAAACCAGTGAAAAAGAGAGACGGGACGTCAGAGTTAAGAAGAGAATTCAGGGTAGTGTCACAGAAGCTAATAAAGACAGAGTAATCACCTACTAAATAGAAATTCCATAAAATGACAATTGAGGACAAGCCATTGAATTTGTTGATTAGAAGACCATTGGTGAGCTCTGAGAGAATATTTTCTTTAGAGTATTAAACCGCTGAAATGATTTCAGAAACCCAAGGAATGAGAAGTCACTTGTCATAAAGGAGAGAGGGGAAACCAAGACTTAGAATCAGGAAAACCAATTATGAGATAACATTTGTAAAATTCTATGTAAATGCTATGTATTGTTATTATTATTAATGTTATCATTGTTGTTGATGTTAGTGTTTACTTGAGTTTAAGTCCTGTATGTAACACAAGTTGGTTATGTTTATCTTGTTGTTCAATTGTTCAGTCATGTCCAACCCTTTGTGATCCCATTTGTGGTTTTCTTGGCAAAAATACTGGAGTGGTTGGCTGTTTCCTTCCTTCCATCCACCAAAATGGTGGATCCATTTTGTCAGATAGAAAGAGGTTAAGTGACTTGTCCAGGATCACAGAGTTAGAGAGTATCTGAGCTTGGATTTGAACTCAGTTTTTCCTGACTCCAGGCCCAGGACTCTATTCATTGAGCCATTGGCTGCCCCCTAGATGAGTATTTAGGCAAATCCATTAAACTTTCAATGCCTCACACAACCCCTAAGGACTCCTAGGTACAGGATTTTTGCAAATCTGGGCATCTATAGCTCTATAACATCTCTGTAATTCATCCTTTCCCTCTGCTCAAACGGCTTCCAATTTTGTTTGATGCACAAGACAACAATTGTCAATGAATGTTTTTATATAAACCAGAGCAATCTGATAGAAATTGAACCCCTGAGTTTAATGGTAGAATATAGGGACTTTCCACATGAGGACATTCCCTCTCCCTGTTCTGAAATGCATATTCTCTGCAATTTATAGACTTAGAAGACATGTAGGACAATAGAGATATTGGCTTGACTAGAGCCTGTGTGTGGCAGAGGCAGGACACAATACCCAAATCTTCTGGGCTCCAAGGTCTGCTCCCTATTTACTACGCCATAACACCTCTCCTAATTTTTCCTACTGTTCATATGGTTTCTTTGAAAGTTATTTTGTTTCATACTTTATTTGGAGTTGCTTATTACTGCTGTTTGATTTTGTTTACATTACTAGTTTTAGACAATTCTATTCCAGCTAGATAGGACTTGGAGATGTTTTCCAAACTCTCTCTGCTCTCTCCTTCCTCTAAGCATTGTGTGGTCTCTCCCCCAAGCCTGGAATATGCTGCTCCGTTTTCATCTAAAGTTTTTTCCCCTTAAGATTTAAGATTCATACTGGATGAGCCTTTTCCTTGATCCTTCTGCCTATAAGTTTCCTCTTTTCTAAATTTTTCTTAGGCCCTTTGTATTTCAACCTAGCTTTTGTCTATTCTACCCAGCTGTAATGGTAATGGTAATTCGAAGATCTTCCCTGTCTCTTAATAGGTCAGATATAATTACATGAGCCTGTGGTGGGAGGAGTTTGCTGAAGGGATAGAGTAGGAAGGGTGGAGCAGAGCCTAGAGGAAGCTGGGAGTTAGAGCAGTTAGAACAGAGGGAAGAGAGGACTCAGCCAAGCAGACAGCTAGGACTGTGAATGTTTGTTTCTGGGAAGGCCAAAGCAGGGGGAAGGCTTTGGGATGGTGTTGCTTTGTGCAGTGATAAGGTGTATCAACTTCTTTGTTGCTATGATAGATTTAGTTTTCTGGTGTTGGGATTTGCCTTTCTGGTGTCCAGATAAATGTTTTTGCTTCTGTCTTCTATACAAAGAGTCTGTTATATTTTGCAGTTCAGAACTATGTCAGCATATTCATAGTCACCACTGGAGCTGTAAATATTGCCTTGCTGATACACCAACATCAAGGGTTTTTGTTGGTGTTTTAATGTGTGTACATGCTTTATAAGGTCAGGGATTAAATTTTTATCTTCATAATATTTGTTTATTTGCTTTTAGCTTACAAGATTCAGTTCCACAATCCATTGAGTTTCAAATTTTCTCCCCTCCCTCTCCTCCCATCCCCCCAGCCGTGGTGGCATGCAATCAGGTATAGGATCTGCAAATACTTTCACATTGGACATTAGTCTGATTGTATAGAAGGGTTGTAACTGATGGAATGAACAGTGGAAAAGAGGAAACAAAACTAAATGTGGAAAGGAAAGAGAACATGTGGTTTGCTTCAGTCTCCATTTACTAGTTTTTTTAAACTGTTTAAACATTTTAAACTGTTTAAACATTTTAAACTGTTTAAACATTTAAACTGTTCTTTCTGGATCTTTCTCTGAATGTAGACATCACCTTCCATCTTGAGACTTTTAGAGTTGTTTTGTAACCTTGTGTTGCTGAGAAAAGTCCAATTTATCAAAGTTGGTTGTCACATATATGTTGTGTCTGTCATAGTGTACAAATTTCCCCTGATTCTGCTCTTCTCACTTAGCATCAGTTCACATATGCCTCTCCAGGTAAATATGAAATCCATCTACTCCTCATTTCTTACAACACAATAGTATTCCATTATATTCATATACCACAACTTGTTTAGCCATTCAGATTTATGGAGTAGGGAAGACTTTATGACCAAAGAAGAGTTAGAGAGCATTATAAAATGCAAAATGGATAATCTTGATTATGTTAAATTGAAAAGTTTCTGTACAAAGAAAACCAATGTAACCAAGATTAAGAGGGAAGTGGTAAATTGGGAAAGAATTTTTATAACCAGTGTCTCTGATAAAGGCCTCATTTCTAAAATATACAGGGAATTGAGTCAAATCTATATGAATATAAGTCATTTCCCAATTGATAAATGGTCAATGGATATGAACAGGCAATTTTTAGAGGCAGAAATTAAAGATATCTATAAGCATATAAAAAATGCTCTAATTCACGATTGATTTGAGGAATGCAAATCAAAACAACTTTGATAACACATCTCACCAGTCAGATTGGCTAAGATGACAAAATAGGAAAATGACAAATGCTGGAGAGGATGTGGAAAAATTGGAACACTAATGCATTGCATTGTTGGTGGAGTTGTGAACTGATTCAACTATTCTGGAGAGCAATCTAGAATTATGCCCAAAGGGCTATAAATAATTGCATACCCTTTGACCCAGTAATACCACTTGTAGGGTTGTATCCCAAAGAGATCATAGGAGTGGGAGGAAGACCCATATGCACAAAAATATTTATTGCAGCTCTCTTTGTGGTGGCAAAAAACTGGAAATTAAGGGGATGCCCATCAATTGGGGAATAGCTATCTTTGTAATATTAATGCCTAATCAATAAGCATCTAGTGAGAACTTGCTATGTGCCATGTACTATGCTAGGTACTAATGGTACAAACAAAACAAGTGAGATAATTCCTATTCTTAGGGAGCTTATAGTTTCCCAGAGGGAAGCAACATATTCACAGATGAGCAAATAAGGGTTATGTAGAAAATAAATTTACAGTGATTTGGAGGAGGGCTAACAACTGAGGCGAATAAGGAAAGGTTTCTTGAAGGACATGGGAGTGAAACTGAGAGTTGAAGGGCATTAAGGAGGGAGAGGAATATAGACATGGGGCACAGCAAAGGAAGACAGGATGCCTGGGATAGGATGGATGCATATATCAAATTGTAGTTTGAGGCAGTAATCACTGAGTAGTCAACCTATCTATGTTTGATGATTTTCTCCAGACTTAGCTGGGTTGGTCCTCAGAAAGCAAATTCTGTCTCTTGTTGGGTTGGGAGTAGTAGTGGTGGTCACACTTTCAGCAAATTCTATTGGCATAAATAAAAGCTTCATAAATCCATGGTCACTGCCATGTCATGAAGATGCATCAAAGTAGAACTTTGTGGAGGATACTTAGGTTCTGATAATGTTTTTTTTCAATATGGCAGTGATTCATGTTCAGGCAAGATCACAGAGCTAGAGTTGAAAGGATACTTAGAGATGATTTAGTCCAATCTGTTCATTTCACAGATGAAGAAACTGAGTACCAGGGAGGTTACTTTCTTATGAGTCGGATTAGATGGTGTCTGATTCCTGTTCCTCCTGTTCCTTCTATCTCTGAGATTCTGTGATATATTTGCAAATACCTCTTATGACAAAAAATGTCTATAACATGGATGAGAAATCTATTTTATTTAGTTTTTGGCTTTTTCTTTGGTGATGGAAGTGTTGAGAGACATACATTTTCTCTAAGAACTGCTTTAGTTCAAAATTTTCTGTTCTCAGTACTGATATTTAGTCCTGTCTCCTTCTGTGGGTCCTGGCTGCTTATATTCTTTGCCTTCTGCCTTCTCTGCCTTTTCTCTGCTCAGAGTCTCTCCAGGATTCCAGGAGTACTAACTAGCTGAAGAAGTTTAAGCCTTTTATTCTTGGTTTACTCATTTCTGGTATGTTTGTAGAGAATCTGGTCTCCTCGAAGTTCGAACATACTTCATTACTCCCCACAAGACCTGAGTTTGTAACTTTCTCCTGTGACTACATTCAGAAGCTAATTGAGGATGACCATTAAAAACATGCTTTAGTTTTTTTAAAAAACGACCTGTGGCAGTGACAGGAGTTGTCCAGTTTTGACCAGTTTCAGGGAACCCAGAAGTCAGGTGTAGGTGAATTTAGCCAACATAAAAAACACACACACAAGAAACAGGTTGCAACAAATTGTGTAAAGTCCTGGTGAAGCTCAAACCTTCACAAAAATGACTTTTGCCTTCATCCCTGAGGCCATTTCTCTTTATTCCCTCTTCTCTCTCTATTTTGATCTCACTTCAAAACAGGGCAAATAAGTCACTGACCTTTCTGGGTCTGAGTTTTCTTATCATAAAATGAAGCAGGGTTGGGCAAGATAACCTTTTAAGGTCCCGCTTTGCTTTAAATCTATATTCCTAAGTGACTGAGCATGGAGCCCCATCTGGAGAATCAAGTCTCTCCTTCATCTGCATTATAATGAGTCTTTACTGCGTGAAATAAAGCAACTCAATGTGAAAAGAGGAAAAAGAAAAGAGTGAGTAACAAAAATATCATTTTTATTCTCCAATGACAACAACCCTTTTTATACTATGATTGGCATTTTGCGTATTCATGAGTCAATCTCAGCTTTGGGAAGTGGGGAGAGAGAGGATGGGAGAAAGCAATCAAAGAATAATATTCAGGCCATTGCATTTTATGACCTTATTAAATCAATTAGTCACTCTATGCTATGAAAGGCTCAGCGCCAGCTTAGTGATGGCAAACAATAAATTGTCCTACATTTCCTAATAAAAATGGATAAATTCATATTATTAGGAGTTTTATGTATTTCTATTAAATTCTTACTGGAGTGTCAAGTAGTTAAGTGTTTTGCATTTATCCTGACAACATGAATTCCAAATTCATATCATCAGTTCAATGCCAGGCCCAGCATCACCACTGCTTTTCATGAAAATGATGGCAATAGATATTCTTGAGGGGGAAAAAAACCCAAAATTTCCTAGGGCAGAAACCACTTTGTTCCCTTCACTCTTTTTTATGATTTCCGTTTAATATTCAGGTGGTTTAAGAACATTTATAGATAAACTCATCACTCTTCCTTGTAAGTGTATAAACAGGAAGAATCACTATCCACTTCTTACAGACTGAGTCACTGACACAGTGAGGTTAAGGAACTTCTCTTGGGTCATGTAGGGAGACAGATACAGAGTCAGGAAGGCAACCTAGATGACTGGGCAGGGTTGTGTCCTGCGTTTAGACATCACTAACTAGTCCTTTATAGGGGATGACTTTGCTGGTTGATGAGAATCACACTTCAGAGCAAAGTCTTTCATTTAGAGTAAATCACCTCTATGGTATCATTTTATGGGTATCAAACAAATAAAGTCAAAGCATAACAAAATCCTCCCATCATTCAAATTTCTGACAGTGCCTAAAATCCTTCCATAAGAAATTACTTTGAAATGTTGAAGATTCTTGGAAAAATTACAAATATCATTTGGAAGGGGCAATAATTGGGTCATTATCAGTCATTAATAACTTAGTTGGAATTAAATTTATTTGATTTGCTTCGATGATCTTTTTTTTTTTTTTTTTTGGAAAGGTGAAGACAGGGCAATTTGGGGCTAAGTGACTTGCCCAAGGTCACACAACTAGTAAGGGTGTCAAATGTCTGAGGTCATTTTTCAACTCAGGTCCTCCTGACTCCAGGGCTGGTGCTCTATTCACTGTGCCACCTAGCTGCCCCTGGAATTATCTTGTAGGGCCTTCAAACAGCAGGTGAGGACATAGGTTAGGATTAAGAAATGGGTCAGCAAAAGTTCATAAGTCCAGTTTCTTAACTGAGTGTCCATGAACTTGGTTCAAAAAAAAGTTTAATAACTCTATTTTCATATTATTTGGTTCCTTGTAATCCTATTATTTTATGTACCTAAAACCATTCTCAGAAGTTCAGGTTTTAACAGGTCACCAAAGGCATCCTTGACACACACAAAAAGTTAAGAATCCCTAGTAGGATGAGAATCTATTCTGGAGAGCAGGCCTTGGTGGGAATAATGTATTAGGATAAGAAAAGGACAGAACAAAAGAAAAGGCTAGAATGAAAGTCTATCTAGCCTGACATCAGGATAAAGATATATTGTGCCTGAGGGAAAAAAGGGTCAAAAGCAGATCTTGGCTTCTTTACAATATCTTTCTTTCTTTCTTTCCTTACCAAAGTCCTATTATGTATAAGTGATATGCGGCCTAAGTCTTGTCTAGAGGAAAGCACACTTTTCAATAGAAACATTCATTCATCTAGGGCAGTGGTTCTTAACTTTCCTAATGCTATGACCTTTTAATACTTGTATGTGGGCCTATCTGCATGTGGGCGGACCCCCTGGAGACAGATAGAGGAGTGGTGTCTCAGTTCCTAAGACCATCAGAAATATGTGTTTTTCTGATGGTCTTAGGTGACCCCTGTAACCCCTGTGAAAGGGTTGTTTGACAAAAGGGGTCGAGATCCACAGGTTGAGAACCACCGATCTAGGGCATCTTCTCATCTATCTTGTTATTTTCCTCTTCTAGCCTAGATCAATAGTCACCAGACTCCCCAGGAATCCATGGGGGAGTTATGAAACTCTTTGTAAGGCTAAGTTTTCATCATTGCTGAATGAATGAATGAGGACTTAACTAGATCATGATATTCAGACATCCCTAGAACATACTTTATGTTCATCCACCCCAGAAAACTTGCCATTCATATTATGTACCTCTGATACTCTCTTTCCCGCAACACACTGTCCACCTCTTGCTAGACAGAATAATAAAATCAATACCACCACTGGAAACAGTGACAATTAACTGCCATATGTCTTTATTTACAATTTCTACAACTAATTTCCTTGACTAAATCTCCCTCTCTGGCCACCACACACCTTTATGTATTGTCTCTCCCTATTTGTATTTTTTTTAAATTTTATTCTGAGTTTAAGAAATAAAACAAGCATTTACGTAACATGAAACTAAAAATCTAGTATGTACAACTTGCTATTTCTTTTAAATATATACTAAATTTATCATGTAACTATTTTATGAAAGCTTTTTAAAGGCAGAGACTATCTCATTTTATATTTGTGTCCCCAATGCCCAGATCAACATTTGTGCGTAGCTCATGGGCCTAATAATAAGTGCTTATTCATTCATTCATTCATTCATTCATTCATTCATTCATAAAAGATAAGTAAATTCACCCAAACCAGAATTAATCAGTGTTTAGAAGGATGAGATTGATATTTAATTTCTTATGATAGTTTTTTTTTTTTTTTTTTTTTTTTTTTGCTTTTTGGAGGGCAGTTGGGGTTAAGTAACTTGCCCAAGGTCACACGGCTAGTTTTTTGTGTTAAGTGTCTGAGGCCGGATTTGAACTCAGGTACTCCTGACTCCAGGGCTGGTGCTCTATTCACTGCGCCACCTAGCCGCCCCTATGATAGTTTTTTTATCCTTATTTTTATATCTGTTCAAGAGGGTATTATACCAGAGAACAATCATGCATTTTCACAGTGAACTTGGGGGCATCCTAGACTTTTTACATTTTTAAGGTTAGTTAGAGGGACTCAAAATGACTTATCACTTCTGGAAAACCTACCTAGAAGCCTGAAATTTGGGGGGATTTTATATTCTCTTGAATAATATTTATTCTCTTTGACAAGCATTTTTTTATACTCCTGCATCAGTAACTGTTAGGTGCTGGAAATAAGCAGACAAAAATGAAAATAGTTCCTGTCCTCAAGGAGCTGATATTCAATTGGGAAGAATAAAATAATGTTAATTATACAAAAGCTTCTTGGTATCATCTGTGTGGTATGACAGAGTGAAAATTGCAATCTCCATATTTAGCAGTAAATGGTCTTCAAAAGTTTCTTTGGCCAAAAACTAAAGAAAAGAAATCATCCTCCAATGGCCAATCTTATAATGATGAACTTTTGTTAACTTAGTAAGCCTGGTGCTCAGAAAAAAGGTTCATAACACAATTTCAAAGTATGTTCTCAAAACCTTTATAACTTGGAAGGGCCCCTTAAGAATTTGAGCTTCACTGTTGGTCTCTGAGACCCTGTACTATGATACACTAAAGCAGTACTTTAGAGAAGGAACAATAATTCCCATTTATATAGTATTCTTTGGTTCCAAAGCACTTTATGTACATTATTTTATTTGATCATTATAACAAGTCTGTGATGCAGGTAATGTTAAAATGACTATTCTCATTTTATAGATGAAGAAACCAGGGGTCTAAGTGATTTGTTCCAGGTTTATGTGTGTGCTAATAAATGTTTAACCACCATATCTTTGGGGAAAAAAAAACCCAAAAAACAAAACAATATTCACAGGGTATACTTTAATTTAAAGCTGCATTATTAGCACTTTACTAAGTCCAATCAGCAAAACAATAAATTAAGCCACTGATTTATGTATATGATGATTTTTGAAGTGTAGAGGGTCACACTGAAAATTTAGCAATTAGTCATTCTAGGAAATTTCAGCTGGTTCCAGTCCATCCCTGTCAAGGTTATATAGCTAATAATAATAGATACGGGACTTCTAACCCAGAATTTCTCATTCCAGATCCAGGGCTCTTTTAATTAACCTGTCTTGTCTTTGCATATCTGATCTCAGGCCATGTCAAGGAAGGCAGCTGGTCACAGAAATTTTGGAAAAATATTGAACTAATTTCTCATAGAGATTTGGTGTTATTTTTCTCTATACCAAACTATAGGCCAAGTATTGGAGGAAAATAATTTTCTATAACCTAAAATCTTGTAAAGTTATTTTTAGTGTGAATTTTTTCACACACATATGTACATATGTATGTGTATGCATATATGTGCATATGTATGTGCACATATATAACGAAGGAAAGAAAATCAAAGTGGCGTGCTTCAATATGTATTCAAACAATATCATTTCTTTCTCTGGAGGTAGATAGTATGCTTCATCATTAGGCTTTTTAGTTTGTCTTGGATCATTGTATTGCTGAGAATAGCTGTCATTCACAGTTCTTTGTTGAACAGTCTTGCTGTTACTGTGTAGAATATTCTCCTGGTTCTGTTTACTTTACTTTACATCAGTTCATGTAGGAATTTCCAGGTTTTTCTGTAATCATTCTGCTAATTTTTTTAATAGAAAAATAATATTCCATTACAACTACATACCACAGCTTGTTTAGCCATGTCCCAAAGGATGGACATTCTTTTGGTTTTCAATTCTTAGCCATTTTGGTGTGAATTTTTCAAAAAAAGGACAAAAGGAAAAATAAATGAGATCCATGTATTAAATTATACATTGGACTGCCGGGTGATTTGAGTTTTCCATAGTCTCCTAGCAGTAAGACCAACGCTAGGGATGTGTAATTTGCAAACCTTTTTTATTCTATCTAGAAACTAGCAGCATATATGTGGAATTCTTTGAAAAGTTAATAAAGTTATCCTTTTTATCTACATTGGTTCAAAAGCGAGTTTGTGGATTTCAGTTTTACAATGTGCTTGAGACTGATTGACAGAGAACTTTAAGGCCCCGATTCTAAGAATGCTAGAGGTCAAGAGGAAATACCACTTTTATGATATGAAAAAGGTTGGGAAACTTCAGCTTTCAGTGACCAGGCTACAAAGAATGGCCAAAGGGACTCAGGAGTGAAATTGATGAGGATATTTTGAAAGCCCGGAATGTTAAACCATGCCAAGGTTGGCCTAAATGGAACACCTTAAGTTACTTCTCTTTGGTCAGTGAACAGTCTCCAACAAACTAGCTCAAAGTATATTAACTAAATGACTCATCGTGGGGTGGCAGACAATGAAGAGGATAAAAGTCCATAAAATCACAGACTGTTAAAAGATGGAAAAGACTTCAGAGATCATGGAGTTGAGCATGTTATTTTCCAGATGAGGAGCTTATTCACAAGGTTTCCATGCTCTCTATGAAGGCACAGTGAGTTGAATCAAATAAACATTATACTACTATTTGTAAAAGTGTTATTTTATGTTTCTTTTTTTAAATGGACATTGTGAAGTAGAGAGAAAAGGAACCATGTTGAGGTGCATTGTATATATTTTGCATATTTGCTGAAGTGTGCATGAATGTGTGTCTTAGATTGGCTTGGATAGTCACTATGTTTATTTAGTTATTGAAAAACTAGTGTACAGTAATGGGACTAAATCCTCAAAGATTGTTGGTTTGGGAGATACCTCTTGACTGTGATAACCATGACAGTAATGATGAAGATGCTAAGAGAGAGAGCATCATGGGAGTCCTGGAATCTCTAGCTCAAAGGCATCTAGTTCTAAATAAATTCAATTTTGGGAACTGTCCGGTGACTGAAGAATGAAAGGATTATCTGAACTATCCTTCCAGACTGTCTTATATAATACTTTGTTGTACTGTTCATGGTCTCTGACTAGAGCAGGACTGTCAAATTCAAATAGAGAAGGGAGTCACTAATCTATATAAAAGGGTCTCTGTGAGACACATATTGCTTTAGTTTTAAAATAAAGTATTATCTATGCTTTGTTGTATTTTATTTATTTTATAAATTGATTTTGTTTTATAAATTTTTATATATTTGTATTTCCCAATTACATTTTAATCTAATTTAGGACCATTTGTGAGTCCTGTGGGTTACATGTGACTCGTGGGTAGTATGTTTGACACCTACAGACTAGAAAATTGTTGTTCATCCTTTTTTCTTGAAGAGAATACATCCCAGAATGGGGATACTGTCAGTGCAGGGTCACAGAAATGAGAGATGAGAGACGGAGTGTCCTGTGTAAGGAATAGAGATAAGTCAGTCTGGCTGGGTCATGGAGTACAGGAGGAGGAGTGAGATAGTCTTATGTTTGTTGGCAGTCTTTAGGATTTCAAGATTGCCTCTTCAAGTTGGGAAGAAAGCAGGGTAGAGATGAATTTTAACATGGAAGTGTCTTCATTTTATAAGTGAAGAAATGAAGAGGAAGGTGATGTCATGAGTTGCAAGTGAATTGGATTTAAGTGAGAGAGGGCTGTGCAAAGTCACCAGACTCACTTTCTCCTCAGACCAATGGGTCCAGTGGCAAGATACAGACTGGAGATACTCTTCCTCCCACTACTCCTTGGCTTAGAGAATAGTACCCCAATGAAGGCTTGTGTCATGATTTGCATAGTTAGGTACTCCCTGAGAAACTACAAAATATACTAAGTAATTTTAGCATAAGAATTCTTAAGATTTAGGGGAGTCTTGTTACAGAAAGGATAACCAGAAGAGTTAGACAAGATGAGAAAGTGGTCTAATACACCAAACCAAGACACGCACCAATAACAAAACAATGTCAAAAAAGGGAGGAAAAATGTTCTGGTATTCATTAGTGAGAAAGGAGATAAAAATAAGTAAATGACTCCATGATGCACAATGGTAATTCTATTAAGATTCTCAGGAAAACCAATGAAAGATAGAAAAGAGGAAATTCATTTTTCATAACTTAGCAACTGTTGTGAAATACTATTAACATGACATGGCAACATGTAGAAAAGTCCCAAGTTTTAAAATCCAGAGAGGCAATATGGGAAATATTAGTAAGGGAAATATTTTTAGGATCATCCAATGAGGGAGCTGTAATAGTGAGACACAACCAACACCAAATGTCTCAATAAGATACTCACTCCTGAAGAGCTGATAAATTGAGAAAAAAAGCTTTAAGTGTTCACTGCCAGATGTTCACCTAATGGAAACCACATGTTAAACTATTGTGCATCATTGTGGTGAAGTAGAAAGACTATTGAGCTTGCAATCAGGAGACCTGCATTTCCATCCTAACCTTTGCATTTACTGGTTATGTAACATTAGGTTAGTCTCTCCCATTTTTCTCATCTGTAAAATGGGGATAATTGTTTTTATACTACCGAGCTCATAGGACTCATGAAGAAAGTGCTTTGCAATCAACAGAATGATTTATAAATGCAAGCCAATAATAAATATGTATAGTATTATACTACTTCACTCAGCCTTGCCTACATGATGGCATATTTGTAAAGAATATCAGCTTTACAATGAGCCATACACACATTTTATTATGTTTTTTAATGATTTTTTGGGGGGCAATCAGGATTAAGTGACTTGCCTAGGCTTGTACAGCTAGTAAGTATCTGAGGCCTGATTTGAATTCAGGTACTCTTGATTTCAGGGCTGGTGCTCTACCATTTTAAAATTTGATCTCTATTATGCTGGGAAGTTATTTTTTTTTTCTGAGGCAATTAGGGTAAGTGTCTTGTCTAGGGTCGTGCACTAGTAAGTGTCAACTATTTGAGGCCGAATTTAAATTCAGGTCCTCCTGACTCTAGAGCTACTGGGAGGTTTAGAGTCAAAGTAGTATATTTCAAGCATCCAAGATCTCACTGGTGTGGGTAACCCCTTTGCTGATGCAGATTCTGACTCTCTCCCCACTTGCAGGACAGTTCTGTGTTTTGCCATGCTAAAATAACTCCATCTGTTGATAAGTCTTTTAGTGATGAGATTTTTTCAAACCTAGCTAGGCCAGTGGTCAGAAGACTTTTCCTGAAACCCCTCAGTATACTGTGAGCTTCTGGAGAGCAGAAACCATTGATAACCTTTCTTTATACCCCCAGAACTTGTCACAGAGATATAACAGTAGCTTAATAAATGTTTATTGACTGATTTTCCAGCTTGGTAGGACCATGAAATCAACCAACAAGCATGTATTCATCCTCTAATATCTGCCAGTTACCGTGTTAAGCGCTGGAGAAACAAATACAAAAAATTGTAATGATTCCTTCTCACAAGGAGTCAACATTCTCATAAGGGAGAGAGTTTGTATTTATATAAATATATACATAATAAATAAAACGTGAGTGAATGCAAACAAATTCAAAGTGGTTAAATATTCCCTTAAGAGGGAAGACTCTAACATTTAAGGAGGAAGTCTTCATGCAAGAGATGATGCTTGAGCTGTGTCTTGATGAAAGATGAGATTCTGTGAGGTGGAGGTAGAGAAAGAATGCATCTCAGGATGGGGAGACTGTCAGTGCAGGGTCACAGAGATGTGAGACATGGAGTGTCCTGTGTGAGGAACAGGGATAAATCAGTCTGGCCAGGTCACAGAGTACAGGAGGAGGAATGAGGTAGTCTTATGTTTTGTTGGCAGTCTTTAGGATCCCAAGATTGCCTCTTCACCTTGGGAAGAGGCCAGGGTAGAGATGGATTTTAGCATGAAAGTGCGAACACCTTTGTCTTCATTTTATAGGTGAGGAAAAGAAAACTCAGAGAATTCAAGTGAGTACCTTAGGTCATGTAAGTAGTAATTTGCAGATCCAGGATTTGAATCCGGTTCCTTTGACTCCAAGGCAGATATCCTTTTCACTAGGCCAGACAGCTCCTCTATTCAGTTTCCTTATCTGTAAACTGAGCATAATAATAGAATGTACCTTACAGAGTGGTTGTGAAGATCACATGAGATATTTGTAAAGTGCTTTGCAAACCCTAAAGCACTACATAAACTATCTGCTACTTGCTATTTATTAGTATTGTTTTGCTGTTTATTGGTATTATTATATTCATAATGACCTGTTATTTTCTTAATGTATGATTTATACCTTAGTCTGATGGTAATAATAATTATCTTAGTGATTAGCATGGGCAAAGTGCTTTACATGTATTATTTCATTTGAGCCTCACAGCAACTCTAGGGTAGATATTTCAGGTTGCTATTTGCCCCCTTTTACAGATGAGTAAGTACAGGTTGCAACGTGCCCATGGTCACACAGCTAGCTAGAAAGCATCAGAGGCTGTGTTTGAACCCAGGTTTTCCTGACTCTAAAACACTCCCTCCATTATGCCATACAACCAGGGGTTGGTGGGGTGCCCAGGAATTGCAGCACACTGAGCTCCTGCTTCAGACAGGGCATGGCTTGTTTTGGGTCTCACTGGGACCCTTACCCTATCACCTTCCAATCTTCTGCTTTTCCCTTCCCTTCCTCTGCAGGTTCCTCAGGCATCTTTTTTTCATTCTTTTTGTTTTGACTTAGCAGAGCTTTAGAGGCTCTTGGCAGGAAGACAGCTCCTTCCTCCTTCCCCACTGGCCTCAGAAAACATTGATTCACATGTGTCCTGTTCAGAGGAAATCTAAATAGAGAATCATGGAATTTTAGAGGAGATTCGGGTCCTGAAGACTATCTAGGTTGATCGCCTCCTTTTACAGAGGAAGAAATTGATGTCAGTTATGCTAAACCACCTACTCAAAGTCACACAGCTAGTTAACGGTAGAGTCACGGTTGGGACCCAGATGTTCCATCTCTAACTCATCCTCCTTAGAAATTCAAATTTAAGGAATAGAAAAGGGAGTGGAGAGGAGCCATCTTCACTTGATAAAGAGTGTACCGCAAAGTTCAATTTTAAGCAAGCTCTCTCTGTGTGTTTGAGACAAGATCTAATTTTCAAAAGTTTCATTTCCCTGTAACTTTGTTGGGAAAAAACACAGTGCAGTAAGACACACCTGGAGTTAGGACTAACTGACAGAACTGAGGAGGGCAGAACTTCCTCTGGCTAACTACATATTCTGCCTGTTTCCCAGTGTAACCTAAATGAGATCAAGCACAGAAGTGGCCCTGTTCAGGTAGTTTACTGCCTTTTAGCCCTTCAAAGGGATTATCTGGGCAGCAAAGATCTCCCTCACTGTCAGCTGTTACAAAGGAGCAATGTTGAGCTGGACAGTAGAAGATGAAAAGCAAACAGAGCCTGAATAGCCAAAAGAATAAACACAGAAAGGGAGAAAGGGAGAGAGAAAAGAAGGGAGGGAGGGAAGGAGGGAGAGAGGACCATTTGCTTGCTGTGTATATAAAACAGACCATGGTCAAAGTTAGGCCTTTGGGATTGCCCAAACTCCAGTGTCATATTCCATGCCAAGTACCACAAATTTATCCAAGTATAATGTTACCAAAGCAAAGGATTTCTGATCTTTAATATGGTAAACAGCTGGATTATGCATTTTTAATGGCCCGGATATCCAGGTTTCTTTTCCAAAGAGGAGAGGAATTTGAAGAGAATAGCTAAAAGCAATTCACAGATGATCAGCTTATAATTTTTCTTTTTAAAAATGAAAAGAAATGGCGCTCTTGATGAGCTGCAGTTTTAATCTGGATGAAATTTATTAGCATATAAAAGAGCAGTTTATCCAGAGTGTTTGTATTCAGGCTTAGTCTCTCTGCTCAGCTGCTGTCAGGAGCTCTTCTGTTTAGTGAGAACATAAGCTCTGTCCCATCAGCTGTGCAGAGAATGTCCATTTGGAACAAACTGCAACCTGGCCTCTGATACATAGTGAAAATCAAGGGAGAAGAGGTGCCCAGAGAAATATCTCTACGAGGACCATTTCAGCAAGGCAGTAGCAATGTCTGTGCTCTGCAGGAGGCCCACTTTGGACATTTGTAAGCAAGTCAATCGGCAGATGTTTATTAAAGCCTGCCCTGTATAGGTAGAGAAAGATTATAAATCATGAAAAGATTCCCTGATAAATGATGCAGGTAGGGTTAGGCTACCCTACTAGGTAATCAGGAGGTGGAGGCCCAGTAACTTGCTGATAGCTTATGGTCTCTAAATCTGTGGGGAGAGTCAATAATGGGAGCTCAGTGTTAAATATTATTATTAATTGCAACAATGAAAACAATAGATCATATTTACAAAGCACTTTAAGGTTTGCAAAGTGCTTTACAAATATTATCTCCCTTTTCCCTCACAACCTGATTCTTTTTCTACATCTAGTGGTGTTGAAACTGTTATCCAAGAGAATTTATCTACAAGATTATAGCCACAGAAAAGCAGGGACTATGATATAATTATTTTACGCTTTGCATAAAATAATTCTCTTTATCTTCAAAACAACTCAGTGAGATAGATGCTACTCTCCTCTGCATTTTCTTGTTTTAGCTGTTTTCAGTCCTGTCTGACTTCCATGACTCCATTTTGGGAAAGATACTGGAATAGTTTGCCATTTCCCTCTCCTGGTCATTTTACAGATGAGAAAACTGAGGCAAAAAGGGTTAAGAGACTTGCCCAGGGTCACACACCTAGTAAGTATCTGAGGCCAGATTTGAATTTAGGAAGATGAGTCTTCCAGCCTCCAGGCCCAGGGCTCTATCCACTGCACCACCCAGCTGCCCAATCTGCTTTTTACAGATAAGTAAATTAAGGCTCAACAGTCAGCTCAAGGGACCCGATTGGATTTGAACCCAGGTCATACTAATTTCAAGCCCAGCACTCTCTCTACTATACTTCACTGTTGTCTTCCTGAAGCATGGATGAATGAATGAAGTACCTACTTTTGCCATGTGCTGGTCTGAGTTCTCTGCAGGCCCTGAGAAAAACACATGATACAAACCAATTCAATTCAGTAAAGATTTATTAAGATTAGGTTAGTAAATCATTTATTAAAAGGCTGATGCTGGTACTTCTTTAAATGGAAATATTTTGGAGAAACTCACTCATTGGAGGAAGAAGCCACAGAGACAGAGGCATCCTCAGAGAGACAAGGTCACTGGCAGATAGGTGGTGATGTTGTCCAGCATCAGGAGTTGAGCTGGGTAAAAGTTATGAAACACTTGCTATATGCAAGGCCCTGTGACCTCTGTGGTAACAAAATGCTATTATAGGTACTGTCTCATTGAAGGTCTGAGTGACCCCCAAATATTTTTATCCTCGTTGTATTGAGAAGTTGATTGATTTTGCAAGATAACAGCGCTAGTAACTCAAACTGATATCACTCTTTGCCTGGCAGTGACCCTTGTCAAATTCCCGTTAAAGTACCCTGAACTGAAATTTCTTGGGTCAGCTGGGGTCATTGGAAAGAGGATAACAATATTGTTGTGAGACTTATTTTGTTGTTTGGATCCTCTAGTTTTCCATAAGAGCCATTTTTGGAAACTTGAAATTACTGAGAGGAAAGAACCTGCCTCTGTTAACATCCCACTGCAAAGCAAAAAACAGTTAATAGATTTCAAAACAACCAAAAATATTTTCCTACAGGCTGAACAATACAAGATGTCAGAAACCTGTGTGTGAATGTTTTAATGAGATGTGTGGCCAACAGGGACTATTATTAGCACTCTTATTTGGCGAAAGGAACCCTTGTTTGCACACCCAAATGACCCGGGTTTCCTAATACTATGAAAGTCCACTTTAATTAGTCTTCTAATAACCAAACATGTTGTGAGTGAGGTTATTTCTCCCATCCTCTTTCTGCTTCCAGGCCCCACAAAGTTAGTGGAGTTTCACGTAGCAGGCGGCACATGGAATTGGTTGTTACAAAAAGCAGCTGAGCCAGCAGGTCTTCAAAATGAGAGAGGAAAACAGGAGTCATCTGATATTCCTTCCAGCTCAAGTGTAAGCAATACTATGTAAGTCCTTGGTGAAACCAGATGCTTCACTACAAATTGATTAATATCCTCCTACCATATTTTCCAAAAGATTTAATTACTTCTAAGAGGTAGTCTGAGTATTTTAGGAAGAAACTATTGTTGTTTGTCCTTAATTCTTGAGGAGGAAGGAAGAAAGTGTAGTGATTTGGCATAAGAAGGGCTGGGTTTTAATATTGGTTCTGTATTCACCTCCAGAGAAAGAACTGATGTTGTCTGAATACAGACTAAAGCATCCTATTTTTCCTCTTTTTTTTGGTATAAAATGAATAATATGAATATATTATATAATAATATATATAATAATATAATATAAAATGAATAATAATAAAATTTTACATGATTCCATGTTCATAGAACTGCTTTTACCTTGGGAAGGGATAAAATTAGGAACTCAAAAGTTTTTTTTAATTTTAAAAAATGTTTTAACAAATAATTCAGAATAAAATAAAATATTTTAAAAGACCCTGGTTCTCTGATACTGTTGGCAAATCACTTCATCTCTAGAAGACTCAATTTCTTAACCTATAAAGTGAGAAACATGCTATTTGTATTAGATAGTGCATGTAAACCATTTTGTAAGCCTTCAAATGCTCAATCAATATGACTATTATTATTTAGAGAAAATGAAGGTAAGAAATTATTTTCAGAAAATGAATCTACTCTCAATAGTCTAGACAGTTTGCGATCTAACTGTTTAGCACTAGACAGAGCTGGAAGGGACCTTAGAGATAATTTAGTTCAACATTCATTATACAGATGAGGAAGTGGAAACACAGAAAAGAAAAATAATTTGCTAGATGTGACTGGTTTAGCTTGTCCATTGAAAGGTCAGAATTAAAACCGAGATCTAATTCCCAATCTGATATACTTTCTCCTCTTCCACATGGTGGGACAACCAGATGAACAGGCTTTTGCTTGGATGCTCTCAAGTTTAAAAGGAAGGGAAATAAATTGGAGCAAAATTCAGGCTTTGTTTATGAAAAGAATGACAAAGTGACAGTGGTGGGATGAATGGGGGCCTGCATTGACTGAGGCTCCATTTCCTGCTAGGTTTGAATTGCAGAAGAGGAAGAGACAAAAGAGTATGGGATGTCTGAGAGAGATGATCACCCTAAACCTGATGGTTTAACCTTTTGTACTTTAACTCAAGCCCCAATCTCCTGGGGATCCTTTCCTAGCTGCAACCTTCTTGAATTTCTGTAGGTTTAGAATCTGACTTAGGTGCTATGGCACTTGGTGATGTAGCAAGGCTAGGATATGTCTTCCCTCCTCTGCCCTTACCATTTTAGTAGTCTGGGAAAGTAAAGTGTTAATAACTTTGAAAAACTAGAGAGATGGAGGAAAAGACCTGCTAGGGAAGAGCAATGGCAATTACAGAGAAAGAGGAGGATTTCAAAGGTTTTGACTTCATCCTGAAGAAAAGCATTAGTACCCAAAGACCAGGGAACTCAAATTATTTCCAAAGCAATGGATAGACTATGTACTGGCTTGTTATGGAGCCATGAGAAATGGCAAGAAGTGATGGGAGAGAAAGAGACAGAAACAGAGAGAGAGAGAGAGAGAGAGAGAGACAGAGAGACAGAGAGACAGAGAGACAGAGAGACAGAGACAGACAGAGACAGAGACAGAGACAGAGACAGAGAGACAAAGAGAGACAGAGAGACAGAGAGGGAAAGGGAAATAGAGATGGATAAGCAGGGACAGAGAAACAAGGACAGAGAAATATCTGTCCTTGGTTGATCCAAGGTTTCTATTTGGTTTTCCTGCTTGTAGTAATATTTTATTCTATGGAGAGAGACACTATCCCTCCACTATTCATAAATACACATAAAAGAATAGCTAAGGGATTGCCAGAATACTAGAAATAAAGCATTGTGTTTGGAGTGGGTATGAGAGGAAGAAACAGCAGGAGAGTGGAAGAGACTGGCTCAAGGATGTCATGTTCTATGTGGAGTTTATAATCTAATTGTTGTTGTTCACTTATGTCTGATTCTTTGTGACCCCATTTGGGGTTTTCTTGGCAAAGATACTGGAGTGGTTTGTCATTCCCTTTCCAGCTTGTTTTACAGATGAAGAAACTGAGGCAAACAGGATTAAATGATTTGCCCAGGGTCACTCAGCCAGTAAGTGTCTGAGGCTAGATTTGAACTCAGAAAGATGGGTCTTCTTGACTCTAGGCCAGGTACTCTATTCACTGCGCCCCCTAGCTGTCCTTATAATTTAATATATGCAGACAAAATTAACCAGTTGCCTAGAAAAATAAAAGGAGAAAGCAAAAACTAAGCAGTACATTTTGCTCTTTTCCCTAAAGAACAAACCTCTTCATATCTTTCACCCACCCACATCCACCCATACCAGATGGCCCTGATTTCTCTTTTCTATTTGACTAAGGTAGGTGGTTGTTACTTCTGTTTCACTGTGGTAGCCAATCTCACTAACTCTCCAGAGACTGAGAGCAGAGTGCAACACAATGTGGGATATTTTTTTTTCTGTGTTTATGAAGAAAAAAAATGACACCATTAAGCTAAATGAGATGTCTGGGGAATTATACATTTCTAGGCACATTAGCTACAAAATATAGCTCTTGTGTCCAAATCCATCAGACTAAAATGCATAGTAGAAGACATTTGTTGAGTGCCTCTAGTATGGAGGCATGGATTTTTGACAAGGCAACATTTGTTTTGAAGAACCAATAACACTAAGAGCTGGCAGAGATGACAGAGGCCTTGGGGTTCATCCTGTAGGTCCCTTCTACAACACCCTTAACTTCTATGTAGCTTTTGATTGAAGACCCATAGTAAAAAGAAGTCTATTACCTCCTGAACCAGACCATTGCACTTTAGGCTAGCTCCAATTATTAAAGAGTGTGTCCTAGTTTTTCTTAGACAGAACATTCTGATTTCTGGAGCTTTTATTATTTCTCATTCTGCCATTTTAGGCCAGGTAGAACAAATGTAATCTTTTTTTTTTTTTTTTTTTGCTTTTTGGAGGGCAATTGGGGATAAGTGACTTGCCCAAAGTCACACGGCTAGTAAGTGTGTTAGTGTCTGAGGCCAGATTTGAACTCAGGTCCTCCTGACTCCAGGGTGGGTGCTCTACTCACTGTACCACCTAGCCATCCCAGAACAAATCTAATCTTTATTTCACATGTCAGCCCTTTAAAAAAGAAAGTTATTTCAGGGAATGGGTGTGGGAAAGGTATTTTGAGGGGGAAAGTGTCCTTTTTTGTTTGGAGTCCCATTGTATAGGACACAATTACTAGTTGCAGCTTGTCTCCATGTCAAGTTGTTTGAAGTAACCACAGCTCATAACAACTAAGTAGTTGGTGCAGTGAATAGATCACCGGCCCTGGAGTCAGGAGGACCTGAGTTCAAATCTGACCTCAGACACTTAACACTGGCTGTGTGACCTTGGGCAAGTCACTTAACCCCAACTGCCCTGCCCTCCCATCTGTAACAGCAAGCACCCTAGCATGCCCACGATGGCTGCTAGCACAGGTTCTTAGATCTGCTTTTATAAAGAAAAGCAACTCAAAATGGGTTAACAATGTTACTTTAATCAATCAAACATATATCATTTACCTAGTTCAGGGGGGAAAAGTCAGCACCCAGAACTTCAGATGACACAAACTGAATACAAACAAGTTACAAGCAGACAGAGAAACAGATCAGCAGATAGGCTTCCAACAATCTGATCATCACATCCATATCTATTCAGTTACCGGAGAGGGAAGCACCAACATTTGGGTTTTTCAAAGCTGGGGGGCTCAACGGCTTCCCAGAGTCTCATCTGGCCAAATCACACAACTCTTTCCAAAGTGAGCCCCAAAGCAAAACCTCACATCAGGGTATATATAGCCTTCTCCTGGATCAGAGAATGTCACCTCCCTCTTGACCCACTGCCCAATCACAAAGTAATAAGGCATGGGCACTTCTGAAGAACAAGCCTCGCTGCACAGACTCCATGTGACCACATTCAGCCTATTAGGGGGCAGAGTATACTTTCAAATGAGGGAAGGTTCTCAGAGCCACTTAAGCCTATCAAAGAGCCTAGGGGCAGGGAAGATCTTCAGATTCCCATAACACCCTCCAAAAAGCAAAAAAAAAAATAACTAAGTGTGAAATAAACTCCTCTAGTTGAACATAAGTTTGTTGAGATGGGTAGAGACCTCATTCTCCCTTGGTCATATGGTCCAGGTCACTGGCATTCCCAGGTCCTTTGTTACCTCCCAGTCACTCCAGACTATTTGACCAGTCCTAGTTTCTTCCCACTGTCTTTCTTTATACTATAAGATTCATCTTGCCTTTCTCAAGGGGCTCAGATTCCTTAAGAATCTAGTTAATTCATAGATTATCTCAGCATCTGGCCAATATGGCAGTTTTTTAGAATCATGCCCACCTTCTATGGATGTTTTTAAAAACCTTGTCTTTGACTGAAAGAAGGCTTGGGTCAAATTCATTCAGGCAGGACCCACATGTCTATTTCATTACCCAGTACACCTAAACCTTAAGTTATTCCATACAGCTTATTCCAGTAGATTTTAATGCAACAAGGAATAAGTAGATTTATATTCTTCAGACGTTGAAATAACTCTTAGAAGTCCAGAGCTTATAGGTTAAGAACCATTGCTTGATATGACTTCTTCTCATTCGTGTTCATTTATTTGTTCATTAATTTATTCAACATTTATTGAGCACCTAGTATTTTCAATGTACTCTACTAGACAATGATGGTGGTGAGATCTACTGCTTTTTACCATATCGTGTAAATCAAACCAGTATTTATTTAGCAAGTACTATGTGTCGAACATCCGGCAAAATTCTGAGAGTCATCATGGCATAGTTGGAAGAGTTCAAGAGACCCAGGTTAAAGTTCTACCTCTGAAACATACCGATCTTAAACAACGAGTCTGAAACATAAGACACCAGACAAATCATTTACCCTATCAGTGCCTCCAGATAATTCTCTAAGAATCAGAGTGCAGAATAGTCACTGATCTGTGTGGGTAGACGGAAGTTTTCCATGATGTGAAATCACGCATCAGGAAGATGTACATGTGTGTGTGTGTGTGTGTGTTTATATGTATATATTCTGTGTTGTGAATAGATATGGAAAGGATGCCCCTTTCACTTCAGGAGTTTAGAATATAGGTGAAGAAAAAATACTTGCACACATAAAGCAAAAGTCAGTGATATAAAACAACATAAAATTTTAAAATTATAGGATAAAGACTGTAAGTGCTGGTTATCCTTTTTGTGTCTTATCTCCCTACCAGATTGGAAGCCCCACTAGGTCTGAGACTCAGTCATATGCAATTTATTTATTTCTCCCAGTGCCTAGCCCTATATATCCCCAATAGCTACTTAATGGTTTTTTGGTGTTTTTTTGTTTGTTTTTTGTTAACTAATGAATATTTGCAGAGAGATAACTAACAGTTTCAATGGGGACTGGGCTAGATATGCCTAAGGCACAGCCAGGGGGAGAAAAATGGTCCAGAAAATTCATCATCTGCATTCTATCTTATTCTTACTATGTACTCAGCTTAGTTGTTCCCTATGGTGTTGAAAGATTATAAGAGCTATAAACACCATAAATGACTCTAGTTTTCAGCACCCCACCCTAGTTACAGTTACAAATGTTTACTGGACTGAAACTGCCTTGAGGGCCATGTCACAAGGGCACATGTGGTATATTGCAAATCATCTTGGCTGGAATCTGGCATTAGTATAAATTAAACTTAATTAAATTATTATTTAATTGTTCCTTAAGTTATGACCTTTTCCATACCAAGAAAGGTAGTGCTGCCCAGACACATTAAATTGACAGAATAAAATCAGCATGATATATTAGAAGGACCATTGACTCCAAAGTCAAGAAACTTGGCTTCTGTCTTCAGCTCTGTCTCTTAGTGACTGTGTGACCGTAGACAAATAATAGTAGAAATGATGATGATGATGATAAATAATAATTATAAAGCTAGCATTTACATAGCACTTTAATGTTTGCAAAACACTTCACAAATAATTTCTCATTTTATCTTCACCATCACCATGGGAGGTAGGTGCTATTATAAATGAGGAAACTGAGATAGACAGATGTTAAATGACTGACCCAGGGTCAAATATCTAAAAAGTATTTGTGGCTGGATTTGAACTCAGGTCTTCCTGATTCTAGGTCCAACACTATAACACTATAAACCCCCTCCTGTTACAGCTGAGAAAATTGAAACACAAAGAGAGGTGAAATTACTAGCTTAGAGCTACACAGTAAGAATATGAATTCAAGTCTTTCATATATCAAGGCCAGTGCCTTATTCACTTCAGTATCATTGCCTTCTTACCCCACTCATTGTTTTAATTTATTCCTATGCAGTAGAACTAGAGGATTTCTGAGATCTCTTTCTTAGTTCAGAATTTGTGTGCTTCAGAGAGAGGACAGGTGTAATATCACGATAGCACAGCCCTCACTGGACAAATCTCTGGGCTTGTTCATTGTAGGACAATTTGTTGTGTGAGTCCAAGCCAATTTCCCAATACAGTCTATGTTCCAATCAAACTGGCTATTCTTTAAACCTAAGTCTTTTCCTTTGCATGGTCCATCTCCCATGTCCAGAATGTTCTCCCTTTCAGCTTCCACATCTTGATACCTTGACTTCTTTCTCTTCAAGTTTTACTTCATAGGCTGTTTTCTACAACAGGTCTTTCCTAATTCCCTTAAATACTGGCACTCTTTCTCTCTCAAACTAATTTACTTTTCTTTTGTGTATATTTTAAATTTACTTATCTTTGATTATATTGTTTCCTCCAATAGAATGTGAGCTTTTTGAGGAACTCATTTATTTTTGCTTTTATTTCCCCAGGACTGAGCACAGAGCCTCAAACACAGTAGTCAGTTAATTCTTTGTTGAATTGAATTGATGCCTTTTTTTTTAATATAAGCTGCCTTGTAGGGACCACCTTAGATGAACTTGGACTATTTTGTTGCATAGTGTAGGAGATAGATATTAGCTGTAAGATGAGCTTTGTGTGCCCAACCTAGACACTGCCTTACAGACTTGCCCTCTTGATGTTCATCAGAAAGTAGATGATCTGAATGGAAGATTCAGGTCCATTTTCTTACAACCCACTCCAAGAATTTGCTTGATTTTGGTTTTGTTATTGCCCTAGAATTTATTGAATATTTCTAGAAACCATCGGACTTTATCCTGGGTCTTGGAAACCCTGTTATGCAGAGATTTTAGTTAGAGAGCATGTTTGGAATTGATCCATTCCCCTGTAGGTTGTAACTCAACAGGACTTTAGAGAGAGGAAAAAGTCCCACCTGTGTTCTGGGAAATCAGGCTTGATATATATTGGAATGATTCCCTAGGAATTCTTCTTAGATGCAGAACATTCATTAGGGTCCTTAGATTACAAATAAAATATTCCTTTCTGGAGCAGGAAATGATTTTGGCATGGGCTTTTTTCCCCCTGGTGAAGTTTCAGTAGAAGAAGAGAGGAGTATGGCCATAATGAATGAATCGATCTCCTCATGGAGGAATCTTATCTCTCATGTGTCCCTAGGGTTCCATTTTGGAGACCAAAAGGAGTCCTTTTTATATAGACCCAAGGTGTGGGAGTTAAACCCCTCTAGAGAATAAGGAAGTTGAAACAGTTCCAATATTTGGAAAAATTCCAGCTATAACAACCTACACACTTGAACTTGCTTTGTTTTTTTTCTCAGTCCCAGTAGACCTTGAGGTTCAAGGATGAAAGAAGCATTAGAGGTATCAGACTTTGAATGTTTTCCCTTAAGTTTATGTGAAGAAGTAGCCTATTTAATCTATTAAGGGTTTGACTTGTCTGTTTAGACTTTTGGTATAGAAACACAGAACTAGAAGGAACTTCAGAGGCCATTTAATCCAACCTGCTTCTTTTACAGATGAGGAAACTGAGTTTCTGAGACATTACAAGCAATTATAGCCTAGATCACATAATGAACTCTGACAAATACTATAAATAAAATATAGCTGATAACCTTCCTTTTTGTCCTTTAACCTCATCCATACTAAGAAAAACAGTATTGCCTTTGAATATTAATCTTACAGAAGAAAAAGAAAATCAGTGTCATATAGTAGAAAGAGTCCTGGACTTACAACCCAGAGATGTGAATGCCAGACCTGTCCCAGTCCCTTACTACTTATGTGAACTTGAATAATTCCCTTGACCTCTTTGGGCCTTGGGTTCCTTATGTAGTCAATCAACAAGCACTTATTAAGCTTTTCCTAAGTACCAGGTATAACAATAGTAATCCCTCTAAATGTAACACTGGGTATGTTACTATAGGTGGTTCTAGTTACTACAGTGGGCTCTAAGTCATACACACTCTGTAGAACTTTTTTGGGACCTTAGCTTCTCTTGCTTGGGTTTTATGAGACTTCTTCATGTATCTGGTTTTGGCTCACTTTTTCAACCTGTTCTCACACCAACAGGTCTAAGTTCCCAGAGATAGATCAAATAACAAGTATAGCTAACATTTATGCAAGATACTTTAAATATGTTACCTCTTTTGATCCTCACAGTAGCCTTGTAAGATCAGTGCTATTATTATTACCATCTTACAGATGAGGAAACTGAGGCTGAGAGAGGTTAAATAAGCTTGTAAGTATCTGCGGTAGGATTTGAACTCAGATCTCGCTGACTCTAGGGGTAGTATTTTATCCACTAAGTTACCTTGACACTTCTACCATACTGTTACATTCAAACTCTTTTATGTTCTGAGAGGTAACTCCACTAAGGGGAAATAAACTTCTTCTAGCTCTTGAGACCCCATCTGATCTACTGCCTATCTATAAAACCAGCCATTCACAGATATTGACACTTTTAGTTCTTAAATATAACCACTTAATAGTAAGACAAGAGAAATAATATTATATACACTAATATATTAAATCAGATATATAAATAATAAAATACATCATGATGCACAACTAAATCCAAATTATATTACTCTACCAATGCACTCAATAACTATGTTGAAGAATGGGTATGTCATTATAGGGACTTGGCAGGAAAACATGTGGGAGAGGAAAATTAATATGCCTAGGGTAACTCACAATTCTAAATTTCAGGCTTCAAAGTTATTGGCCCAGTCAGGAACATCTACATCTCACAAAATTGCTTCTCCACTTATCCTTTAGCCTTTGATCCTCTCTATTCTTCTGATGAGGAAATCCTCTTTTCTTGTGGAATTGAACATAACCTTCATGAGTTCTTTCAGATAAGCATTACCCTTAAAAAGACATTTAGAAAATACAAGCCCTTAATGAGAATAGCAGTTCTTTTTAAGGTAAAGAACTGTAAAACTCATTAAACTGCATATCTCTGGGCTATTCAGACAAGTCTAGCCAGTTATTCATTCATTTGCACAGTGCTTGGCCCATAGTAATCACCATAACATATTAGCTACCATTACTTACATTTGTAGACTCCCCGCATTTCCAAAGGGGTTGAAGCAGGTATTTTTGAAGGGGCATTTTCTTATGTCTCTTCTTTTGAGCCAAGCTTGTTCTTCATAATTTTGCAGCATTCATTTGTATGTGTGTGTCCATGTATATGTGATTTTTCATTCTCTTTCCATTATTGTGGGCATTGTCTATGTTATTTTCTTGTCTCTGATTGCTTCACTCTGTATAAGTTTATGCAGCTCTTTGCTAATTTCTTACAGCCCAGTAATGTTCCATTACATTGGGGGTGGCTAGGTGGTGCAGTGAATAGAGAACTAGCCCTGGAGTCAGGAGGACCAGAGTTCAAATATGACCTCAGACACTTAACACTTTACTAACCATGTGACTTTACATATATATACATATATATACACATATATCTGTACACATATAAATATACACACATATATTCCATTACATATATATTATATTACATATATATTCCATTACACATACATATTCCATTACATATATATTATATTACATACACATATATTCCATTATATATATGTTCCATGACATTCATGTTCCAAAATTCGTTTATCCATTCCCCTATTGATTGGCATCTAATTTGTTTCCAGTGCTTTGCTGTCACAAAAAGTGTCACTGGAAATATTTTGGTGTATATAGACATTTTCTCCTTATTCATTAAGTTCTTGGGGTACAAGCCTAGGAATGGAATCTCAGGGTGAAAGGGAATAGACATTTTAGTCATTTTATTTGAATAATTCCAAAGTGTCTCCTGAAATGATTATATTGATTCATAACTCCACCAACATGTATTATTGTGCCAGTCTTCCCACAGCCTCTCCAATATTGGTTACAATCTTGAAAGTGAAGTTCTACCTCTTAGTTCCTATTGGTATCCCTTATCCATAGTGAGGCATCACACACTCAGCTGTTTTGAGTTCAAGAAAACTATACTTCAAAGTTTTCTTGGATAATATGGCTTGTAATGGGATCTGCTCAAGTTTCATTCAGCAGATGGTTGAGCACAGAAATCAACCAGATTGAAATGAAGTAAAAACTGCTTTGTTCACCTTGAAACAATTATTACTTTTAAAAATGGAAAACAGCAGTTTTCATTTCATTTCTTCTGGCAGGGCATTAGGATCATGGGCAGCAGTCTCTATCACCCCTGCTGGTACGCCTGCTTTTCCTGAAACCTAATAAGGGGGAAATGGCTTCTTAGTGAGATTTTTTTTCCCTCACTATTCTGTTCATGCTCAGTTACTATCAACTAATCAACTAATTGTTACAGAGTGTAGAATTTTAGGTTGGTTCTCCCCTGTCTCAATATGAAGTCGGGAAGTGTTGCATACTTCTTCAACTCTTGAAAACTTTGGAGGAGTCTGTACTACTCACTCCCTGTGGCCCTCCCCACACTGGCCACCATTGCTCTTGCTGCTGAAGATATGGAATGTCTGCCCCTACCTCCTCCTATTGGATTTACTCAAAGCATCAAAAATTGTAGTCTTTGAAGAGTAGCACCTTGTTTGAGATCAGAGTTGGCTCCAGGTTGATGCCCTACATGTTGTGGCTTGAGGGCAATGAAAGTCCTTTCTATGCCCTTATGACTGATGAATATGACATCTTAGCCTTTTCTAGTTCATGTGACAGATTGCTACAAACACATTTTAAATGAAAGGTACCTTGTCTGCCATTTGCTAGTAATCCAAACCAACAAGCATTTCATTTCTTACATGTCCATCATGTACCAAGCATTGAGCCAGATGCTAAGACACAGAGAGCAAAAATGTAAGAGTTCATACTGTCAAGGAGCTTACATTCTATTGAGGGGGATATAGCCCCCAAGAATGCAGATATTTATAAGATTGTTTGAAGACAGAAAAATCAGAAAAAGTATTTCCATTTGTAGGAGCTAGAGTAAGCGCTTTGACTTCAACGATATTAGGGCTGCTATTTCAAGCATAGGAGATTTGTTGTTTTTGTTACTATTGTTGAGTTACTTCAATTGTGGCTGACTCTTCATGACCCCATTTCAGGTTTTCTTGGCAAAGACACCGGAGCGGTTTGCTATTTCATTCTTCAGCTCATTTTACAGAAGAAGCAACTGAGGCAAATAGTGTTTAGCAACTTGTTCAGAGTCACATAGCAATTGTCTGAGGTTAGATTTGAACTCAGGAAGATGAGTCTTCCTGACTCCAAGTCAGGTGGTCTATCTACTGCGCCTGTTATCTGTTATGTCTTATGCCCTAGGTATAGGAGATAACCTGTACAAAAGCGTGGAGGTGGGAGATGACATTAGTCAAAATCAAATTAACTCAGATGTTTCCTCAGTTTTTCTTATTACTTAGTTAACAGCTTATTTTTGCAGGGTGGGGTGTGGGGGGAGGAGAGGGTTAGTCTCAACAAAAAGCAAAGGGTGGAGGTGAGTGAGTGAGTGAGCCCAAATGGTATTCAAAACCTTTAGACCCTGTGTATAATTCTGGCATATAGTGTGGTACAGAAAGATAAGAGTTTGAAAGGTCACACATGACTATTCATTTGGCTCTCTCTCAGGACTAATACATGACAAGTATTCTTTGCATAGTGTTTACATTCTTCGGCTCTTATCAGAAAGAAGCAGGAATCCAGCAACTGGTTCCAGGCCCACAGTAAGAGATGGGCTGATTGCATATGCTGCTCTTGCCCAGAGCAGACTGATGAACAATGGAAATTCCGTTTATGAAATGCATTGTGCTTTATATCAGGACAGCTGGGCCTCAAATCCCAAGGAACACCCACGTGCACATGACATGTGTCTGAAACCCAATCTCCCTCAGGGGGCGTGGGCTAGGGGCCTATTTAAATGCCATGTTTTAGATGCCCAGAAATCTGGGGCCACAGTTGCAGCTGGTCCCCTTATTTTAACTTCTCAGTTTCTATGCGCAACAGACATTGGCTGATATGCATTTATATGATGGAGATCTTTAAAAATCTGGTCTATTATAAAATTCAAACTTATGAAAATGGGGAGTTCTTGAGAAGTCTCTGATTCCAGTCTTCTGCCCACAAGTAGATCCATGCTAGTCTCCTATTTTAAAAACATCTCTGTGGATAAGAAATTCTACATTTTTGTTATTATTATGAAAGATATTTTCAAATTGTTTTTTCCCACCACCACACCAGAATATTTGACTCTCACTCAATTTTTCATTAAGACTGTAAACTCACAGAAGCATTCTTTCTCCTTATTTCTCATTTGCTGAACAACTTGATTTCTGTGCTTGTAGTCAGTCTCTCCCCTAGAGTTCTTGCTACTTACTGCCCAAAGTTCAAAATTGCTATAAGACTTCAAGGTTACTTGTTGCTGTGGTCAAAAGTTCTTCCTTCTATCAATCCAACATCTCTCTTGCTTTTATTTATGCCTTTTTGCTTTGAGTATGTAGAACCAGAGCAGAGGTTCTCATATTTCTTGGTCTTCTTTTATGCACTTAAAAATTATTGAGGACTATATATATTGTATGTATGTAAATATATGTATACATACATATGTATGTATAGGAGGGTGTATGTGTATATAAATTCATATGTGAGTGTGTGTATATGTGTATACATGTATACATAGAGGACACAGGATCAGTTGAATAGGAAGGGATGATATCTAAAAAATAAAATTAAAAGGTGAGAGAGGAACATATTGGGAGAAGGAGAAAGGGAGAGATAGAATAGGGTAAATTATCTCATATAAAAGATGTAAGAAAACTGTTACAATGGAGGGGAAGAACAGGAAGGTGAAAGGGAATGGGTCAACCTT
>CM053595.1:200597103-200609394 GCA_028646575.1 Pseudocheirus occidentalis | reverse complement strand
GAAGGTGAAAGGGAATGGGTCAACCTTACTTTCATTGAATTTGGCTTAAGGAGGGAATAACATACACACTCAATTGGATATCTTACCTTACTGGAAAGTAGGGGGAAGGGGATAAGAGGGGGGATGATAGAAGGGAGAGCAGATTGGGGGAAAGGGTAGTTAGAAGCAAACACTTTTGAAAAGGGACAGGGTCAAAGGAGAAAATTAGAATAAGGGGGGGGTGGGATAGGACGGAGGGAAATATAGTAAGCCTTTCACAATATAAGTACTATGGAAACGTTTTGCATAACTACACATGTACAACCTATATTGACTTGTTTGTCTTCCCAGTGGGGGTGGGTGAGGAGGGAAGAAGGGAAAGAATCTGGAAATTAAAGTTTTAAAAATAAATGTTAAAAATATTGTTTCTTTTACATGCAACTGGGAAATAAGGTTTACAGGCATTGGGGTATAGGAATCCATTTTGCTGTACTAGAAAGTTGGGGTTGGGTGGGGGAGGATATAAGAGGGAACATATTGGGAGAAGGGGTATTCAATAGATTTGTTATCTTGCTATCTTGTGGAAATGAATGTTGAAAACTAAAAATAAATAAATGAATTGGAAAAAAAGTTATTGAGGACCACCCAAAGAGTTTTGGTTTATGTGAGTTAAATTCAGAGGCAAATTAAAAACAGTTCTTATAAGCTCAAGAGTTTATTGTTAAATTTTTGGTGTGAGCATTTAAAGCTCAGAAATTAGAAAATGCCACAAATCAAGGCTTGATGTGTTGTTTTGCAGATTGTCTAGACTTAATAAAGTGAGAGAATGCTAATGATGCTAAGTTTAAGAGTGTCCTCATACATTTGGGGGGGGGAGTAGGGAAAGCTGGTTGTTAAACATTAACTAGAACACTGTTGGTTATATCTATTAATATTTACCACGTTAGAAATGAAATGTCTTAGTGTTATTATGGACACAGGACCTCTTGAACTACCTGAAAGGCTCTCAGGGACCCTCAGGTGACTAGACCACAGTTTTCAGAACCAACGAAATAAAGTTAATCTGTTTACATTGGTGTTGTCCCTAAAATTGCTTTTTTTTTGTCATTGTAAACTGTTACTGGATAAAAACAAAAATAACATGATTGATATAGTGCCTAAAGACTTGCAAAGTGTTTAGAGATGCCATCTTATTTGCTTTTCCTGAAAACTCTGTGGTGCTGTCATTATTCCCATTTTATAGTTGAGGGAACAAAGGTTAGGAAAGGATATGCAACTTTTGCATGGTCAAACAGCTAGTAAGTATTTGAGGCAGGATTTGAATCCAGTTCTTCCTCACTTAAAGTCCAGAATTCCATCTATTCTGTTACCCAGATACCTACTGACAGACTGTTCTGATAAACAATATTAAACCTCTAATGTTTCTGTCATGATTAATTTAGAAAGTTTTTTTTCTTAATGCTAATACAAAGTTTCATAAGAAGACAAATTTGGATGTTTGTTATCCTTGGGTGTTGATAAAATACCAATATGAGAGAACCTGTTGGTGTACCAGAAAATTTGAGATTATAAGAGAAGTGGACTGACGGTACTTCAGATCCTGTGACATAACCAACAGGTAGTCAGCTGGCCTTGGCTTGAAGACTTCTAGCAAAGGAGAGCCAATTACTTCCCCATGCAGCTCATTCCTCTTTCATTAAATTCCAATTATAAATCCCAAATCTGCCTCTTTACAACTTGTGTCCATTGTTCCTACTTCTGCCTGCTAAGGGCTAAACAGAAGTCTAATAAAAGATGCCATTTATATAGACCTTAAAGATTTACAGAGCACCCTGGTCATGGTAATTTAAATGGGAAGATCTTTCCCATGCACTGATAAGCCCGTGTGTCCTGCTTGAGTCACATGGAAGCTTCAGTCACATGAATCTGTGGGGGGAGGAGTTTGCCCAATGAGGGGAGTGGGAAGGGGTGGAGCAAGCAGGGTAGAGCAGAGCTGAGAGGAAGTTGGTCAGAACAGTTACAGCTGAGGGAGAAAGGGGAAGCACGCAGTGAGTTGTGAGTGTTTGTTTGTGGGAAGGCTCTAGCAGGGGGAAGGCTTGGGGATGGCAGCGTCTTCTGCATTGTTATTGTGTAGAGAGTTCTTTGTTGCTATGATGGGTTTGGTTTTCTGGTATTGGGAGTCAGTTTTTTCATGTCTGAATAAATGTTTTGTTTCTATTTGGTTCTTCCATGTGGAGAGTGTGTTATATTCTATGATTCAGAATTATGCCAGTAGTTTCATAGCTACTGTAATCACTGTGAATATTGTGTTGGCACTACAGCCCCCACATGGTATCTCACTGGATTCCCATTTTACAGATAGCAAAATTGAGACTCAAATGAAGTTACATGGCCATGGACACACAGCCCATAATTGTCAAAGCCTGGATTTTAACCTAAGTCTTTTTTAGTTTCAAGTCTGGCAAGTTATCTTTTATTTTGTCTACACTTAAGATCAATCTGTTCATACTGAATTGGACATGAACTACAATGTGATGGGCCTATTTGGGGATAGTTAGTACCCAGAAACTAACATCCCAAATGGGGCAGGGTAGGCATTTAGGAAAGGTCCCAGCAGAAGGCTATACTAGAAAATCTAAACATCCAGGCAGTCAGCATCCAAGAGCTCTAGACAAGTCAATGTGTTGATACCATACTGTAGATAGCAGTAGGAGCATGTGACAGGTGATAGGAAAAGGCCAGATAAGTGGGCAGTTGACTTCAATAGTGGACTGTAGCCCATGGCATCAAGATAGGGACTTAGTTAATTGAACAGAAAGAAAAGGGAAGAATTTAGCTACAAAGATCAAGACAAACACCTGGAACCTGGGTACAAGGTGAAACCAGTAATAAGACCAATTTGATGTTGTAATCTACCATAGCTATGGATCCAGACTTGCATTCCCCTAAGTTCCGAGATCCTGGGAAAGTCCTAGGGCAGTGAAGAGACAGCAGTTATAGCTTAAGCATCCTAAACTGTGGAGACAGGTGGACCAAAGAATTTATGGAGCAAGACCAGTCACTGCACATTCTTATAGCTAAATACATAGATTTTGCAGTCCCACACAAGTATTTTAGCAACCCAATCTATTTGCAGTGGAAATAGAACAGCTTTCAGAATAGGACTCTGTATACATGGTATGACTTCTTCACCTCTATCTACCTCACAGAATCCCTAGCTTACTTCAAAACTCAACTCAAATGTGCCTCTGAGAAGTCTTGTACTTATCCCTCCAGTTGCTAGTGTTCACCTTCAGGAATTAGATTTTATTTACTTTTTGTGTATTTTATGATGAGAATAATAGCTCATATTTCTAGAGAATATTAAGGTTTACAAATGCTTTCTTCAGTCTTATGAGATTGGTCATAAAAATATCAACATCCTCATTTTAAAGGACAAGGAAGCTCTCCATGCCCAAAGTTTATATAACTCTATGACAAATACATATTAAATTAACAAAGGAAAATTTTATAGAACTTGAGAAAATAATAACAAAATTCATTTGGAAAAAACAAAAGGTCTAGGACATCAAGAGAAATGATGAAAAGAACTAAGTATAAAGGGAGAAGTAGCACTTACATATTAATATTAAAGAGTTTCCCCTATTTGATATAAACAACTGGGAAAACTGGAAAGCAGTTAGGAAGTAAGCTAAGACCAACATTTTACATGACACCTTGCCATATATTCTTAATGGATATATGATCTTAACGTTAAAGATCATACTACAAAATGTTAGAAGAGAAATAGATAATCTACCTCCTATAGCTATAGGTAAGTTGTATATTCTTAACCAAATAAGAGATAGAGACAATTACCAAAGATAAAGTGGATAATTTTGATTACTTAGAATTGAAAAGCTTCTAATTAATGCATTTAGGATAAGAAGGGATAGTAGTCAAGTAGGAAAAAAAATCTTCATATCAAATTTCTCTGATAAGGGATTGTTGTTTAAGATGCACACACAAAGTATCTATCTTTCTATCTATTGATCAATTGATCTATCTCTCTATCTGTTTATCTATGATTAGTAGACATTATTCAATAAATGGACTGAGGATAGGGAAAAGAGCTACAAAGTACTTACAACGACATTAAAAAAAAACACCTTCAAATCACTAATAATATGAGAAAATGACCCTGAGGTCATTTTCACCCTGCAAACTGGCAAAATTGACAAAAAATTGCAATAGTAAATGTTGGAAGATAGACACACTAATTTGTTGTTGTTGGAGCTGTGAAGTAGTACAGGAATTTTCCAAAACAATTTAGAATTAAGTGAATAAAGTGAGTAAAATATTTATACCCTTTGAATTAGAGCCTCCATTCCTGGGTTTATATCCCAAGGAAGTGATTGATTAGAAAAAAGTCCCTATGTACTCTAAAATATTTATAGCAGCACTTTTAGTGATAACTGAGATTTGGGGGGAAAGAGTAGATGTCCATCCATTGGGAATGGATAAACAAATTGTGGTAAAAACAAAAACAACAAATTGTGGTACATGAATGTAATCAAATACTACTTTTCTATGATGATATATGTGTTGAATATAGAGAAGCACAGAAGACTCTATATGAACTGATGCACAGTGAAGTAAGCAGAACCAAAAGAAGCAGACAATATACACAGTAACTACAACAATATAAATGGAAAGAATCACACATAAAAAGCAAAAGGAAACATGAGCTCTAAATCATTATTGATTAGAGAAATGCAAATTAAAACAACCTTGAGATATCATTTTAAACCTTACAGATTGGCTAAAATGATAGAAGTAGAGAGTGACTAATGCTGGAGGGGATGTGGAAAAATTGGGACATGAATTCATTGCTGGTGTAATTGTGAACTAAACCAACCATTTTGGAGAACATCTGGAATTATGCCCAAAGAGTTATTAAATGATATTCTTTGACTCAGCAATACCACTACATAGTCTGTTTCCAAGATAATTATGGAAAAAGGAAAAGAACCTATATGTTCTAAAATCTTTATAGCAGTTCTCTTTGTGGTGGCAAAGAACTGAATATTGCAAGGATGCCAACCAATTGGAGAATGGTTGAATAAATTGCTATATATGATTGTGACTGTGCTGTGAGAAATGATGAGCTCGATGATTTTAGAAAAATATGAAAATATTTTCATGAAATAATGGAGACTGAAATGAGCAAAACCAAGAGAACATTGTTTACAGTAACAGCAATATTGTTTTAAGAACAGCTTTGTGTAAATAAGTTATTTTAACAATTATAAATACCCAAATTAACTATAAAGGACATATGAAGAAAGATATCTATATCCAGAGAAAGAACTGATAAATAGAAATATGTATAGAATTATATATATATATACACATATATGTATATATACACACATGTATACACATATATACACACATATACATATATACTCATATATATATACACACATATGTATGTATGTGTGTATATATTTGGGTCTAATGGTAGCCATCTCTAGGGTGAGCAGGGGGAGGGAGGGAAGAAAAAAAGAAGTTTACACAATAATTTTAGGTTGTATATTTGAAAGGATCAGCAAATTGTTCATAGTAAGTTTTCAGTTTCATATGCAATCATCTTTTTTATTGTACCATGTTAAGGAAATGCTTGTTTTATTCTATAAATTATAAATGAAATTTTCAAAGGTAAACAAATTATAGAGATGAAACAGGATTTGAATGAAGAGATATCAGGAGACACCTCTTACCTATTCTTTCATGGATGTGAAAGGTTCATAGATGTTATACATTACACATATTTTCAGACTTTTTCAATGTATATTAACAGCTCTGCTGACTTTTTTTCTCTCTAAAAAGTACTATCTGTCATATGGAATGGCTTTCAGGGAATGGGACGGGTAAGATATAGGGTGATATAAAAAGTAGAAATAGTAACATTTTATTTTAAAAACTCTATGATACTTCATTAATGTTAAACTTCATAAATATCTAAGTAGTTCTTATATTATATTCTTCAGTATTTACAGTGTGAATGCAACTTTATTATTTGGTCAGAAGCCGTGAGGAGACAATGGAATGCTCTTGCTCCTCACCTCTGCCTTTTAGAAATTCCAAGCTTCCTTCAAGACAGCTCAACTGCCACATCTCTGATCCTTAGTTGCTAGTGTCCCCACTCCCATTTCCCATGGCTCCCATTGTATATGTTGTTTGCCTCCAAGAAAACATAAATTTCTTGAAGGCTGGGGATATTTTGTTTTTGTCTTTGTATTTTCAATGCCTAGCATGGTTCTTGACACAGAGTAGGGACTTAGTAAATGTTTACTGTATTAATGAATGAAGAACTGAGAGGCATTTGGATTTGAATGAAACTATATGTATCACCTCCAAGTCCCAATATTTTTTTTAAAACAAAAGTCTGAATTAGTGTTTTTCTTGGTTTCTTTCTGAAGATATGTCAAAGCAGGGAGAAAAGGACTCATTAAATTAGGTCCCAGACTACTTACTTTCTTTGTTTTGTTTTGTTTTGTTTTATTTTTTGGTAGTAGAAATAAGAAAGAATTAATAGTCATCTAATCCATTCTCCTGCCTCAAGGTAGAACTAGGCCTAAATCACATGAGACTAATGCTAAGTAATGAAACAATCATTTACCCCTTGCCAAATGCATATTGGGCCTCAGGCCTGTGTCCACTGATTTAAACAGAAATCCCAGTCTTGGGTTTTTCTAGGTTAATACAACTCTCATGCCACAATTTGATAAATTTCAGTGTTGAGAAATATATGTTGGCTTTTTCTCATGTAGGAGAAATTTTTTTCCCCTTACATTTTTCAGATGAAAGAGATAGCAAACAAACAAAATTTTCCTCTCTCTGCACACCCCTATTTTCTTTTCCCTATCTCCCCATCCCATAAGGAGACTTATATTTATTTAGGTCATTTAGTCTTTCCTTCCCATAAGTACCTTGTTTTTCCTAAGTCAATAAAATAAAAATCCTAAAGGAAACATTTTTAAATGCTATGGCTTTTTCAGACTGTCTCCTTACTTACTACTCACTTGTGCTGACTTGTTTAATAAAGCTTCTCATACCTATCAGATTAGTTAAAGTGATAGAGACGGAAAATGACAAATGTTGGTGGGGATGTGGAAAAATTAGCACACTAACATACTGTTAGGGAACTGTGAACTAATCCAGCCATTTTGGAGAACAACCTGAAAGTGTGTCCAAAGAGTGCTATAAGTATGTATACCCTTCAGCTATATTCATAGCAATACCACTATGAGGTCTGCTTCCCAAGATGATCAGGGAAAAAGGAAAAGAAACTATACGTTCAAAAATATTCAGAGCAACTCTCTTTGTGTTAGCAAAAAACTAGAAATTGAGGGGATGCCCATCCGTTAGTGAAGAACTAAACAATTCATGATGTACGATTGTGATGGAATACTACTGTGCTGTAAGAAATAATGAGCAGGTTGATTTTACAAAAACATGGAAAGACTTGCATGAAATAACGAAGAATGAAATGAGTAAAACCAAAATGGTCTTGTATATAGTAACAGCAATATTGTTCAAAGAGTATCTGTGAATGACTAAGTTATTCTGATATCATAAATACTCAAATCAACTTCGAAGGACCTATGAAGATACTATCTACCTCCAGAGAAAAAAAACTAATAAATAGAAGTATGGAGGCAAAACCAAGATGGCAGAGAAAAGGTAGCAACTTGCTGAGCTCTCCCCCAAATCCCTCCAAAAATCTTTAGAACAGGTCCGGAAGTGACAGAACTCACAAAAGGATGGGGTAAAATAATTTTCCAGCCAATGACAACTTAGAAAAGCAGTTTTCCACCTGTGGGTTGTGACCCCTTTGAGGGTTGAATGACCCTTTCACAGGTGTCACAGGAGTCACAGGAAAACACACATTTCTGATGGTCTTAGGAACTGAGACACTGCTCCTCTGTCTCTAGGCAGGTCCGCCCACATGCAGAAATGCTCACATAAGAGTGTTAAAGGGTCGTATGTAGCACTAGGAAGGTTGAGAACCACTGACTTAGAAGATCAGTAGGAAAGGTCTGGGTGAGAGTGGAGCAGAGTCCAGTGCAGGCTGCCCCAGCACAGCTGCAAACAAATAACAGTCCTTGAGAGGCCCTAAATCAGCAGTGCCAGCAGCTGCTTCCAGAGCTCTCAGCCCACAAATGCTAAGGGGGTCAAAAAATTGCTCAGAAGGAAATTACAGGGGTCTCTTTGCTGGTTCTAGGGGCAGGACAAAATAATGGACTTTGACCATTCTCAGACTGGGGTTGCAGTACTGGATGGGAATCCCAGGGAAAAGAGGAGCACTAACACACCGGAGCTTGCTGCCACAGTACTTGTCATCACTCAGAGACCAGAGAACAGGCTAGAAGAGTAGGGAGGATGTCAGGGAGCTGAATAGTAGCTGGGGCTTCTTTGAATTCCAGGAAAAACAAAACAAAACAGACAAATGCTCCTATAACAGTCCAGACCAAGCATTTTTTAGCATTATTTTTTTAATGCTCACCTCTGGTCAAATCCGCACTCTCAACCCCAAGCCCACCCCTCAAAGGTAGAACCTTTCTCCAGTTAGAAGCCCAGTTCTACACAAACCTCTTCTATAGGAAGCATCTCTAGTCAGAGCAACTGACTTATGATCCCTTTAGCAAGAGGTTGGTGACATTTCAACTTGCTTCTGTACTACTGCTTGAGAATACTGGCACCAGTCATAAAAAGTGTTTGAAGACAGACAAGATGAGGTGTTGGTCCAGACTTTTTCTTTTGGGTGTTTTTGATGAGTCATTAATAATAAAGATAACACTTAGGTTTGGTGAATCACATATCTTCCTAGAAACTTGAAGCTTTCAACTGATACTATCCTTCTTCACAGTCCTCCAGGAAAGGATGGAAGAAAATGTCATTGCTCTCATTTTGTGTTTTTGAGAAAATTGAGGCCCCAGGGCCTAAAGCTATGTGACAGAGATTATATTGAACCTGAACCAGACATTAGAATGCTAGTGCTGCCTTGAGTACACCACAGGTCTTAGTGTATATAGCTTTATTTCTAGTCCCAACTCTGTAATTGGATGTTACAGTGGAAGGAGCACTAGCTCTGAAGTCAGAGGATCTGGGTCTAAATCCTGACTTATTACCTGTGTGGCCTTGGGCAAGTCAGTTAACTCTTCATCTGTGAAATAAAGAAGTTGGATTAAACAGCTTCAGAAGTCCCTTCCAGGGACTAATTTTAAGATCCAATCAACTGTTTAACCTTTTGCAAATGTATTAACATTGGTAGGACTCAGTTTCTTCTTCAAAACAGATATAGTAATGTCTATCTCATAGGGTTGGTATGGATTTAAAATGAGATAAAATTTGTGCAAATGGTTTGACAAGTTAAAGAAGTATTCACGTCTAAGGTATCACTCTGGCCCTTACTTAACTTAACTGTTCTTGTTAGATTAGTATTTTTCAAAGTGAAGAAACCCAGGGGCTTCTAATAGCCCTGTGTGTGTACGGGTTCTTCCAGGGACCAAAGATGACATTATCAGGATGAGAGTGATTACTATCACCTGTATTTTTGGCCTATATCTTATAGAATTATAGAATTCTCATTGGACTCAGATGACTCTGGAGGAAAGAATGAGACTGATGACTTTGCACAGCCCAGCCTTACTTAAATCCAATTCACTTGCAAGTTACTTGTATCACCCTCCTGATGTCATTGATCCTCTTCAAGAATGAAGGACTAACAACAACAAACATCAAGAAGTTAAGATGTAGAAAAGTTATCTGAGGCTCTCAGATTTTAGGTGTGTGGGGGGTATGGGGACTCCAACAATCCCCTACCCCCAAATTAAAAGTCACAGATATCTCGAGGGAAGAACAGGAAACTTTTATTCAGTTCTCATGAGAAGAGGGCCTCCTTTCCACCATGACAGACCAGTGGAATGAGGCATGTTACAGAAGATAAAACAAGATTATATACTTTAATACAAACAAATCCCCTCCCACCACTACCCCTCATTCCCATTGATTGGTTGGCATACAGACTTACAATCTAGGCACAAAAAAGACAAAGAACAAGACAGCCCACCTCATTCCCATTGGCTGGGAGGCAGGCTTAGAGTCTAGGCACGAAAAAGACAAAGAACAGGGAAATAGGGTATAGCCAAATCTAGATGTTCCTGTCCTTATTTGGCAAACACTAAAGCAAGGGAGGGTGAAGGGTTCTGAGTTGTGTAATTTCTTTTTTTTTTTTTGAGGGCAATTGGGGTTGACTTGCCCAAGGTCACATGGCTAGTTTTGTGTGTGTGTGTGTGTGTGTGTGTGTGTGTGTGAGGCTGGATTTGAACTCAGTTCCTCCTGACTCCAGGGCCAGTGCTCTACTTACTGTGCCACCTAACTGCCCCAGTTATGTAATTTCTCAGGAAAACAGGACTCAGGTTTCTCTGGTCTCATAAAAGTTTGTCTCTGGTTTTGAGACAGTTTCTCTCTCTCTCTTTCTCCAGTTTGAGGAGTCTTCACAAAAGTGTGTATCCCACTCAGGTGACTTGGCCAGTCACTCACTGTATATAGTAAATTTTATAGGTCATATTTGAACTCAGACTTTCCTGATTCCAAGCCTAGAATTCTATCCCCTCTACAATACTGTCTTTCTGAACTCTAGAGAGACAAGAACAAATGACGTAGAAACACTGCAAAGGGATGGCACCCTTTTTCCTTTCTCCCCTTACATTCAAAGAGGATCTGTAGTAGATTAAGGCTAGGGATCAATATTGCAACTTTGAGTACTGAAAAAAGCAGGGAAAAGGTTTTCTGCTTCATGAAACTTTTTGAAATCAACTTTTCAGGTCCTGTGCAAGATGATTAAAAATGTATATGAGGGTAAAAAAGAGAGGGACAGAAGGAAATATTTACTGGATTCAATGTCCTTCTCTTGGGAGGCTTGATTTGTTGGTACACATCTTTTTGGGTTAGTAAACTTGTATCCATTTGCAAAACTGTTCATCCCTTTCCCATTCTGATCCCTGTTTTGCCTTAGTCAGATAATATTATTATACTAAAATATTTACTTATCTATCTATCCGAGCTAAGTGGTTCAGTGGATGGAAAGATACATCTTTATGACCTCAAGTCCAGCCTCAGACACTTAGTAGCTGTGTGACCCTGGGCAAGTCATTTAACCCTGTTTTCCTTAGTACCTCATCTATTAAATGAACTGGAGAAAGAAATGGCAAACCACTCCAAATCTCTTCCAAGAAAACTCTAAATGGGGTCAGAGAGAGTTGGACATGATTGAAAAATTACTTAATAAAAATCTACCTATCTAAAAATTATACACAGCCATATGCACACATATTTATAAATGTACATGTGAAAACTCACTTATGCTATCATCACTAATTATGTATGCAAATCAGTTATAATTTGAGGTGACTAGAACTTTTCTCTAGAGCATCTTGGGGCAAAGTTCTCTCCCAGGACTGCACAAGAAATGATCTGGCCATTCCACCCTCCGAGCCACTACTACCCCTTCCTTCTCCATCTGGATTCCCATCAGACCATCCTCTGCACCCATGTCTAACCAAATTTGTCCCAGTTGCAAGAATTCTTAGTAATTCTGTGGAAGCACATCCTCTTGTGGGTTGTTTGCAGCTGTTGAAAGATGTTTCTTAATTAAGATGAGAACCTTCTATTGGAAACAGTAAAATGTTGTCCTCAGATATCCTCATAAGTACAGAGAACTCACAATGACCAGTAGACTTTTTTTAAAGGCAAGATAAAGACCATTCTTCTGTGTAAGTTTTCTCATTTGCACTTTTAATGATCAATCAGTTTCCCTTGATTATAAGAACATCTTCTAGTTAGCTTGTTGTCCAGGCTTTCTTTGAGGCTAAGATTGTGGTTGAGCTCCTATGTAGTTCTTGGAACTATTACTCAAGGCTGATGATGTCTACAAATCTGTAGTCTTTCCAACACAATGTGTGGTCCCAATTTAAGGGAGAGAAAAACTCAATGGGGAGAAGGTGAGCAGCCATTTCTCCCACACAATCAGTTCAACAGCTGCCTTGTGGGTGATTGTTTTTGCTTTGCTTCTTGACCTTGTGCAATGGTTTGGCCTTTTTCTTGATTAGGTTAAGCCAAGGAGCTTTTAATATGTATGACAGAGGCTTCTGGGATGTTGGATGTTGTCCACGGAGAAACTTATATCTGTGTACTTTTGTCTAGAAGGCGATGGAAGAGGGAGGGGGAGAGGGAGAAAGTAAGAGAGAGAGAGAGAGAGAGAGA
>CM053595.1:200566867-200590035 GCA_028646575.1 Pseudocheirus occidentalis | reverse complement strand
AAAGTAGGCCTATGATCTGCTTTAAAACATAGTAAAGTGTTGTGGAAAGAGTATTGTGCTCTTAGAGTCAGAGACAAGCAGCAAGGCTTAGTGGATAATATCTGGACTTGGCATCATGGACAACCTAGCTAAGTTTGAATCCTACTGCAGATACTCACTGACTGTATGACCCTGGACAAGTCACTAAACCTCTGCCTCCTTCAGTGTCCTCATCTGAAAAAGGAAGATATTTCTGTCTCCATCTCTCTGTTTCTCTGTCTCTGTTTCTCTGTCTCTGTCTCTCTTATATAGCCTTGGGCAAGATGTCTAACAGCCTCAGTTTCCTCATCTGTAAAAGGAAGATCTTTCTCCATCTCTCTGTTTCTGTCTCTGTCTCTCTTATGTAGCCTTGAGCAAGATATCTAACAGCCTCAGTTTCTTCATGTGTAAAATATGGTTTTATCATATCACCTACCCCAAGAAGTCATCCTATCCATTCTTCAAACTTCTGCTTTTCCCAACATACATTTAAAAGACTTATCTATTATCCTCATTGCTCTTTGCTGTTCTAAGTTTCAGTGCTAAGCATAGAAAGTTGTAACACAAGAAAACTGAGCAGACAGCAGAAGTCACCTAGTGATTCCTATTGAGTTTGGGTCACCAGGAACTATGTCCCAAAAGACTAAAATATTTTCCCATGTGACCAATAAACCACTCTCAGTGATACATTAAAAATATATATAGAAAATGGGAAGGGCATCACAATTCAAAGTGGATAAGCCACCCAATTTTGGGGAGGAGGATAAGCATTTATATCACGTCTACTATGTGCCAGAAACTGCTCTAAGTACTCCAAAATATATTACCTCACACGATCCTTATAATGACCCTAAGCAATAGGTACTATTATTACCCTCATTTTATGATTGAAGAAATGGAGGCAGACAGAGGTTATGATTTGTCTGGGTATGTATATTTGAGAAATGAGAGCTGGATGACTACATATAAAATATTATAAAAGAGATTCTGGTTTAGGTATGAATTGAACTAGATAACCTTTAAGGTTGCCTACATCTCTGAGATTTCTCAATTCTGTACTATCCAGTCAGTCAAAAAACATTTATTATGTAATAGATATAATGCCAAAAGACTAGGATATATATATATATATGTATGTATGTATGTTTGTATGTATGTATATAATGTATGTATTTGCATAGCTATAAATCTAAATATTTTTCTAGCTCTATCCCTGTCTCTGTCTCTCTATTTCTACCTCTATCTCTATCATCTCTACTTCCATCAGTTTGCCTTTAAAAGAGCTAGAAAGGTAGCACACATAAAACCCATTTTTAGCTATTTATACTTTGCCATATATAACCTATAGCCTAGGGCCTCTAAGATTCTGGTTTTTCCACAAACTAGGATTAATCTTGGGGGGCTTATTATTTTTATTTTTCTTGAAGAGGCTTATTATAAGAAGCTGTTTTCTCTCTCTCTCTCTCTCTCTCTCTCTCTCTCTCTCTCTCTCTCTCTCTCTCTCATTGGCTCATTATATCCACATCTCTAATTTGCTTCAGGAAAATCTGTAAATTGAACTCATGTCTAGGATTTCACAGATGTGAATAAAAAAGTTCTCCTGATCTCATACAATCATTCAAGGTAACAAACTTCTTTAATTCACCCCATGGAAGATATAAAAAATATAAAAAGCACTTAGAAAACTCAGAGGAACTCATAAACAAAAAATAGAAAAATATAAAACATTCATAGTTTTTGGAAGGAATTGAAGTTGCGTTTGCCATTGGAACAACCCAGTAGAACCCTAGTTCTTCCAAAGGATTATATATATGGTACATATGGAAGGTAAACACATCCTGAGGCTGCTGGATGGCAGTCCTCTTCCTACTGGACCTAGACTGTCCAAATAACTCACCCAAATAGTAGAGTGGCAAGGCACAAGACCAGGGGTGAGGAACTGTGGCCTTAAGCCCTCTAGGTCCTTAAGTATGGCCCTTTGGACTGAATCCAAACTTCACAGAACAAATCTCTGTTACTAGCCTAGCCCTCCTTTTTTCTGGCTACTTTCCACCCTTGATCCTCTCAAACCCTCCCATTGTCTGTCATCTCCAGGTAGCCTTCAGCTACTTCACACCCTGAATCTCTCATTACTAGAGTCTGACCTCATTTGGCTCCTCCTGAAGACCCTCCCCAAGTTCCTTCTCTAGACCATCCCTAGATTTCTTCCACAACCTTTCTGTATATAAGACCCATCTTGCCTCCATCAAGAGGCAGAAAATTTTCCAGGGCACACTCACTGTGTGTCAGATTATTCTGGCCCACTTGTCCAGTACAAGTGTCACAGATACCAAGGCTTCCTTAACAGTCTACCCATTATGATGAATCTTTAATAAACTTTGCCTTTCTTTGGCTGAGAGAAGACTTGAGTTGAATTCATTTGGCAGGACCCAGCATGTTGGTATTTTGGGGTCTTACATACCCCTAAACCCTATACCTCAACATTTTTTGATTCCTTGACCTCAACAGTATGAGGAACTAAGACTAAGAAATAATATATATGAATGCATGGAAGAAGATGGGTTCTTAAGTTCACCAGATGACTAGTAATCCATTTTGATTAAATGGTAGAGTATAAATGATTAAATGTAAAGTATAAGAAGGATATCTCTCTTTTCTGCATCTCTAAGACCATTTCTTTAGGATACCCAGTGGTCATGTGGTGAACTTTTTCTTTATTCTTTTGAATCAAGAATTGGGTCAAGGGATATTTCTTTTGCAAAGGCTCACTAAAAGTGTTTTCTCTCCTAGAATTTGGAACCCCAGGATATAGGGTTGCCTTATCAAAGAATGAGCAATCAAGGGGGAGAAGGAGAGTGTTGCTGGCTGCCAGGGAGCAATGTGAAGCTTTCAAGTTCTTGGCATCAAAAGAGGGAGCCAGAAGGTCCCAAAGGCAGTTTTCCTTTATTTCATCATTTTGCCTGGGGATATTTTTGCTTCTTCCCTTTCTTGAGTTGTTGTTGTGCTCATAACTGACTGGACTTCTAGCAGTCTAGTCCAGTCTAGCCTAGTCTAGGTTCAGCTTCCTATGTTTATTGCTGAGTCAACTCGTCCCTCTTCCTAGGCTTTTAATAACATCCATCTGTCTTACCTTCTTTCTTAGAGACATTTCCCCAATTTCAGGGATTCCTGTGGGGCACAGGTCATAGAGTGTATCAGGGATTTTTCACTTCATTATACTTGTGGCTAGGGGTCTGTAGCTCCCCAGGAAAACAATATCCTCTGGCTAGGACCTCTCCCAGGAGGGTCTTCTTTTATTTGGTCAGAGAGGCATGCCTTCAGTTAACAATTTGACTGGAATCATAGCTATTCAAGTTATGAAAATCATGGGGAAAGATTTTTGGCTCAAAAAGTTTAGTAATACTCAAAAAACAGTTAAACGTCTACTATCTAGCCTTCCCCTTTCAAAATGCCTAGCTTACTCTGTGTGCGACTTGCATGCACCTAGTAATTATTATGTTTTCTCTTCCATTAGAAAGTAAACTTCTTGAACTCAGGAGTTTTTTGTTACTGTTGTTGGTGGTCTTTTGTTTGCTTTATGCTCCCGCACTTTGTACAGTGAATAGTGCATGGTAGGCATTTCACAAAAGTTTATTTACTGTTTGTTGCCTTCCTCAAGTACTGTGCTCAGAAATGGTGACAGACATACACAAAAGCAGTAGTCTGTGCCTTCAAGGAGTTTACATTCTATTGGAAGGTTTCAATGTGTACACAGGTAACAGGTAACTATAATACAATGTAAAGTGCATAGGATTACAAAGGGAACCAATTATATTGAAATACAGTCATCACTTTCATAAAACAATATTCATGGGACTCAGGTTAAGGGCATCTGTTCTTAAAAGTATAAATGCACTTACAAGAGTTACATTTATCACTAGAATAAGATTATACATATTAGATGCTTATATTTGGGCTAGATTGAAGAATTTCTATAGCCACATTGGCTATGGAAGTGACTTGCAATGTGATACCATTCTCTCCTCTTACACTGAGGAGATTGTGTCATACAGATACCCTAGAACCTGATTTTTTTTTCTCGTTTGTTTTAGATTTTGACATATATCAGTAATTTTGAAAAATGAAAAAATTAACTCTACATATGTGTATATATATATATGTATGCATATATACATGCATATGTGTAGCCAAATTTTATATACTATATTATTTAAATACTATATATACCAACACCTCATTTATCTATTGTCTTCGGGGGAACTGTTCTACCCAAATTAATTTTTTTTTCCGTATAGGTGAATCTTATCCATTTAAGCACTCAGGCTTATAGTATTTTAACCCCTGATGGAATCAGATATAGATTTGTTACACCCTTTCATGATATCTTAAAAAAATACACAGAAACATCATAATGATCCTAATTAAATTTTCTCTTTATGCCTTGGAATCATCATTATGAATCTAAATTGTTTTACAATGATGCCTTTATAAAAAGTTATTACTAGAAATGTACAGTAGAATATATTTAAATGATAAAATTCTGTATTCTAAGATTCTTTTTGGAGTGTTAAACTGGAATTGTTCCCTGGTCTTGTCCTATTAGCTATCATTTTTTGCATTCATATATCCTCATGGGTAGAATGCTTACCCCGTTTAACTTGCTCTGTTCTGGTATACTGAAAAGAGTGCCAGATTTGGAATTATGGGGCCTGGGTTCAATTCCTTGCCTTGCTAATTACCCCCATATGACCATGGAAAAAGACAAGACCTTTATGGGGCTTAGTTTCTTCATTTGTACCATGAGAACATTGGGTTAGATCATTTTAAAATACTTCCCAGTTTTAGATCTATGATCCTATGACTCCTTTATAGCTTAGTTCCAGAGCTACTTCCTTCATGAAGTCTTCTCTGATCTCCTGTGCTGAAAGAGTCTTCTCTTAAATTTTCCTAGTGAAATTTGTCTGGATAGTTCTTTCATTCTTATCATATTCTATCTTTCATTTGCTTCTCTACTTATATCCGTAATCTTCACCTCCATAATCATATCCCCCAGAAGACTGCAAACTCCATTAAGGGCAGGACCATGTTGATTTTATCTTTTCATCTTTCATATAGGTTATTAAATTGAGCTGGACAAAGAAATATGACTTTAAAAGACTTTTTTCCCTCTATAGTAGTAATAGGGAGATTTAGGGAATTCAGACAAGAATAGTAAGAGATATGGACTATTTGCCATTATATTGAATGGGCCCTGGCTTCCATGTTTGTCTCAGTTAGCTGCCTCAATCCATTTCTATAGAAGTGTCTATTATTCTCAGCTAGCCTGCATACATAGGGAACAGAGGCCATGGCAGTTCTGGTTTTTACTTCTCTTAAGAGCACTCATATTTAACTGCTGATTTCAATACTATCCTTTATGTTCTGTTCTGAGTCAAGTCTCTTATTCCAAATTTTGTGTACTTATATCCATAAATTTATTTTAACTCTTAAGACTAAACAAGAGATAATAAAGTGATAAACACTTATTAAGAGCCTACTATTCGCCAAGCACATTGCTAGGTGGCTTAGTGGATAGAGTGCTTGGTCTGGAATCAAGAAAACCTGAGTTCAGATCTAGCTTTAGACATTTATTACCTGCATGATCTTGGGCAAGTCACTTGACCTCTGTTTGCCTTAATCCACTGAAGAAGGAAATGGGAAACTCCACCAGTATCTTTGCTAAGAAAACCCAATGGGCAGTTTTGGTGTGATACGATCCACGGAGTAATGAAGAATTGGATGTGACTGAACCACTGAATAACAATCAAAATGCTAGGCCCTGTGCTAAGCACTTTATAAATTTCTTTTGATCCTTATGGTAACCCTGGGAGGTAGGTGCTATTAATACCCACATTTCACAGATGAGGAAACTGAGGTAAAGAGAGGCTAAGTGATTTGTCCAGGATCATTCAGCTAGTGTCAGGGACTGAATTTGAACTCATATCTTCCTGAATCTAGGCAATGTGTGCTATCCACTGAGCCACCTACATGTCCTCAAGATATACAATATTTTGTGTGCTTGTTTGTAACCATACATTTTGATATTTATGTCTATGCAATACATACACATATTCAGACATCCACAGTGGTATATATGCAATATATTCAACACATGTATAGAAAACAAATGCGAATATACATCTACACATATATGTGTATACATGCCTACATAGGTGTGCAAAACCCTGGCTTGGCCTGACTCAGAGAAGTTGATTGTTAAATTTTCAATGTGAGCATTAATACCTCAGAAATAAGCAAATACTAAAAACCAGGGCTTGATTAATTGTTTTATTGATTGTAGACTTTAAAAAGAGATGGAAAAAATGTTAACAATCCAGATTAAAGTGTGTTGTGGATATTTGTTTTCCCTTAGAGCAGCGGTTCTCAACCTGTGGGTTATGTTCAATTTGTAACAATGAAAGTACATCCTGCATATCTGATATTTACATTATGATTCATAACAGTAGCAAAATTACAGTTGTGAAGTAGCAACTAAAATAATTTTATGGTTGGGGTCACTACAACATGAGGAACTGTATTAAAGGGTTGTGGCATTAGGAAGGTAGAGAAGCACTACCCTAGAGATACAGTTAAATGTTTATGAGGACATATGTGTGTATGTACACATGTGTGCATGCTTGTATGTTTGTATGTAGGTAGGCAATGTGGAACAGTGGATAGAGGATTAGCCTTGACAGCATGAAGGCCTTGGATCAAGAACCCTCTGGCATAATTAGCTGAATGTAAAATCATTGAGGGTAAGGATTGTCTTTCTTTCTTTTGTTTTTTTTTTGTATGCCCAGCACTTAGTACCAGGCACATAGTAAATGCCTGTTGACCAACTGATTAGAGAGAAAAGGGCTGTGATACATTGGGAATTCTGTTTGTTCAATGTGGGGAAAATATGTATTGGCCTGGAAGGACACTGGCCTTCTCAACAGTCAGATGATTTAGTAAACAGATTAGGATTTTGACTTGAAATCAAAACATTCATCAAATGTACAATTGCCAATAGGAATCCATGCGAGGGATGCTTTTGGGTGCCTCTATAGATAAAGTTCCCAGTCTATTAGTGGACTATGTCATGAATCTGGAGAAACTCAAACGTGGGATTTGGTCCATGGGTATGTGCAGGAATAGAAGCTGCATTGGCACAGGGATTAGACAGTGTAATGTGCAAATCACATCAACTCTCAGTGTCCTAAGACATTTCTCTAGGATATAAGTTACAGAGCATATATATCCACAGATGAATGAAACACCTCCTTAAAATATGAAAACCTTTTTAAATGTGGTCACAAAGAGATTCTAAAACTCAAACAGTATAATTGGAGGATTATGAGGAAAAGGTATGGTCAGTATGAGTTGCAATGTGTCTTTGGACAAAGCATACTTTGAGAATATTGTACTCTACACTCTAATAAGGTTGTTGTAATGGGATTGTGTTATGGTAGACCTTCCACAGTGAGAAAGGATCTCATAAATCAGCTAATTTCACTTTCTCATTTTATACCTGAAGAGACTGAGTCTCAGAGAGAAGAAAGGTCTGTATTTAGTGTCACACAGGTAAGTGACAGAGCCCATTTTTGAAACCAAGTCCTTGGATTCTGGATATTGTATCATGTTGTCTCAATGTTATGAATTGGAAAATTGTACTGCTGTCTAATCCCTGTGCCAATGAAGCTTCTATTCCTGCACAGACCAATGGGCCAGATCCCATGTTTGAACTTCACCAGATTCATGAGCAAAAACATAGTCCATTAACAGACTGGGAATTTTATCTACAGAGGTACCCCAAAACATCCCTTGCATGGTTTCTTATTGGGAATTGTACATTTGATGAATATTTTGATTTCAAGTCAAAATCCTAATCTGTTTACTAAATCATCTAATTATTAAGGATGCCAGTGTCCCCCCAGGCCAATACATTTTTCCCTACCTTGAACAAATAGAATTTCCAATGCATCATAGTCTTTTTCTCTCTGATCAGTTGGTCAACAGGCATTTATTATGTGCTGGTAATAAGTGATGGACATACAAAAAAAAAAAAAGAAAATTATTGCCCTCAATGAACTTATATTCTAGTAGTGGAAGATAACATGTAAAAGGAAGTCCATCTTGAGTATGTCCAAATGAGAAACTCTATGCTTCCTTTTTTCTCAAAGAAACAAAACACAATTAGTCCTACCCTGTGATCATGCAAAGGCTTTGTGCTATGTTGGAAAGGATGATAAATTTAGGAATCAGGAGAGTCTTGGATTTGAATGCTACTTTTGATACTTCACAAGTGTATGAATTACTTAATCTCCCTGAGCCTCTCTTTCGAGGCCTGTAAAATGGAATAATAATCCGTAGCTCCTGTAGGGCTTTTCTGGTCACCAAATAAGACATTGTATAAAATGCCACATAGGTCTTGTCTATAATTGCAATTATTAATAATATTGCTGTAATAATTAATTGTAGAAACAGGCCGTTGGTAAAATTGATAGAATGTTAGGCTTTTAAGTAAGGGAGACCTGGGTTTAAATCTTGCTTTCATTACTTACCAGTTGTGGGACCCAGGGCAAATTTCCAAACCTCTGTGCATCTGAAACAATTCCTAGGGCCCATCTACTAAGCTGTAGATCTACTAAGCTGTGACCAGCATGGGTGGGCGAAATTTCAAAAACAAGGAGGCCCCCACACTGACACCATCACAGATCCTTCACATATTTCTGTATTGAAAAGAAAATTAAAAAAAAATCAAACACACCTTTATACTGGCCTAAAGTGACCTAATGGTTGAATGAGAGAGGAAATGAAGAGAAGATGCGCATAGGGGAGAGATGTAGTAGTACTGAAAATTACTATAAACTAGCATTTATATTGCACTTAAAAGTTTGCAAAACACTTCATTTTCATCGTCTCCTTTGAGTCTTAGAACAATGTTGTGAGGTAGAGCAGTCTATAAAACACCAGGATTGATTTCAGGAAGACTTGGGTTCAAGCCCATTAGCTGTATGAGCCTGAACAAGACATCTGATCTTCCTATGCCTCAGTTTCCTTATCCATAAAATCTGAGGGTTAGACTTCTAAAGTCTTTTCTGGCTCTAAATCTGTGGTAATGATGGCTCCAGGTCCATGACTCTGTCCACTGAGAGACAGAGAGGAGGGTCAGGGTGGGGAGAGACAGAAAAAATCAGAGAGAGAAAGAAACAGAGACAGGGACAGGGAGAAACACAGAGAGATAGAGAGATAAGAGAAGAACAAAAGAAAGAGATAAGAGAGGAAAGAAAGAAAGAAAGAAAGAAAGAAAGAAAGAAAGAAAGAAAGAAAGAAAGAAACAAAGAAAGAAAAAGGAAGGAAGGAAGGAAAGAAGGAAGGAAGGAAGGAAGGAAGGAAGGAAGGAAGGAAGGAAGGAGGAAAGAAAAACACACAGGTCATAATGTAAGAGAGATAAATAAATACACAAAAGGGTAGAAAGGATGGGGAAGAGAGAGAAATCCTGCAGCTGGGAGATCCCACTTTTCAAAACAACAACAATAAAAAAAAAGCTAGTTGTGCCAAACTGGATGAATAAAGTAATAATATTTATTTATCAGATAGTTCAGGAATGTATGCTTTCTTTCTCACAGCTGATATAGTCCTTTACCCTGGAAAAATATCAACTGACTGTGTTGGCAGAAGGAATAAATGTCCAGAGCAGCTCATGTACAGTCCATGGGGTGTTATCCCCAATTAACAAGCAACTAATTCCCTGGGAAAGTTGCCTGGGTTGTGAGACCAGAGAGTCAACTTGCAACTTAACAACAGTAATCCTAGTGCTACCTTGGGTAATGGCTGTACAACAAAGTTGTTTCCATGTTTTATACAGTGATCCATAATAACATTATTTTGTTAGTTTGGTTCCAACTATTTCTTTGAAACAGATAATATGAACAAACTTATTTTTGAGTCTCTTTCCCCAGACAGCCACTGATTGTTTGCTATCTACATGGTCCAGAAGTTTGGTACAAGGAGCACATAGTTTAGATTCAAATCCTGACTTTGCTGACTGCCAAAATAACCTTCCTAAAGCTCAGATCTGCCCTCGTCCCTTGCATCCTCCTTCCCCTTCCCAAGACAGCCATCAACGGCTCCTTTTTGCCGCTAGGTTCAAATAGAAACTATTCTGTTTGGCATTTAAAACTCTTCACAGACTGACTCTGATGTACCTTTCCAGGCTTATTTCACATTCCTCTCCTTCACATACTTGACATTGTAGCCTAAAGTACATTAGGGGTTCACTGGGCTGAGCATTCCACCTTCCACCTGCCTTTGCATGCCTTTACATGGACTCTCCCTCATGTCTAGAGTTCACTCTCTCTTCACCTCTGCTTTTTAAAACCTGAGCTTCCTCCAATGCTCAGACAGTACCTTCTCTTACGAAAATGGAAGCCTTTCCTGATCTCTTCCGTATTACTATTCTGTCCCTCCTCAAATTATCATGTCTGTGTTTATCCGATGACATGTTGTATCTCCTAAGTAGAATGTAAACTTCTTGAAGACAGGAATCGCTTTTCAATTTGTCTTTTTATCTTCACAGCCTAGCACAGTGCCTTGAACATTGTCATTGTTTTTCAGTTGTTTGGGCTTATCCAACACTTTGTAATGCAGTGAACCCATGCACGCCTATACTGTTCATGGAGTTTTCTTGGCAAAGATACTGGAGTGGTTTGGTCATTTTCTTCTCTGGTGGATTAAGGCAAACAGGATTAAGTGTCTTGCTCAGGGTCACACAGCTAGCAAGTGTCTGGGGTCATATTTGAGCTTGAGTCTTCCTGTTTCCAGGCTCAGTGCTCTATCCACTGAATACCTAGCTTCCTCCATAGTAATTAATTAATAAATGCTTGTTGCATTTGGATTGAATAGCCATGTGACCTCGGCTAATTTAGCCTCTCTGGGCCCTGGCTTCCCAATGCATAAAATGAAGAGGTTAAATGAGTTAATTTCTTTCAGCTTTAAGGGATCCTATGATTTTATTTTACCCTTCTTTAGAGGCATATCCTAGAGGTGTTGTTGACGAAGGAACATGCCTGCTACTCTTCATTCACATTTTCCTTCAACCTGTCACCCATTCCTGCCTTGAAAGAGAAAGAGAATGGTTAGGGCTGTCTAGGTCTGGAGGCGGAAGAATCATTTCTTTCCTGCCTGTGTCTTTTTTCCTAAAGAATATTTCAAGTCAGTATTTCTTTTAAGACAAGTTCCAGGTCTGACCAGTAGAGGGCATGGCTTACTTAATCTCCAAACTCAGGCTGGAAACACATGCTGCAGTAATTCATCCTGCGGTCAGTCTGGGCTGGACAAAGGTCTTTTACTGCTGCACTGTTTCATATCATTCTACCTTTCTTTGAAATCCATGAAGGTGAGAGAGTATCAAGGCTGTCTGCCATTTGTACTGGGAAATGTAGGTAATATCTTCTGTATCATTATTCTTCAAGATTCTTTATGAGAATCCTAACCCTATAGGCTTCATGCACAACTACTGACAAGCCTTTACTAATTTTCTGCATTAGCTAGAAATATTTTCTCTCCTTTCACCATGAAATCTCATCGTCCTGCGCCATGCTCATTAGCACCTGCGGACCTTCAAAAAAAACATATTCCCTTTGGAATATCATCATCACTTACTTCTCTGTAGACAAATCACATCCATATTGATGGCCCATCTCAAGGCTCACCATTTACATGAAGCCTTCCAAGGTTACTCCCCTGCTTCCCTCCAAGGGATCCCCATCTCCTCAAAATCTCAGCAGCATTCACCGGCATTCAATACATATGATCTTAACACTTTTGAATTGTGGCCTGTGTTTGTATCCTCTCCCCAACTAGCTTTCCAGCTCCCTGAGAGCAGAGAACATTTCTTCTGCTTTCTTTTCTCTACTCTAGCAGGGCTATGGTATATAGATGCTTCATAACAACTTGCTAATTGATGGTGTTTGCATAATCCAAATAATGGGTCAAATCTATAAGATAAGTGATGATACTGGAATTGCAAATATATTTGGGGAAACAGCTGGCCTTATCAATTCCCCTTTAATTTCTTATCCCAGTCCTGGTATTCCTTATCTGCCTTCCCAAATGACCTTGTATTTACTTTGTATAAGTATTTTAATTTACTTGTAGGTGCATATGAAGGCTCCCCTAGTTGATTTAAGTTCCTAAGAAGATAAGGACTATCTCATTTTTGTCTTTGCATTCTCAGTGCCTGGAGCATAGAAGATGCTACATGGAAGTACTTGCAGATTCAGTGATTGACTGATTGCCCCTACTCACTGAGGTTCTCCTACTAATGATGATTCTTAGACCAGAGCCTGAAGAGTCATCACCGTTCCTTGAGAGATGCAGTGAGGTCTCTCTGCATCCAAAATCCATGAAAGAGGAAAATACTGGTTTTCTGGGTTCTTTGTTTTGTTTTCGTTACAAATAAAATGTCATTTTGATCATATACTGATGTCCTCCCACAATCCCTCCTGGATAGGGATGTGAGCCTGAATTCTTAAAGACAATATGCTGTATCATGGTCTACTAAGAAACTGAAAGGCCTCAAGAAGAGGCCAGGGAACAGACATATCTTTTAAACACTAGCCTAGTTAAGTTCAGACAAGTTTGTCAATGGGTTGGCTGCAGAGTATGGAGAATTTTGTAGCCCTACTGCGCGTGTGTGCGTGTGTGTGTGTGTGTGTGTGATGGCTCCCTTTAATGCTCTCATGATGCCTATGGACCTCCGTAAAATAATGCTTTTTTTAAATAATTGAAGGAAAGACTAAATTTCAGTTAGAGGTTCATGAAAATGAAGAAATGATTTCTTTTGTTCCCATTTAAGTTCACAGACTTCCTGACCTAAATTATAGAGGGGATGACATTTATGTAATCAGGTTTTAACACATGCCCAGGCCACCTAAGATGGAGGCATCCAGGTGGGAAATGCCAGAAGCCTGCTTCTGTTTGAAGACATTCTCCATTTGTTCTCCACAGAGAGGACCCTGGTGTCTCCTTTACAGGTGCCTCCTTCTTCTGTGATCTGGGCATATGTGAAAGCACCATTATGTCTTTATCAGTGGAGAATATACTTATACCAACAAAATCACAGGGTCATAAAGTACTGAAGTCTAGGTACTTTTGATATTTCAGTGGCCAAATGACATTTCCATAAGAGCAATCTACCTTGTACCAATTTCTACTCCATGAGGAAGGCTACTGTTGCAAGGTCCTACTTTTTTTGTTTGTTTGTTTTTTATAGTAGAAAAAAGAATCACCTTCATTTGTCATTGAATTCTTTTGTGATCTATGGAATCTATGGACCTCCTATTTTCTTTTTTTAAACAATCCTGCCTTTGTCAGTTCTTCAGAGTATTTTTCTCTCTTTTCTTCTAGTGTCTGTTTTCTTCCATCATTCTGATTTATGTAACAGCTTTCATCTCAAATCATAAAACAACACTCATTCATCCTCTTGGGATCTCCATGATGTAGGCCAGCGGCATGATCTCCACTTGGGATAATCAAAACAAAGATTTTGTAGCTCCCATCGGGTCCCCATCAAGGCAGCCTCAGAGCTGGGAATGGAATCTCCCCTCTTCTGACCCCAACTCTCCCAGTTTGACCCTGCACAAGGCTTCTTCAGCAATATCAGTGGTGAGGGAACTGAGCAGCAATGTATTCAGGCCTACTGCGTGCCTGATTTTGCCCCACAGAGAATCAGAGGAATGCACTGGCCCTTAGAGAATCTCTTATTCACAGCAGAGAAAAGTGGCTGAGACCACAGTCATGATTGTGTTAGCTGAGAAAAAAACAAGAGAGGAAGAGGGCCCTCAAGGTCATGGAATCCAATCTACAGCACAATGCAGAACTCATTTAAACTATGTTATTCAATGTCTGCAGATGATGCTCAAGGCTAGCCTCAAAGCCCTTACATCTCAGGGCTTTGTGGGATCACAGGATTTAGAACTGGCATGGACATTATAGATCACCTTGTTTACTCTCCCTCCCCCATTTTTAGAGATAAAAGCTGCAGATTTAAGGGAGTCAATGAAATCCCCAAAGTCACACAGGTACTAGGCAGCAGAGCCAGGATTCCTGCTTAGTCCTCTGACTCCAAACTTAAATAACAAACCATTCCAAAGTGCTACTGATCTTATTTTCATATAGAAATAAGATTTGTGATTTCTGTAGCATGAGCACTCCTTTCAGGAATAAGAATCAAATCAGTTGATTTGATTTGCCTCAGTTAGACAATATTTCTGAATTTCGGTGGGTGACTGATAGTCAACCTTTTGAGAAAAAAGTATCTCCATTCTTAGCTAGTCTGGTCTCTTAGACCAGCCCCTTGGCTGGGGCTGTACACAATGCTTTTCTAGATTGACAAGAATGTGTCAGAGCTTATGGTGTTTATTTTTTAATTATTTCTGTGATCATAGTTTAATTTGATAAACATTTATTAAGGACCTACTATGTGCCAGGCACTGTGTTAAGCTCTGAGGATACAAAATGAAGCAAAAAAGTTTTTGCCCTCAAGGAGTTTACAATCCATTGAGGAGGGGTATAAGATGCAAGCAAATATATACAAAGAAAGCTATACAAGATTAATAGGAACTAAATAACAGAATGGAGGCACTGGAATTAAGAAGAATTTGGGAAAGATTCCTGTAGAAGAAGGAATATTAGACATAAAGGCTATAGAAGCATAATATTTAGAGTGGGAAGGGACCTTGTAAATGATTTATTCCAAACCACTGATTATGCAGACAAGGGGTTTGAGGTTCAGAGAAGAGAAAAGATTTGTTTAAAGGTGCAGAAGCGATAAGTAGAAGAGCTGAAATTTAAATCCAGGTCCTTTTCACTCCAAAGCCAGTGCTCTTTCCTACCACACAATGTTGGTGTAAGCACTTTAGCTAAAATTCCAGTGAAGTAACTTTAAAAAAATCAGTGAGTCAAAAGCTCTTAAAAAATTATTTTTTTAAATTGGGACACTAATTCATTGTTTGTGGAATTGTGAACTGATCCAACTATTTTGGAGAGCAATCTGGAATTATACTCAAAGAGTTATTAAACCACCTATACCCTTTGACCCAACAATACCACTACTAAGTCTATTTCCAAATATGATTAAGGGAAATAGAAAAGAAGCTATATGTTCTAAAATGTTTAAAGCAGCTCTTTTTGTGGTGACAAAGAACTGGAAACTTCAGGGATGCCCATCAACTTGGGCTGAACAAGTTGTATACAATTGTGATGACATACTACTGTGCTATAAGAAATTATGACCTCAATCATCTTAGAAAACAAATGGAAAGACTTGCATGAAATAATGAAGAGCAAAGTGAGCAGAACTAAGAGAACATACAGTATACTATGGGGGGGCATATGTATACAGCAATAGCAATATTGTATTAAAAATTACTTTGATCAAATAAGTTATTTTGACTTATAAATATTCAAATTAACTATAAAAGACATGAAAAATAAACGCTATTTGCATCCAAAGAAAGTACTGATAGAAATATTTATAGAATAATTTTACATATATATATATATCTGTATACACACATATATACATATACATGCATACACTTATACATAGACATATATACATATACACACATGTACCCACACATATTTGTGTCTAATGGTGGCCATCTCTAGGGGAAAGAGGAAGAAACAAAAAAATTTACACAATAAGTTGCATATGTAAAAGGAATAGCAAAGAATACATGGTAGATCTGTAGTTTCTTATACAATTATCTTTTCTTTTTATTATACTATGATATAGAAATGCTTATTTTGTTCTATAAATTAAAAATAAAATAAAATTTTAAAAATTCTTTAAAAAATTTTTCTTTAATGACCAAAAGCTAAATAAAAACAAACAAAAATACCTCTTTTCTACCCTTTTGCTAGTCTTCTCTCACATCTTTATTTTATTAGAAACAAGCAAAGAGGGGGTGGCTAGGTGGTGCAGTGAATAGAACACCGGCCCTGGAGTCAGAAGGACCTAAGTTCAAATCCGGCCTCAGACATTTAACACAAAAACTAGCCATGTGACCTTGGGCAAGTCACTTAACCCTAACTGCCCTCCAAAAAGCAAAAAAAAAAAAAGAAACAAAGGGTTAAAATACTCAAGTCCATTCAACATCATTGTTGTACTTAGATCTAAGCACAGGATAAAGGAAATAATATTCCCTTTGAATTAATTATACTCCAATTAAAATTTTAAAATTCTTATGTTTACACAAATTTTCATACAACAAGGGAAGGATATTAAAGGAGGAAGGAGAGTCCAACTTGAGTCCAACACTTCTAAACAGAAGTCATATTATTTTTTTTCCCTAGAACGTAGAGAGGTTTGTGATTTCACACTCTGAAATCTTGCCTCCATTAGTGCAGATCACAACCTAACTGTGCTTTTTTGTCCTTTCTGATGTTGTCCATATTTGCCCATAATTCCTCTGGAAAGGCTTTCTTTATCTAATATGTTGGAGCTGTGTGCTCTTATGCATTTACCAGTTTATACAATATGCCATTTACTTTATACATGTACCAGTGTAACCTTTCTGGTTTTCTGTCAGTTATACCTCACTTTCGTTGTGTCCCCAGTCCTGGGAATGGGGACATCATGGTCATGGTGACACTTTTACTTTATTTTGGTTGACTTCAGAGTACAAAACTAAGAACAATGGGTAGAAGTTATAGACAAGTAGATTTCATTCAATATAATGAAAATGTCCTAATAGTAGAACTATTCAAAGTTGAAGGGTGTCCACATTTATCACATTTATCATCAACTCTTTTATCTTTCTTCTTCCTTCCTGGTGTGACCTCATTGAAAGAAGTCTTTTTTTTTTTTTTTGCAACTTTTCTTTGTACCACCAGCATGGAACCTGGTGCATAGTAGGCAATTAAATGGTTATTGGGTGACTGACTACCTCTACTCCAGTATCCATCTTCTTTCTATCTTGTATCCTATTTCCCAGTTCTTTGTTCTTAGTAGCTGTCCATCAGCTGTCAATCATTACTACCTACTATGATAAGTGGAACTGTTTCTAGCACATCTAATGCCTTGGGCAAAGACAAATTCGGTTGAAGTTAAGGTTTAAATGTCAGGATACAAGTTCCTCTGGTTTGGTAGAGGTAGATGGAGGGAGTAGATATAAGAGACTATGGTATAGAGAGAATGCTGTTGTTTATGCCTCTACAAAGAGGGACAAATTGGGTCAGGTCTAGGAGGAAGGGCAGCTAAGGCTTTCATGCTTTTGTAAATTTATTTCCCTGGGACAAAATCAGGCTCGACTTGTTCTAGATGTGGCTCTCCTGTTATATTCAATGTAACTTCAGTGTTATTTGTATTTTAAAAGCTTGAAATGCCTTTCAAGGCCTGGAATAATGAAGTTGCTGAAGTTGTGGTAGAAGAATTTAAAGTTCTGTGACAGGCCACTGGCAGAGCTGTTTTCCTGTTTGTGGTGAGGGCTGAAGAAGAAAGGTTTCCAATCAGTTTGAGGTCACAGTTAACTCACAGAAGAACTGAGAACTAGAACCGTTATCTACTGTTATATCCAAGGATCTATCTTTTCAACCACAGACCTTAGTTGCCAAAAAATATTATATATTTGGACTGTTTAATAGAAAAAAGTTTCATTTCCTCTCAATTCTCCACCTTTTTTAATTTCAAGGAATCTTTGCTTCCATCAGCATCCCAATGTCCTCTACTCAACTGGTTATTTCACTGTGAAGAACTGATATTTTCCTAGTGATAGAATGAGGTCTAGACTTGGAGCCAGAGGGCCTAGATTAAAATCCTGGCTATTTACTATTTGTGCTATCCTCTCCAGGCCTCAGTTTACTCATCTGTAAAATGACAAGGAGGCACTGGACTAGGTCTTTTATAAAGTTTCTTCTAACTCTAAATAATGTACCACTTGTTTCCTATAAGCCTGGGGTCAGGGAAAGGTTAATGAATTTTCCCAGCATTCTTTATCTTCCCTATCCTTTTCCTGACACACCATGGCATTCAACATGTCATGGTCAGCCTTCTGGGACAAATTCCAGCTTTGCTTCATTTCATCGCTAGAGGCAGCAAGTTGCCATTGAACACACAGAAGAGAATCAAAACCTCCAGATTGCCCTGCATTTATTGTTCAGCACCTCTACCCAGTCAGGAATAACCTGGAACCAGGAGCAGCCTATGATAATGGAGAGAGAGGTTTACTTGAAAGGAGTCTCAAGGAACTAGCTAGTCTAGAATAGATAGGGTAGATAGGGAGAACCTGTGAGAATACCTGTTTTCATTGATGGAGGAAGGAGGCAGAAGTGCTGTTATTACAGGGATAGCAATGAAAAGAAATGGTCAAAAGTGTGTATTATCTTAAGAGGGCCCATATCCCAGTTAAAAATTCCCTTTGAGCACAGGTGCATAGTGATTATCTAGGAACAACAGTGATGGCATAAGTAATCATTAGCATTTTCTCATGTCTTGTCACCCTTTCGTCAGGCACTCATCACCCTCATGATGTCTACTGGATGTTCAGGGCTCAACACCCATATTTGCCTAGCTAAGGGAAAGATCCATTGTTTACATTATTATTTATTAAAAATTCAATTAAATTAAAATTTCAGTTCTGACTTTTCTCCTTTCCATCTCTCCTAACCTTCCCAATCCATTGAGGAAGCAAGAAAAACAAAAATTGTTACAAATATGAATAGTTAAGCAAAGCAAGTTCTCGTGTTAACCTTGTCCAGAAAAACAAAAATGCTTTAATCTTCATACTAAGTCAATCACCTCTCTATCATGTTTCACCGTGAGCCTTTTGTAACTGTGGCTACTTCTATTATGTTGATCAGAGTTGGGGGCCAATCCTTTTACCCTTAGGTTTGTTCAAAGTCATCTGTTACACTGGAAAGAATGGATTCATTCACAGATATCTTGTTAATAACTGATAAACTGTTTTAATCCCAGCTAGGATTATTTGTATTGTATTTGCATTGGCCTAAAGGAATAGTCCTTTAATGGTGAGAATTTAGATAATAGGGAAAAAGAGATGAAGGATATGTGTGCGTGCATATACATACACACCTACATATATGTATTTTTTTTTAAGAAGTGAGACTTTCCCAGCAACCCTAATTTTTACCACTCAGCACTCCATTACTTTGCCTACACAGAAGGTTGGCCTTAGACTCTTCCTGACTGACAGGCCTTCCTGAAGTTCAGACCTTTCTGGTAGCAGAAACTCCAGCTGAGGAAGGAGAACAGGATCAAAGAAAAGAAAGGAGGCCTAGAAGCCCGATTCCTTCAGTCAGAATGTCTGTAGCAGATGACAGAGGAGGGATGTTTTAATTATCACATGATTTTGCCCTCCTTTATTTTCACACTGAGACAAGAAGAGCTGGGGAACAGAAAGAGGTCACCTCTTCACCGGATATCCTTTCCTTGGAGACAGATCTAAGGTATTTAAATATAGAAAGAAAACAAATGAGTAAAAGTTAAAGAAACAATTTATAGCAGGGAATAATTCAAGAAAAGTATATTGGGCTAGAAAGTAGATCAGGATTATTTCTGTGTATATAAAATGGACTAGTTTGCTTTCTTTTGCCTACTCACTTTCCTTCTCTTTCTATCACTGGCTCCTGGGAAATGAAAATAATTAATCATTTCTATATAGGGGTTTTAGTTGGAGGCATTCAGTCCTCAGAGTCACCTTGTTTCTGCCCATTTTCCTCTCTGAGTATGATCATAAGGAGTTTCACCAATTTCCCTGTGATCTTACCCTGTGATATTTTTTTTGTCTCTATTAGAAGCTATTTACTCTAACATATGTTGTGAATCTTCCCCTCACCACTCTCACTGTACATGGATGATTGTGTGATATCCTTTGTCTAATCATGCTGAATTTTTTTAAAACTATGTTTTAAATGGTTAATTATTGGTGGAGAACTCAAAGGTATCCCCTCTGGCTCATAGACAAGAAACCACATTGTTTTGGCTTAAGAGGGTAGTAGGTCAAGGAAAAGCCTGGGAATTTAAGCTCTTTAGAGTAGCGACTGTTTCATTTATTGTAATTTCTATCCTCAATGCTTAGCCCCATACCTGAGACAAAATATGTGTTTAATTCATATTTCTTGATGAATTGGTTGAGTTTAGACTAAAGGTAGATGGCAGAGAAAAAAACTGGGAAAATGTTTAGTTGGAGAATTGGAGACCAGCAATGAGATCAACTTCTTGGACGGTCTGCTTAAGTGAAACACTCCAGACTCAGATTAAATACAGACTTCTCAGACACATAATCTAAAAAAGAAAAATAATAGGCCAAGAATAAGTGGTTTGGGGGGAGCTAAATAGATGCATCTAGATCAAGTTTTTTTTTTTGTTTTTTTGTTTTTTGTTTTGAAAAACTTCATCACAGTTTGGTGAAACCTATGGATTCCTCTGAATAATGGTTTAAAATGAATAAAGTAAAATACATACTGTATTTTATATTTTATTGTACTGTAATATATATTTTACTTGAAATAAAAAACATAATTGATGATAATGGCCGCCCATTGTGTTGCAATACATTTATCATTTTTTTAATTTATAGGCCCTAGATTTTAAATATTTGAAGGAAATGTTTATTTGTTAGTAAGAGTTCAGTGGAAGTAAAGGTGTAATATTTTTCTCACCTAGTTAATAGACCCCCCATAAAAACTATTTGCAGCCAAGATTAAGAATTTCTCATCTAGAATAAGGGGATTTAAGAGGAAAACTTTATTTTTTATAATAAGCAGAATTGAAGGGAAGGAAGAGAGTCAGCTATTAGGCTCCTTCCTGAAACAAAGGCTTTACTTTTAAAATATCAGTATTCTTCCACTGATGATATATGACTGTAAACCACAGAACATCACAATCTCTCTGGGGTCAAAATTATAGGTGACCCAAAGGGTAGAGAACAGGCACAGGGCATGAGAAAGTGGCTACATATTGCCCAGAAAGAATTGTGTACAAAGAAAAAAATATCATCAAAGAAATGTGTGACCAGGAAAGGAAGAAAGCCTATCATATAGTGAAATTGAGGGATAACAGGTAGTGAGGCCACAAATTGCCACAAAGTGCTTGCAGACTTATAGGAAGGTCTATGGTGGGATCCTTCTAGAAGATCTGTGGGAGTATGTGAGCAAGAATAGTCTAGCATTAGAAAGTGTGGATACAGATGGAAATCTGCTCTGGTGGAATGATTATCCATGTTGATGGTGGTACTACAGACACAGAAACAGAGGTATTCTTGATGTTTCTTCATTCAAGGTATCACTATTTAGATTCTCAGAGGTATCCAACTTATCCTAAAAGAATAAAGATTTCCACTTGTAGAAATTTTGTTAGTATATTTGTGTGAAGAATCTGCTTCCATCAATTCCATTGTATGAAACCAAGTATGTGATTGCCTGAGATTGGGGAAGCAGAATGGACATGTCTGCATCAAATGACTGTAAGGTAGGAAAATGATCCAACTGCTCTTTCTATGAAGAAATGACTAATTATCATTCCTATTTTAGAAATGCAAGTTATAAAAAGAAAAGGCAAATAGATTATCACCTAGGTAACTAGGTGTCACAATAGACTGGGCCTGGAGCCAGGAAGGTCTGAATTCATTTCTGGCCTTAGATACCTGTTGTGAGACCCTGGACAAGCCACTTAACCTCTGCCATTTCTTCACCTATAAAATGGGGATAATAATAATAATAGAACTTACATTCCAGAGTTGATATTTTAAATGTACTTCATAAACCTTAAAACATTACCTAAACACAAAGAAAAAAAAGAGCCCCTCAGTGATGTAACTCCAGTTAAGTTAAGGTAGTGTATTCCTTTTAACTGCAATCTTTCCTTTGGGAGCTAATACCTGGGTGAACCATACAGATTATTTTGAATTAGGTCACAGTTCATAGAGTCTGGACCTAGAGTCAGGAAGACATGAGTTCAAATCTAGCCTCAGGTACTTACTAGCTGTGTGACCTTGAATGAGTCATTTAATTTCTATTTGCCTCAGTTTCCTCACCTGTAAAATAGAGATAAAAATAGCACTTACCTCCCAGGGTTGTTGTGAGGATTGAATGAGATAATATCTGTAAAGTTTTTAGCACAATTCCTGGCACATGTTGTTCTTATTGATACTGGATACTGGTGGCCATCTCCTTCTCCAACTCATTTGACAGATGAGGAAACTGAGGCAACCAGGGTTAATGACTTGCCCAGGGTCACACAGCTAGTAAGTGTCTGAGGTCAGATTTTAACTCAGGAAGATGAATCTTCTTCACTCACTCTAGGTCTGGTGCTCTATCCACTGAGCCACCCAGCTGCCTCATATGAATCTTAGCTATTATTATTAGTAGTATTATTATAAATTATCATTATTATTGATGAACCTCAAGGAGACAGCAACAATGGAAGGGGAAAAGAGGCACTGACAATGGCTCTGTATTCCTGCTGCTATGCTAAAAATCTCTGTTACTTACTCATCTGTTTAACTACTCTGTTCTTAGCACAGACTGACTAAAACCAATTCAAAGTGCATCATTAACTGACTTCATTTCTCCATCCCTGGAACAAAGCAATATAGTACTGTATAATTGTTCTTTTCCAAGTGGTTTAATAAAGACTGAAGAATTAAATCTATACTGAGCTTTTAATACTTTCCAATGAGAAATCCTCTATGGAAATACAACATGTCAAAGGATAAGATTCTTTTGAGTGTTCTAGGCAGCAAAGTGGTCTATCCTTGGTCTATAAAATATTACATATTAATATATTGAACTTTGCTTTGGAAGATAATGAATGAGTCTTCAACAACCAGGTTGAGATTTCGTTGCCATGAAGATGAAAACTATTGCAATTGTGTTAGTCAGTATTGGTGCTGCCATAGACCATCATAAAACACAACCCTGGTTTTGCTGTCAGGAGTCTTCTGGTTCAAATCCTAGCTCAGACACTGTAATAGTAATCAGTTTATCAGATACTTAGCACTTAGTAACTTAGGGCTAAGTATGGAAGGTGTGAACTCTGTCCATTGTTGAGAAGGTATGAACTCCCCTGTTGACTTGGAAGAAGCCTATTGGCTGAGACA
>CM053595.1:200498939-200566367 GCA_028646575.1 Pseudocheirus occidentalis | reverse complement strand
TCTTCTTCTTCTTCTTCTTCTTCTGTTTTCCTTCTCATCCTTCTTCACCCTCCCTTCATCTGCATTTATTTATAATACATGCATACATATATCTATTCATCTATGTATCTAATTCTAGTTTCTCTTCTTAACTATGGTTTAACATTACCAACTGTCTATTGTATGCCTCCAATTGCATATCAGATAGGCATCTTGAGCATTACAGGTCCAAAACAGAGCACACCATCTCCTCTCTCACTCCTCCCAAATCCTCTTTTCTGACATCTGTATTTCTCTCAAAGCTACCAGCATCCTTCTAGTCATATAAGTTTTCAACTATGAAGCCATTATTTACTCTCCCTTTTCCTTTATGTTTCATATTCAATCATTTTCCAAATCTAGTCCATTCTTCCACACTTTCAAAACGTATCTCAACCTTTAATCTTCTCTCAATTCACACAGGCTCCATCCTAGTTCAAAACTTCGTCACCTCTTGTTTGGTCAATTGTAATAGCCTACTAATTATTATCTTTGCCTCTAGTCTCTCTCCTCTTCCATTTGTACTCTATACAATTGCCCAATTGATATTCCTAAAGCATAGGTCTGAGAACAAATCACTCACCTGTTCCAAAAGTTCTTGTAATTCTCTCTGTGTCTCTCTCTGTTTCTCTGTCTCTCTCTCTCTGTCTCTCTTTCTCTGTCTGTCTCTCTCTCTCTCTCTCTCTCTCTCTCTCTCTCTCATCTAGGATAAAACATAAATTTCTGTTTGTTTTCAGGCCCTTCACATTCTAACTCCAACCTGTCTTTATAGTCTTGTTATCCATTAGTTCCCTTTATGTCTATGTTCCCTCCAACCTGGCCTTCTTGATATATCTTGATTATAGCATTCCATTTCATGTCCCTATCCTTACTTCTGTGTTATAGAATCCCTAGTTTTCTTCAAAAACCTATACAAATGTTATTTCCTTTCAGAAGTCAATTATAGTTCCCCATGTTGCTAGGGGTGTCTTCCTCTGGAAGAGTTTGCATAGGTTTTATATTGGACTTTTTGTGATTATATCTCTCTCCCTTCAAAAAAGAATGCAAGTTACTTAAAGGTAGAAAATGTTTTCTTTTTGTCTTCATATCCCCTGCACCTAAAAGTTTGGCACTTAGAAGTCATTTAATAAATACTTGTGGAAAGAATAAAAAGTATTTAGTGTTTCACTGTCTTAAATGCAAAGAAGTTACCCTTCCCTTGCAGAGAAATTACCCTTAGCCCTGGCCCCTGCAAGTATTATACAGAAAAGTACCCCCTATGGAGAACGGAAACCTCCCCCCCACACACACTTCCTGTACCAACTGATGACCAAATGCCATTTACAAGCAGGTAGGTTTTAGGGGCCTAGAAATGACAGTGATATCTAGACCATGGGCTCTATATCCACTCTGTCCCCTCTAGCAATGACCCAGAACATTAACCCTTGCATGGATTCAATTTGGCAACTATCACAAATAGGTGCTACAGTAGCTTCCAATTCCTCAGCAGCCACAGAGACTGAAAAATCAGAAAACAAAGTTTCAACCACCAAAATTCTTCACAGGATCAAATGATTCACTGGAAGTGGTTTTCTATTCATGCAAATGACATCTCCTTTAATACTGTATTCTAAGGATCACTGGACCTTTGTAATCAGAATTGTAGCTGAGATAGATTGATAGATAGATGAGAGAGAGAGAGAGCTCTACATAAATAAATTGTGTGTGTGTGTGTGTGTGTGTGTGTGTTGTCTTGTCCATTAGAATGTGAGAGCAAGCACTGGAGAGCAAGAGCTGCTATCTAGTTCTATTTGTATTTCCAATGCTCAGCACAGTTGTTTGTCCATAATGACTGTTTAGTATACTTTTTTACCCATTTAGTCATTCGTTCAAAACACAAAATCCAGAATTCTCTTGTGTTTACTTAGGGTAAAAAAAACTGTAAAAGGAGAATAAGCAGCTATTAAATAGTATTATTAAGTAGCTCCTAAGTGCCTGGCATTGTGCTAAGTACTTTACAACTGTTACCTCATTTGATTCTCACAATAACCCTGCGAAATACAAGGTGCTATTTTTTTCTCTGTTTACAGATGAGGAAACTGAAGCAGACTTGCCTGGGGACACATAGCTAGTTAGTATCTATGACAGAGTTTGAACTTAAGTCTTTCTAACACTAGACCCGACACCTTATCCTTCACATCTCCTAGAATCCTTTTTAAAAATAGAAAGGAAGCATACTCTAGGAAATATGCATTATTTGCAAGATAATTAGCAAATAGATTCTCTTGTGAGGTTAGTGAAAACTTGTAGAAACAGGGAGACATTTGTTTTTAAGTTGTTGCTAAAAATGTGCCTTGCCCTTTACACCATGGAACCATAATTTGTTTCACTTGACTACTTGCCTATCAGGGTTCTACCTGACATGATTGCATCTGAATTGTAAATGTGATGATTGCAAGATTTCCTTGGGGCAGACTGAGGATATGTCAGTATGCTAGCTACATTGACGACTAGAGTGGATCTCATCCAATTCATGCTTGGCTACACAAAGTCAAAGGAGTGGATCACTGAGTAGTTTTATGAGGACAGACTTTAAGGGCCAAGCTGTTTAATGTCCAGAGGCTGAGCCAGAATGAGTATCATGCAGCTAAGGCTTTTCCCTGGGTCTAACATCTAAAGGAATTCTTTTAACTTCCTTAGAATACACTTCCTTACCCATGAGTACTGACTGCCCATGACCATCTCCTACAACAGACCTCTTCCCTTCCCCCAAATAGCTCCTCCCCACTCCCTCGGATTATGTGGTCTTCACAATTTTCTATTCTGAAGCTCTCTCAAGCTGCCCATCAGCTTACCCTTCATGAGCTATATGTTCTGAGGCACTGGATCATACTGTTTGTATACCTAGAATCAGAGTGGAATTATAGGGGAAGGCAGTAGATGTTGACAAGAGATGCCCTCTGGATCCCATAGTAAACAGTGGGAATCATCATGGGATCATGATGGAAGGAAATAGATGCAGGAAGTTCCCATTTCCTCCCATCCCATCTCCTCACAGCAAGCAGCCAAATCCTTGTCTGATCCCAGTCCTTATCTTCTCTCCTTTTCCACCATGCCCAATGGAGCCTTCCTCTCTGATTAAATTCTCTTGCCCTAGAAGTCTTTTCACATTCCTTTCTCTTAAAGGTACTTTGACTCTTGGCACTCTCTCTGGGATATCTTTACCTCATGCCCACTGATAGACACATAAAACCAAGAAGAGGAGTTGATGTCTTATTTGATTTCCCCAACCACTTTCAGACTCTCACTCCAGCCCAGGCGGCAGAGTGAACAGAACCATAAGGACTTAAGAGTTAGGAACACCTGAGTCCAAATTTGACCAGATACTTCACTGTGTAATCTTAGGCAAGTCACTTCATCTTTGTATGCCTCAGTTTCTCATCTATAAAATGGGAATAACAACAGCATCTACCAACAGGGTTGCTAATGAGGATTAAATGAACTTATAATTGTATCTTAGCACAGTGCCTGGAAATATGAAACACTATATAAATGTTAGCTATTATTATTACTCTTTTAAAGGTCATTTTATCCTATCCAGATCCTTGTTGCTTGGCACTGATGGATCTTGTAGTTACTCTCATTCCTCCCCAATAAATTCAGTATTTGCTCATCATTTCAATACCTGCCCTGTCTGAATACCCTGGCCTCCCTGTTCCTCCATCTTCTCCTTACAACTTTCTCCTGGCTACCTCCACTATGGTTGAGAATTGTCATTCCCCTTCCATTGCCCTAGGGGGTCTAAATTCAAAGCAATAGTTGCCCAGAGACAGCATTACATCTGCATATGTCTACAAACTCTAACCTGACATTCAAAGCCCTTTATAATCTAGTTCCAAGGTATTCAATACTGACAAATAAACCATCACCTCAGAATTCCTTGTACAGTGCAGCTTTCAGTCCTCCCCCACCTCATTTTCTGAGAATCTTATCGAAGTCCTTTCAAATATCTTACACTGAGTGTCACCCAATATGTTTAGGGGCTGCCTCAAGATCTGTTGACATTCCATGGATACCAAGGGAGCATATGGGCTGTTTGTTGATTTACCACATCTTTCAACCTCAATTTCTTCATTTGAAAAATTAAGTACTAGGACTATATTTTCTCATGGTTCCCTGAAGTTCTAATCCTAACACCCTATGATCAAGCTTAAATAAAAATGTTCAGGTCATTCCTGTGTATGGCATATCATAGATGTAAAATACATGAAATGAGGACGATCATAACAATTAATTTTCATTAATACCAGTTTTGTAAAACATTATTTAATCTGAACCTCACTCCAACTCTACAAGAAGTCTTTCTAGGTATCACTTCCTACTACTGCCTTCCCTATGAGATTGCCTCCTATTTACACTCTATATCTTATATGTCCGTAGTTATTAGCATGTTCTATACTCCATTAGAACGAGAGCTCCTTGAAAGCAGGTACATTTTTTTTTGCCTTTCTTTGTACCTTTAGTGCTTAGCACACAGCCTGGCACAGAGTTAAGTATTTCAGGGCTTTGTTCACTTAAGCACTTTAGGTTACTGTGGGTATACAAACTCTCTAACAATTAGGACTACATGAAAATGGAATAGATTGTCTTGGGAGATAGTAGTATGCCCCCTGCTTGATCTCTTCAATAATACTGGATAATTGCTTCTTGGATGTGCTGTAGAGGTAATTATTTTTTTCATTTTTCAAGTATGAGTCATGTCTCCTATGATATAGTATACATACACATATGTGGGAGAGAGAATAATATGCATATACACATATAGACATATAAAGGGAACACACTGCATGTGTGTGTCTATATCTATCTATCTATCTATCTATCCATCTATCTATCTATTTCTCTATCTATATGCCTCACAGGGTTATTGTGAGAATGAAGTAGAATAAAATCTATAAATGGCTTAGCACACTGCCTGGAACATAGTAGATGCTTAGGAAATATTTAATTTTTAAAACTATATATGCATATATATGTATATATGTGTGTGTCTGTGTGTACATATATACATACACATGCCCACCTAATTATACATACACATGTGTATGTGAATGCACACATGCATTTATACCTGTGTATATCTGTACATATATGCATATGTGTGTATATATACGTGCATGTGTACACACACATATATACATATATATATATAACTATATACGTGTGTATATGCACACACATATAAATGTAAACAGTGGGAAACAGAGGTAAAGTACCTTGTCTATGCCCACAGAACCAATAAGTGCTGGTGGGACTCATATGCAGGGCTTCTTATCTCTACTCTAACCCTATATATGCTATAAGCGTTGTGACCTACTTGTCCTATGAGTTTATCATGAATAGTTGCTGTTAAGAACTTACAATTAGTAAAATCCTATGCACCTTAGATAAACAGCACCAAATGACTTTATAAGCTGAAAAAATTAGGAAAGAACTAATAGGGAATCCTTGAAAACCAGCTTAGGGTCAGATTTTCAAAGCCAAAATAAAACAGGGAATTGGGACAAAACTCTCCTTGGATTTTCTAATCATTGTAAGGAAGATTTCTAGATTTAATTATCTTAATAATTATCACACCTGCATAGAACTGGTTGTGATACTGCTTATGTGATATCATTACTAAAATCTTACTAGTTTAGACCAATGAACATATATGAAAATTTGGTCTAAATATAAGATATTTTGAAAAGATGCAATTTTACTATCGTGAAATACAAAAAGTACCAGAAAAAAAAGTGATGTCCATTAAATCTTAATGACAACATTGTGTAAAAAATCTCTTAAAATGCAAAGCATTTTGGGTTAGTGATTTAGTGTCACTTTGAAACTCTAAACAGAGAAAGAGAGAGAGAGAGAGAGAGAGAGAGAGAGACGGAGAGATGGATGGATAGATATAGATGGGTAGATAGATAGATAGATAGATAGATAGATAGATAGATAGATAGATAGAGTTATATAGGTCAGTTATTATTGTAATTCATGCATTTTATATGCAAATGATACTGGTTGAAAAAGGAAACATTTAAGTTCTTTAAAAGTCTAAGTAGGCCAAACATTTCCCTTATAATCTTCTGCAACACTTTTGCTCAGAAAATGCTATTTTCATAGAAAATATAAAGATAAACCAAGTCAATCTGACTCCAAGTTATTACTCATTCTCCATTAGTGAGGTCCAAATCCATCATGTTTTACTGGACTTGGAAAGTCTATAAACCTCATTCTGCAGACCTTTACCATATTTTTAATATTGATAAGCAGTACTTGGTTTGAATGGCGAGGCTATCCAGAATCAGATGGGGTTTCTGCCAGCCTCCATGAAATTGTTCTGTTCAGCCAACCTCCTCTGCAAAATAGAAAGCCATGTTTTCATGATAGTCCATAACTTGGCTGCTGATACTGATTTTGCTTCAAACTTGGCAACTTCAGTTTCTGCCCAGAAGCTTTTCCAAAGTTGTTTTTAATTATAGAGCTTAACGAAACATGCAGGACTGTTATTATATGGTCAAAGAAAAGTAATTTTCTCCTAATGGACACTAAAACATTCTTTGTCTAAGGTAGGTTTGACTGTAGCCATCATTATAAAGGACCAGGAAAATTTGAGAACATGTAGAAATTAAAAAGACCTCCAGATTTTGTTCAAAATAATGAATAGTATTATCTAATGGTTAGAATGCTAGGTTTTGAACTGGGTTCATATTGCAGCTGTAATATTTACTTTTTGACCTTTGCCAAGCCACTTAACTGCTATGTCTCAAGCATCTCCCTATTTCTTACCTATGAAGTCATAGGTAGGTTGAGATATATTATATTAAAGTCCCAGCATTGATGAAATAATGTAACCTTTTTGTATTTCTATAGTGAATGGCGCAAGGAAAGCTAAGGACTCTTGGGTGTGGGGATGGAATTCCTTCATGCTATACAATGTGAACAAAACTGGGATTACTCAATGGATTAATTAATACATATTTATTGAGTTTCTATAATGCACCAGGCACTATGCTAGATGTTGGAGAAACAAACATGAAAAAGAAAGATCTCTGCCTTCAAGGAGTCTATATTTTATCAGGGGGTGGGGAGGAGAGACATGCATACTTATAAGAGCAAACAAAAGGAATACAAGATAATTTCAGTGGGAAGCACTAGCAGGTAGATGGATCAGGAAGATTCTCATTTAGATTGGACAATGTGAGGTAAACTAAAAGAAGCTAAGGATTCTAAGAGGCAGAAGTGGACTTAGGAATACATTCTAGGAATGGGGGACAGTCAGTGCAAATGGGAACCAATTGTAGAGTGACCTGGGTGAAAAACAGTAAGATCAGTTGCCTACTCCAAAGAGAACTGGAGGGGGAGTAATAAGACAGAAAAGGTATGTAGGAGTCAGGCTGGTGAGGATCTCACTGCCCCCCATAAAGGAGGATGGATGTCAAATAGAGGCATTCATATTTGGTCCTAGTGGCAGAGAGAGCTCTTGGATATTATTGGTATAGAGGTTAGGATGAATGGTGTGACTGATCATGGCCCTGGGTACCCCATAGGTATTGATTCTAGAGATTATCTTGAGGGAGTCATAAGAAAGAAGTTGAAACCTATGTCAAAATATACTTAAGAGAGATCCCTGAGAGTTCACATATGTATGTGCATATGTATGTGCATATGCACATACATATGCATGTATGTATATATACCTACCTACATACATGCACATGTACATATGTGCATGTGTGTGTATACACACACAGAGGCCATAAAGCATTCCCTCATGTTTGATCCTCAAGATAGAATTACTCTTATATTTTAAAGTCCCTGTGAGTATAACACCTCGATGAAAGTAACATTTATTAATGCTTGAACTATGATAATACCTATATAATGTATGGACACAGATAGGATTTTTTTGCCATTATCTGGAGAATTCGTTGAAGGGAAGACCAGAACAGTCTGTATAGCCTCAAGTCTTGCAAAGTCTATAAACCTCTAGGAATCTTGAGCTTCTTGTTTATATTTTAATGACTTTCAGATTATTTTATTTTTACAGTAAACCTGGTTATTTACTGGTTTGTCCATATACAACAAACCAGTATTAGGCAACATAGCAATAACTGATAGTAGTGGGCTCCGTGTCAGGAAGGATGCCTCCATTTATATCCCACCTGTGATCTCTTCCTCCATCCTGGGCAACTCACCTGAGTAGGATGCGCTTCAATAAACTTTCTAAGACTTCTGTGTGGTAATGTGGTGTAGTGGAAACAGTTGCTAACTGTGGAGTAAGAGGAGCTGAGGTAAAGTCCATGATCTGCCATTTACATCCTCTATGGTCGCAACCAAAGCACTTAAGAGCTCTCTGGGCCACATTTTTTCACCCATTAAATAAAGAGTTGAGTAAGACACTGTCTAAACATTTTTTTCCTGACTTTTTTCCCCTAGTTAAGATCTTTTAAGTCATAAAAGAAAATCACAGATGACTTTTAAACACTAACTACTCAAAGTTCATATTGGGCAAAAAGATCGAAGGAGGAATTGGTTATGTGAATTCTCTTTTTACAAATTTCATTGTAAATTATGGTGTATTGCAATAGGAATGAACATCGCAGAAAAGCAGACACTTCAGAGATATGGTCTACGATCTACACAGTAATAAATCAGATAAACAGACACACCACTGAAAACAGGAAGAGATAAGCAATATTCCCTGAAAAAGAGGTGACAGCAACATGGTGAAAGGGATGCTGAATGCTCTGTAAGGTCATGTCCTTTCTATTTCTGTCAAACTCAGCTGAAACCCATCTGCTATGGTCCAAGTCTGGTTCAGGAAATTCAGAAGGCAATCAGGAAAATGCCTTTTTATTATCCCCTCATGCTCATGATAATAGGTTTATGTTGTATATTTTGAGCTGGGATTTCTATAGAATAACCTTCAGTCTATTTCTCATCTCCTCCCAGTAATATTTGAGGCCATAGACCAAGTTTGACCCATTTTGATGGAAAGTGGCCAGATCTAGGTCTAGTCTTCATAAACATTAATCAGTTAGCCAGTTTAGTCACATTTGTCAAATGCCTACTAAGTGAAGTCACAGTGCTGATATTTCTGTGGAGCTGGAGGTGGGGCAGCATTATCATATAACCAGGGCTTTGAATGTCGTTCTACAAAAAGAAAATGTCATTTGCTTTTCTGCTTTGTGCCTGTTTTCTTATCATTAGCAGATACAAAATGAGTAATTGTGGTACAAGGTCCACAAAACGTGTGGCACAAAACTCATCCAGGAATCAATATTTTAAGATAAATCCAGGTGAGAAGGGAAAAATCAGTACATACAAATCTTTGAGTAGAAAACCCAGGATACAGAGAAATTATTTCTGGAAAATTATGAAACCAGAAGGAGCAAGATGGGACAGGGCTATTGCAGACCTCACCTGGCAACTGGTCACAAAGCAAACCATTTGGTAGCTTCTAATTTTAACTAATTATTCTTACTCTCTTGGTTATATAAATAAATGTGTATGTGTATGTGTGTATGTGTGTGTATACTGGCATCCTGGAATAAAGCTACCATTATTCCACATTGTTATGACTTACTTCATTGGTATCTGTCACAGAGGATAATTAATCAATTAATCAATAAACATTTATCAAGCATCTGTGTCTGTCAAGTGTAGCAATAAGCCTTGATCAGAGAAACAGAGAGGTTGTTCATTTCGGGCTAATCAATTTTGTCCCCTTTTAGCAGCTTTGGTAAAAATTTGTGAGGAAGAAAATCAAGATGAGACTTTTAAGATGATTTGTAGATTTCAATTATCTGTATTATCTCTGTATCCTGTTACCATGACTACTCAAGAGTAGGCTGGCTGTATATGAAATAAACATCATTTCCAGAACCAAAATGTTAACCATAATATGAGACACCGAATACTCACTAAAGTCTGCATTGTATCTGAGTACCATTTGATGCTGATTTGCGCCCACACACACACACACACACACACACACGGCATAAAACTTACACTGAACATATATGACTAGAAAAATAGTTATGGAATATGGATACTATCTATTACATTGTGTGTGTGTGTGTTGAAATAAGTCTATGATTTCACTGGTATAGGAAAATTTCAAGTGAGGAAACTCCTTTTACCAATACAAGTCAGTACCTGTGCTACAATGTATATTCTTAGAACACTGCCTAGGAAACCGAGACATTTAGTGACTTGCACAGAGACATACAACTAGCAGGTGTCAGATTCAGGACTTAAGCCCAGTTCTTCTGACATTGGCTCTATGACTGAGGTATTTAAAGCCCTAGAAGAAGATCTCTGAGTTTGCTTTTTTTTTCTTTTTAATAAATCCCCTGTAGATGATATTTGCAAAGATATAGCAAAGAATTACTCAGGATGAGAAGACAGGGATTTTCTTTTTAAGGACAGAGTACCATCAGCACTAGATCTGGAATCAGAAGACCTGGGTCCACATTTTAGCTCTGCTTTAGAATTATAGAATAAAAAAAGAAACTTGGGTGATTTTGGACAGACCCATAACTAGGGCAGAGTGATCAACGCATTGTCCAGGGAGTCAAATTTGGAAGATGACAATAATAATGTTATTGTTATTTGTTGTCTTTTTTTGTCAAATCTTTATTGTTTAAGTGGGGAAGGTTGGCAGGGTCCAGTTTAGTCCTTTCTGGCAGCAGCCTTCCTCATGGCAGCCAGGACATTGCTGAACTCCTCTCTTTTCCTCTTGGCTCAGATGTGAGTTCCCACCCTTTTTTGGATAAATTTAAGGGCTCACTTATTCTTGGAGAGTATTAACAGTTCCATGGCCTGCTTCTCATAAGGGGCAAATCCACATACCTCCCAGATTATATCTCTCACAAACTCTGTGTGTTTGGTCAAATGCCCATGGTGGTGGCGGCAGTGTGGGGTTTCAAAATGTTTTTGGTAACTTTGTGGCCCTTGTTGAGGTCCACAGCCGTGGGGTACTGGATATCCATGGCTGTGGTACTTCTCTAGCCCCAATGGGCTAGCAAGAACTGGAAGGGCAGAAGGGCTGTCTTTTTCTGTTGTTGTCTAATTGATTCAGACCTGTCCAACTCTTCATCACTCCATTTGGGTTTCCTTGGCAAAGATAATGGAGTGGTTAGCCACTTCCTTCTACAACTCATTTTACAGATGAGGAAACTAAGGCAAACAGGTTTAAGGAGCTTGCCCAGCATTACACAGCTAGTGAGTGACTGAGGCTGGATTTGAAATCAGGAAGTTAAGTCTGCCTGACTCTAGGCCAAGTGCTCTATCTGCTGCACTATCTGTAGCAATAACAGAATTTAGCACCTTTTTTATTTTCTTTTTTGTCTTTGGTGTTGTTTGTGGATCCAGATCTGTAATTTTCATTGTAGTGTTGAAGTCCTTAAGGAAGATTATGTATCCACTGATGTAGATCAGCAATTTGTCTTGGGAAAGTCACAACTTCCCTGGGCCTCAGTTGCTTCACTCCTAAAAACTTTTCAGCTCTAGATCTATTGTCCAAAGAAGCTCTAAGAGACATTGTGGACCCATTGAGGCATCTACACTTGAAAAGGAAAGAGATACATTTTGCTTTGGGCAGTTAATGTGGTCATGAAAACTTGCTTATAGATAGAACTGTTGCGGAAGTGGATCACATTTTAATTGCCTAAGGAAGATCACTAATTAAAGAAAGTCACCCCTACATTGTGATATTTTCTCTTCCTGGTTCCATTTTTCCCACTCATAACAAACTCAATTCATCTGTTTGGTAGATTGGGAAATACTCCTCCGGCTTGAAAGTGTGAAAATGGAAGGTTATTGGTTTGTTTCCTCATTTGTCTATCTGTATGTGCATTTGCATATGTGTTCAGTGAAAAATCTCAGTGTGTCCTTGCAATCCTGTGAGTGAAAATGCTGGCTAGCTAAACGCTACCTAACACAAAAATATTTTTGAGTGCATACAACCCTAAGAGCATAGTCTAATTTGTTGAGTCCGTGACATCCTAATTATTATTATAAGAAGATGAGAGTGTTCTGTCCCTCGCTTACTTTGTGAGACACTTAGACAGCATAGTGTATAGAGTGCTACATCGAGAGTCAGGAAGACTTGAGTTCAAATCCAGCTTCACATACTTACTAGCTGTGTCACCCTGGGCAAGTCACTTAATCCCTGTTTGTTTCAGTTTCCTTATCTGTAAAATGGAATAATAACAATCCTACCTTCCAGAGTTGTGGGGATCAATGGAGATAATAATTGTAAAGTGTTCAGCATAATGTCTGGCACATAATAAGTACTTTTAAATGTTAAGTATTTATTATTATTGCTGTTGACTTGTTAGTCTGTTTGAGCATATGCAAATATGTTTAATGAAAAATTTCAAATGTATCTTTGCTGTAAGTAAAGTTGAAGGTACTTTTTTTTCTTTGTTTGGAGGGCATTTGGGGTTAAGTGACTTGCCCAAGGTCATAAAGCTATAAGTGTTAAGTGTCTGAGGCCATAAAGATACTTTTCAACTCTCTGAGCAAAAACACAACCCATCTAGACATTACCTGTCACCAAACTATTTGGTTGCATATAACCCACAATGGCACCATACTTCTTTGTTAAAGCCATGGCCTTCTCCTAACTTTTATTAGGAGAAGATCACAGTGCTCTGTCCTTCCCTTATATTATGAGGCAACTGGTGGCACAGTCGATAGAGCCCTGGGCCTGGAGTCAGGAAGATGCGATTCAAACTTAGCCTCACTTACTATGTGATCCTGGCCAAATCACTTAATCCCTGCCTGCCCCGATGTTTCAAGTGTAGAATGGGGAAAATAATAGCCCCCCACCTCCCAGGATTGTCGGGAGACTCAACAGAGATAATATTTACAAAGTGCTTAGTACAGTGCTTGGCATGTAGTAGCACTTAAATAATTGTTCCTTTCCTTCCTTCCCCTTTTATGTTCCACATGGTATCCATGATGAGGTACATACAAAAAAAATCTCTGTTCAAGTCAGAGTCAACGTGACCTAATAAATAGTGCTGGCCACAGAGTCAGGAAAACAAGACTTCAATTAAAATGCTGCCTCTTATTCTGTGTGTCACCCTGGGCAAGTCATTTAACCTTTATGAGCCTTAGTTTCCTCTTACAAAAAATGGAGATCAAAACATTTGTAGTGGTTATCATATAGTGTTGCTATAAGGTTCAAAATAAAAAAAATACAACATTCCCAAAGTCTCACTGCAAGTTTTATGTTTTAGCAAACTAAATGTGTCACACTAAGACTTTTGGGACACCCTGTATGAAAAAGGTCTATATAAATATCAGGTATTATGATAACAATCATCAAATTTCAATAAATGTATATCCCAATGAAAGATCTTGGCAAATACGTTGATTACAGTTATCCATTCCATCAGCAAAACAAAAGTTTAAATATAACACTGGCATTAATGCTCCTACAATAATTATAGAAGCAGTTACACATTAAACAGTGTATCTATACACTGTGTATGTGTGTATACATACACATACACTTAATGCATACTTAAATACTCTCTATGCGTATGTGTATATATGTACGTGTATATGTTTAATCCCGCTTTGAGTTTAATTCTCCTAGTCAAAAAGATGTAGAACTTACAAAATGAATGAAGACATGTGTATGACCTTGGATACATAGTTAAGGCATATAACTAGGGCAAGGTGATCAGGCCTTTGCCCCAGGATACCAGATTTAGAAGATACTGATAACTTTTTCAGTTCTTTAGCAGAAATAAGATAATTGAGTGTCTTTTAAAAATTCCCTTTGACCTAAATCTGTTATTTCTATTGTAATGTAGAAATCCCAAGTGTGGATCTGTATACAATGATATAGATTAACAATTTGTCCATATCTTAGAGTGTTAAGAAAGTTTTATAGCAGCAATGAGAACTTATGAAACTAGCCAATCTATACAAAGACAGTATGTTGGGGCAGGATTTGAATTTCTTTCTCACTAAATCCACGTCCAGTTTGCTGTCTCCAAATGTGTATGGCCATTATTAGCAAGTTACCTAGTTATTAAGAATAATTACTTAAAATGGTAAACAAGGACATTGCATGAGCTCTTCTGTTATCTTCAAGTCTTATCTTCGACTCAATGGCATCCCTTTCCTGCTGCTTATTTCACACATGATTTGTAGTATTGGCCCTGGGCCATTAAATTCCTAGTTACAGCTCTAAGTTTACATAACTACATAACAGAATAAGATCTTGGATTGGCATATAAGGTCTGAATTTGATTTGCAGTGTGATGCTATGATTTTTCTTTTTTTAAAAAATATTTTTGCTATCTTTTTTTTACATCATCTGCATTTTGAAAGGCAAAATTCCTTCCATCCCTCCCAGAAAGTCCTCCAAAAAGGGATTTTTTTTTTTTTGCTTTTTGGAGGGGTAAAGGCAGGGCAATTGAGGTTAAGTGACTTGCCCAAGGTCACATGGCTAGTAAGGATTAAATGTTGGACGCCGAATTTGAACTTAGGTCCTCCTGACTCCAGGGCTGGTACTCTATTAACTGTGCCACCTAGCCTCCCCTTTTGAAATTTATTTTTAAGTGGAAAAAACCCAATTTAGTAAAACTAACCAACACATAGGAAAAGTCTGCCATAATCTGTAGTATTCCATATCCATAATCACTCCACCTCTGTGAGGAGAAAAGGAGGGATCTTCTCATATCTCTTCCTTGGAATAGAGCTTAGGTATGATCATTCTCAAGTATTCAATTTCAATTTTTTATGGTTATTGTTGTTGCCATTTTTGTTATGGTCATTGTGCATATTGTTTACATGGCTCTGGGTTCTTTTTTTTCTCACTTTCTATTGATATATACAAATCATTCCAAACTTCTCTGTATTTGTCAATTATTCCAGCATATTGTGTATTGTATATTCATTGTATATATTGTATATTGTATATATTCATGTACCACAACTTGTTTATCCATGCCACATTTGATGGTCATCTATTTAATTTCCAGTTCTTGCTAGTAAAAAAAAAATATGCTGCTATAAATGTTTTGGTGCACAATGGTCTTTCTTTTTACCATTTACTTCCTTGGGTATATGTGTGACAGTGGAATATCTAGGTCCAAAGTATGGATATTTCAGTATTTGAACTTTCTTTGAACAATTCCAAATTGCTTGCCAAAATTACTCAACTTAAGAACTTCAAAACAACGTATTGGTGTGTCCATCTTTCTAGAATTCATTCAACACTAGCTACTCCTGTCTTTTGCAATCATTGCTAATTTTCTGTGTGTGAGGCAAAATCATATTTGTTGACTACTTATCTATCAGGGAATACTTCTGCTTTTATATATTTCCATTAGTAATAATTAATAGTAGTAACATCTAGTATTTATAAAATGTTTTAAGTTTTTCAAAGCACTTTGCAAATATCTCATTTTATCTTTATAAGAACCCTGGGAAGTAGTTGCTGTTATTATTCCCATTTTACAGATGAGGAAACTAAGGCAGACAGAAGTTAAATGACTTGCCCTGGTAACACAGCTATTAAGTATCTGAGGTGGAATTTAAATATAGGTCTTCAAGACTTCAACAATTTATTTACCACATCATCTAGCTGCCTATATACCTTGGATATCAAACTCTCATCGAAGATATCTGATTCAAAGAATTTTCCCAGCCAAATGCTTCCTTTTTTATCCTAGTCACATTATTTTTATATGTATAAAAGCTTTGTAATTTTATGCAACTTAAATTTATATATTGTATATTTGTAATCACCTTTATCTCTTTTTGGGTTAAGTTTTTGCTCCATAGCTATGTCTGTGGAAGGTGTCTGATCTGGTTCTCTTACAATTTGTTAATGGCATGACCTTTAGTATTAAGATCATGTATCCCTTTGAATTTATTATGGCATATGGGGCAAGATGTTAGTCTAAGCTTAACTGATGTTAGACTGCTTTCAAGCTTTCCGGGGAATTCTTGTTAATTGCAGTGTTTTTGTCATTGGTAATTTATGTTGTGGGTTTGTCATACATAGTGTTATTGAGTTCAGTCATTTCTGAGTCTTCTTTATTTAGTCTATTATCTTGATCTTTTGATTGGTATAGCACCTAATTTTTAAATTGATTTCACTAGTTTGTTGTTTTTTATTTTATTGACATGGCTCAGCCACAAGCAGTAAATAGTTCTCTAATGATTTACATTCTTTATTTTTATTGAAGAGCATCTTATGATTGTTATCTAGACAGGTATTGAGAATACTTTGGTAGACTTGACTTTCAGATGTTCTTTGCATTTTACATTCTGTTGAATGGGACTTCCCTTTTTATTATTCTCATCTGGATTTTGTTATTGCTATATATAAATGTTGTTTACTTTAGTTGCTTTATTTTGTTTCCTGTTTCTTCGTTGAAGCTATCAATTGTTTCAATTCATTTCTTTTCTGATTCCCTAAGATTTTCTAAGTAAATCATCATGGCATATAGCCATGATTTTTCTTCTCTACATTCATTTCCTTAACCATGAAACATGGATCAAGATACTGGCCCAGTTCATGGTATGGATTCAAAGATCGATTCATAAGTATATGTATGTATGTATGTATATATGTATGTGTATATACATGTGTGTATGTATTTTGTATGTATTTTTAATAACAGTGAAGTATATACAGTACTCTTAATAAAAGGCATAGGGGCATAGGTACAGGATGTTGCTTGGAAATGGCAGCTTTGGAACCATCTCTATCATACCATATGAAATAACTAGGAACACTTTCAGTTTTAACATCATAACTTTGCAGTATATTTCAATAGTCCTGTCAAATATATTAAATCAAGTTTATAACACATTTATTTCCAATTTTATTAGCACATGTTGGCAACAGAAGGCATGGCCGACTTTACATTTTTAATACAAGGGAAAAAAGCTGATGTTCATTAACAGCTAACAAAGATGATACAAGATTTCACTGGATTGGTATTGCCTCTGCTGAACTGCACGTGATTCAAGTATTTTTTTTAAATCACAACTGATGAAGTATTTATGCATAGATTTCCCCTTAACACAGAGTAAACCCTGCATATGACCCTTGGAAAGTAAGACAGACATACATATCCTAAATATACCTTTTTTAAAAAATAACTTTGGTTTAATTATTGCCATTCTCAGTGATTTCAGACAGAGCTGAACCAAGATATTTTGCATCTTTCATTCAAGATCTAGTCAAAAAGGCACCAAAAATGCATTAGAAAGGGGGAATCAAGGAGAAAAATCTGCTGAGGTAAGTGAAGGAAATCCTTCCTGCTCCAGAAGATAAGATTAACAAAGCTAGAAAGGAATGCTGTGCCATATATACATACATACATACATATATATATTTATATATATGTATGTATGTAACATATATATATGTATGTTACAAAAATCAGGAATCTTGTGAAATCTTGTATGAAATTGGTTACTTTATTCTCAGGTGGAAACTGAGTGTTTTTAATTATTTCTACATTGATAGATCCTGATTGAAATAAACTCTAAAAGATTTCCACATTTCAGGAATTTGGGCTTGGAGCCAGAAGGAAGAGGGCTTACAGGGCTTCATTTTTTTTTTCAGATTCCTAGGTTGAAAGCACCCTTTCTTTCACTGTGAAAAGTGAAGGAAGTAGGTACAGCCAATTAGAAAACATTTACAGCCACTAGACAGTAGTGTTTTCCTGTTTTCTTCATTATACAATGGAAAACCAAAGAAGGAAAAAAAAAGGAAAGGGTTTTCCTACATGTGCTAAAGGGCCCATTATGTTTCTTTGGAATTGCACAGATGTTTTTATCCAATTTCAGTTTCTGAGCTATTATTATGAAATATCCATGTGCATGTAAGTGCTGAGACCATAAGTACCTAATAATAATACCCATATTCCTTTTTAAAAGTTCTTATATAATAAAGCATTGAGGTTTCTTACAAATAAGAGTGTATTAATAGTACAGAGAGGATATTTGAATAGCACATTCAACTGTACATTTGTAATAAGGTGGAAAAGGTGAATACTAGCCCAACCAATTCAGCCAATATTTGTTAAGAGCCCAATATGTGTAAGATACTGTGTTAAGCCCTGGGGGTACAAAAATGAACATTATCAAAAGCCCTGCTTTCCAAGGCTTACAATATACTCACAATGAAAGGGTATAACCTTTACTCATACACATGCTTCATTAAGTTCCAAAGTAAACATTTTAGGCTTAATCAATCAGAAGTAGATGTAAAAATTATCATCATTAACAACCCTCCCCTTCTTTTTTACATAACAATAACCCTGTATAGAATCATAGAATCCTGGGGCTAGCATTCACTCTGAAAGGTCATTTTGTCCATTTTTCTGCCTAAAATCTGAATTACTTAAATCATTCACTTAATGCAGCTGAAACAAAATGCACATACACATGATATGCACCATCATGGAATTAATACTGAGATGATTGGATCTTTGATAAACTGAAGCCAGGAACCAGAATTTGTCTTTAAATCATTTGGTTGAACTAGGGCATATTGGGCTATAAAGAATAATTTACAAAAACAGAAATCATTTTGCTAGACTATAATAATGACAGAAAACATAACTGACACTTCATATGATTATCCTGCTCTTAGTTCTCCTTCACTCCTAAGCCCATGAAAAGTATTTTTTTAAATTCTTTTAACTTTCATCACCCCTCCCACTCCTCAAGGGAAAAGGGAGAAATGAGTAATCCAGTAAGGAGGAGTTAAGAATTTTCACAAGCAACTAAAGAAGTCATTGATGACATACATTTCTGCATACAAAAATTTCTCTCTTAAATTATTTGCTTTATTACCATGCAGCAGTACTAGATTTAACTATAGACAGAACTTCTCCAACAGTTTTCCACCCTGAATCCATAGAGTCAGCAAGATATACCCTTTCACTTGTATCTATCCCCAGCTTTGGTCTCCTTCCTTCTACTCCCTGGATCATCAGGCTCAGAAGACCCAGATATCTAAATGTAATATACTCAATATGACTTAATAATATTATAAAATGTGTTAGATCATAGAGCAGAAATAATTTTGGGGTTTGATAGAATTAAAAAGTTTGTTCACCACGGTCTGTCCACTCATTTTGGGTCACAGTCAGTGCCCTATACAAAGTTAAAAAAAACCTAACAAATGTTTTTTGAATTGAAATCACTTGAAATCATAAAGTGGTATAGGTTGATGGTTACACTCAACTCTAATATGTTTGCTCAGGGACGGTTGATGTCTCAGCATATTTCCCTTCCCCATTTTGCTGCTTCCCCACGCAAATACAGATTCTAATTAAACCAAGAAAATGGGTAAAGAACAGAGAAGTAGAAGGAACTGAACTTATTTTAGGTTCATGTCATAATTTTTAACAGTCCTATTGCTTGGTTTCTTCTAGGCTCTGGAGATGGACACACACATTAAGATTGAAATTATTAAGTACTCAAAGCAAAGCTCGATGGATGTGGCCATGTATTGACTCTGAGATACTCTGTTCACCTATTTAGTTCTTTCCCTCTTAACTCTACTGGGCAAAGCAATGGAATCTCTTTAGCCAAAGTATAGAGATGGATTTATCCACCCTCATAGAAACATTTAGAAGATTTCCTTTTATTTCTGCCAAGCTAGCCTCTGATCTGAAGATCAGAAAATGGGGTGGTCCTGTATCATATTCCATTATTTTACAATAATGAATATACTGTGATGTGTAGTAACAATTGAGTACATGATTCATGACAGCAAACTCAAAACTTTATAGGAGCTTAATCAAAGGCACACATTGTGATAGGACTCTCAGTGAAAAAACTTCCTTCATTGTATGAGGAATGTCATTATTTGCAAAAGATTTAAATGAAGAGTTTGAGGTGATCCATAGGTACAATTATTGGACTGAATGCTCCTTCTAACATGAGTACAGAGCTGGACACTAGTGCAATTGGCTCATCTATTTCAGTGTTTTCAATAGCTGAACTATCAAGGTACTAATTTTGCATCAGATGACTAAAATCTTTCTTATCATGGTCAATTTGTACAACGTGGCAACTATCAAGTTTGGCTAAAAAATACTGACTACAACCTGGAGGGGTTGGACCACCCTACCTGAAAATTAATAGAAATCCCAGTTACCTACAAACCAAACCATCTTAAATTACCTTTGGAAGCATTACATAAAATTCATTTTCCTTTCCTATTCTCTCCCTTGGTTTCCCTTCTTGAAAAATAAAAATAAAAATTTATATCAAAATTATAATACAATACATGTAATTTTACTCTCAAGGCCCTTTACTTGACTTGTTATGGACTATCTAAGAATTTCTGGGATTCTTCCTGACCTTTGAGATAGGTAATCCTCTTGGACAAGTTGTGAAGAGATGCTAAGACATTATTCCCAGAAGCAAGAAAACAACTTCAAAATGTCAGTTTCTCAGTTCGTTCTCCTAAGCCATCAAGGTGCTATCAACTGCTCAGATGACTCCTCCTAATAATTAAGGATAACAACAAATATGCATGCAACCTGATAAAAACGCAGGCAATCATTAAAGAAGCAAAAATTTCTGTCCATTTTGGTGGCATATGGAGAAAAGCCTTTTCAGCTGGTTCATTTTAAAATGTCATGATTAAAAATGACATCTCCTTTGAAATAGTTTTCCTATATAAGCTTTTTTTTAAGGTATTGCTTTTCATGAAGATCCTTTCACTACATCAGAATATCTGTCATTTTAATTGATAAAATTAAGGACTTGATTAAGATGAAATGCCTCAAAAAAAATTCCTTTAGGAAAACCTACAATGCCATCAGATTAGCCAGAGCCTCTACCCTAAACCTCCAACTGATTCCATGCTTCATTATTGTTCAACACTTCCTGGCTACAACATCCACTACAAATGACAATTAATATGTTTTATTTTTAATACAAACTTCAAAGTACTTCCAATGTTGCCTATATATACCATCACTTATAGTTCCTTATGGAATCAGTTGAGCATGGTTAAATGAGGGAATTATAAAATTAAAGACTAGTGATGTAATTCTGTTGGCTATAAAGTAGTGACAGAAAATTGATGGAGAAAATAGCCACCCGCTAAGAAAGCAAGACAAGCTTTAGGTTTTTGTTTGTTTGTTTATTTTATTCTATCTCCTTAGAGGGTTTTTCTCCCACTTTTGGTCTATTTTTAATTAGTATATTTTCCCTTAGTGGTAAACTGAAATTTTGTTAACAGTTCTTCAAATGCCTTATGATTTCCTCTCAACTGCAGATGTTTGTGATACAAAGTTACTATGTATCTTAGTGTCCAGATGTGGATATGCTAGGAAATGGTGAAGAAATGAGTTAGAGCTAGTTCACTAAAGTGAGGGCTACTGACCAGTTTGTCTTTTAAGAACTTCTGGCAATGAAGGTCATATTCATAGATTTAGAGCCTGAATGAATCCCAGAGGTCATCTAGTCCAACTCCCTTATTTTACAAACATGCAGATAGTAGATAGCTGAGTTCAGATTTAAACTCACATTCACTGACTCCCAAACCCTGTGCCCTTTCCACTGCACCATGCTATCTCCCCAATATTCTACCCAGTTTTCAAATATATTTTGTCTTGACACATTAATAAGTTCCCAATGATCACTTTCTGTCCCATAAATTTTTGCCATATAAAAAGTTGAACAAAATTATTTAATACAGTTATTGCAACTGGAAGACAGTAATATAAGTTTCCATTCTTATAGTCAAGCATTTAAGAAAGAAAGGAGACAGAGAGTTCATTTTGATCTCAGTCACCTGAAACCTTCATTTCTTTCACTCACTTTTTTTTTTGCTTTTTTTGGAGGGGGAAGGCAAGGCAATTGGAGTTAAATGACTTGCCCAAGGTCACACAGGTAGTTTTGTGTTAAGTGTCAGAGGCTGGATTTGAACTCAGGTCCTCCTGACTCCAGGGCCATGCTCTATTCACTTTGTCACCTAGCCGCCCCCCATCCATTTTTGAGAAAGCACCCTGGGGAACCTATATAATTTGCCAAAAAAATTCTTATCCAAGATATGAAGCTGACATCTACCCACCCACCCTACATACACACAGACGTGCACACATTATATAAATTCAGTTGAACTTCAGTAGCCAAATTGACCTCAGGCTCAAGAGAAAGAGAAAAAATATAATAAAATATTTTTGATATGCTCTTCACCCAGGTGAATCACTTATCTGGACAGCTATAATCAGGGTTCAAGCAAAAAGGGGTGGTTCCTTAGATCCCTTTGAAAGCATGTTCATGAAGGACTCCTGACACTTTATCCCTATTGCCAGACCACATTCACCAATATATGGATCCTCAGGCTGAATTCACTCTGTAGCCGAACATGGCAATAAAATTCAAGCCTAATGAACTGTGACCTGCTGCAATGACCTCAGTGCTTTCTGGAGATAGAAGGACTAAATTTGACATGGTACCCATCTACCAGGTCTGGAAGTCTCCTAGGAGAACTGGTTAATTGCATCTTTTTATTTTTCTTTCTTTTACCTTTGGGTTAAAACACTTTTTAAAAAAATGTCACCTTTAATTCACTTAAAATAACTTCTGCTATTCTCCCCCAAATCGTAGACTTCTGAATACCTTTAAAACCAACAGCTTGGGAAAGAGGCATCTTGACTTCTAAAGACTTAAGTATTAAGAAAATTCACTTCATACAGGCCCATCTCAGTGAGTTTCTTCAATAGCCAATCATGGAAAACAAGCAAGAAAACAGACATTTATTTAGTAACACGTACAGTGATAATTAAGTGCTCTCTTTAATACCATCTGACCTGAGAGACTATTTCCATTTTTATAAAAGAATTTGTGGTTTTCATCCAACTGGATTTTTTCTAATAGACTATTGAAAAGAAATGAAAAGGTTAAAGAAAGAATTTTCTTAACATAAAATTTCTCCTACCCTAGCCACTTCCTTCTTTTTTTCCTATCCCAAACAACTTCACAAAATGCTGGTTGAAAAAAAAAAATCAAGTAAACCCAACAGAATATGAAAAGTGACAATGGATGTCAATTGCTGAGATTCATGAAACATTTATGCAACCACAGTACCAGGATCCAGTTCACCATAAATCCTATCACTGGGTTTTAAAGGTTCTATGTATGCTGCTCACTCATAAGAAATAGATATAAGTTCAAAGCATCTGCTTTGAAAAGAAGAGAATTGATTCCCCCCCAAAAAGAAACACAAGAGCACAAGTTTACCATTGTTTGCTTCAATTCCAGTTCCAAATTTCAGAAGCAGCTGATATACATGTGTGTGTATATATATGCATATACACATAAATGTATATATATATATATATTTATATATACATATACTTGTATATTATTTTAGAATGTCATTTAAAGTTAATGATGACAATAGAGTGAAGCATAGGGTGTCTTGGCAAATGTTGTCAATGCCCATAATCCATTACACGAGTATAGGTATTGGAGTTCATTCTTATCATGTGTGGACATATGACAAAAGAGCTATGAACATTCATTTATATATTCTTTATATATATGCACAGATATCAAAATACCCACAATACCCTTGTGTCTGTAGCAGTTTAATTTAAAGGACTATTCTGACAGATTGTTCATTGTGTTTTGTCTCCTTACTTCAGTTTAATCTTTGCTGGGATTCATAGCCTCCAAACAAGAATACACCCCCCCACACACACCTCCCCCTTGCTGGTTTCCCTTGCCTCCATCTCCTCCCTTCAGTTTGCCAGGCTTTACCTGTGCTCATTTTCTACTGCCCTGGTCTCAGCCTGTTCAGGGACCCAGGAGTAGCAGTCAGCTGCATTCTGAGAAGACTTTTTCTCTGCCCTTTTTGCTTTCTTCTTGCGATAGAACACTAACCCCAAGGCCATAGGCAAAAGAAGCAAGGCAGCTGCTACTGTCCCCAAGATATAAAACAAGAGCAATTTCTGACCATCACTTCCATTTACCAAGGATTCTCCTTTCTGAGATCCTCCATCAGGGGTGGTTACTGTGGGGTAGATGATGCTGGAGATCACCTGAATTCTTGGTTTCCTACTGAATGTAGGAGGCCTGGAAGTGTCTTGAATAATGGGAGGATTAGTCTGTTGGGAAGGTCCCCCCATCGTAGGTGCTACATTGTAGGGAATGCTAGTTCCTGGGGTGACCTTGGGTCTCTTAGTGGTGTCCAAATCCGAGGGAGAAGAGCCACTGTTCTCTTTTTCTTTCTCCTTTTCCTCTTTCTCATTCTCCATTTCATTCATCTTCTCTCTTTCCTTCTCATCCTTCTCTTGGTGACTGCCACCTGGAAGTCCTGATACAGTGTGATTGACAATGCAGGAGATACCATCGGGTGCTAAATTCTGTCCTGGTAGGCAGTCACACAAGAAAGAACCTGGTACATTGTAGCATAACTCTTCACAGGGGTTTCCTGCCTCAGCACATTCATCCACATCCTGGCACTGGGTTCCATCTTCCCCAGTAGTCTTGTAGCCATTTTGGCAGGCACATTGAAAAGAGCCTTCAGTGTTGATGCATAACTGTGCACAGGGAAAGCCATCTCCCACACATTCATCCACATCCCAGCAGTCCATTCCATTATGACCCTGGGGCTCATAACCTGGGTGGCAGGTGCAATGGAAGCTACCAGGAGTGTTGACACAATTGTGGGCACATGGGGATCTACTACATTCATCCACATCATCACAATCTAGCCGATTTGGAGTGGGCTTGAAGCCTGCAGGACATTGGCACTCATAGTGCTGTCCAGGACCTCCAGGACTGCACTTTGCCTTTCCCCTGCATGGGTTGGGATGACACGGGTCTCGGGGAATACAGGTCACCAAGTCATCTAGAAGACGGTATCCTGGACGGCAGCCACAGAGGAATGAACCATCTCCTCCTTCTAAGCACTCCTGCTGGCAGCCACCATTGTTGAAGGCACAGCCATGACTTGGGGAGGCACAGAAAGGGCCTGGGGTGCCCCAGTCAAACAGATTGGGGCTTCGTTCCTTGCACACAAGGTAATGGCTTTCCTTTTCACCTCCATACCCACAGTTTACGTTGGCTGCTGAGGCAAAAGGCACAGCAGCCAGGGAGGTGCTAGTGGCCCCAAAGGGTGTTGAGTAGATCACTTCACCTGGCCCCCCGAGAGCCACAGGGTGGCACATACCTTTGAAACTGAACTTGCACACGTAGCCTTCGATGTTCCTGCCGGGTGAACCTGGCATGCCACATGGACTTTCTGACCATTTGGGGATCGAGTGGGCAGCAGCAAGAGAGAATGAAGAAAGATCCACAAGGAGGGAGGCGCAGCGCTTGGAGATGCACGTGCTCATGGGGTCCTTATGCCAGTTGGAGTAAGATGTGTTCTCACCTCCTCCAACCCAGCTGAAGCCCTTTAGTGGATCATCAGGGTCCATGCATTTGCTCTTTTCCCGTTGAAGCCCAATCCAGAATTTGACTGTCCGGCCTGGGGCCTCCCTGTCAGGCAGCTGGGCCAGGGCTTCTAGTACATGCTGGGCCTCTTCTTCACTCTTTACTGTGGCCAAGTTTCCCCCGTTGGAACTGCAGCCCAGCTGGGCCTCGGCGGCACTTAGCTTGCCCCAGTGGGCAGTGTAGCAGGCAGTCCCAGCGCACACAGCAGCTGCCTCCTCCTCCTCTTCGTTGCCGGCCCTGGCCCAGGACTTAGGGCTGAACAGCATCTGGGTAAGCAGCAGCAGGATCAGTGGTGGTAGCAAGGCTGTCCCCATCGTGGTCCCCAGCTTTCTCTCAGCAAGAAATGAGGGCCAGATCAGTGGTTGCTGCCTCTGCTCGCACTTCTCGAGCTCCTATCTCAGCCCCCAGCTGTAGAGATGGAATCTAAAAGGCACAGACTCATCTACTCTGAACACAAAGGAGAACCAAAAGGCAGCTGGCGTTTCACGTCCCCTTGACCCAAGGCGCATCCTGTGGCTGTTGTGTTTCTTATTTCTCACCGGAGACGGGGGCTTCCTGTACAGAACAGTTGTGTGACTCCTGTTCCCTTCATGATTTTGTTGTTCCCAAGTGGAGCTACTCAGCGTCTCTTTGTCCCAGGCTAAGTCCTGTGGAAAAGCTGCACTGAAGGGGGAAAAAAATGTAACCCAGAGATACTGTATACTTTATTTTGGCTTCATTTTCTTTCCCATCTGCATGAGAAACTGAACTGGCATGCTGCTATCTGAATAGGGCTTTTTTTGGGTAAAGAACTTAAAATTCATATTCATTGGAGGGACTTCTACAACCCATAATAGTAGAAATCAGTCTTTTGGTTCACAAACAAACCTTGTACCCCAAGTAGGGAGAGTGGGCGGGGTGAGGGAAAAAGAAGCTGCCCTGAGATCTTGGGACTCGATGACATGGATAGTTATGATTTCAACTTTTTGGGGAAGCAACCAAACATTTCTTTTGCATATCTCATGTTCTCAATTAACATTGAGAGCCTTATCATTCATTCCCTCCATGAACTTTAAATAGAGAAACAAATCTCTAAATAGGAATTGGGCCGTGGGAATGTCTGAGTTCTACATGCTGTCCCAAGCCGTTTATGGACTTTAAACTAAGTTGGATTATGTAGGCAGTTTGCAAAGCTGTCAGAATCCAGTTTATTAAGTCTTGAGGAAACAGGTTGTTTCACAAACAAACATCCTGGCAAAGGGAAAAAATTCTCCTGGGCCTAATTTTCTTTGGGTTCAAAACTTGATGACTTCAGCTCAGATGTTAAAGCTGTGTGGTGCACTTAGGATATTCTGGATAAAGTGTTAGAGTTGTGTGAGAGCAAAAGATAGGGCAACTGATACAGGAATTCCCCTCTTGCCCTATAATTAGTCATTTAATTACAAAAGATCCCTGCTTGTCTCCTCAATCACCTCTACACACACACACACACACACACACACACACACACACTGAAGACAGAAGCTGGATTTTCCCACTGCCTTTCACCCTCTCTCCCATAAGCCAGCCTGGCAGGGAAAGGTCTGGTTCATGAGAGGCAAAGTTTAATCTTCACCTGAGTATCCATAGCCACTTCTAGGTATACATGTGATACTGTTGGTATCTATTCCCTGCAGATTCAGGCTGAAGCATCCCTGTCAAAGTCAGTCAGTTCTGGCCTCAGTATGAATGGAAGGAGTGCTTATGTCCTCTTTGTCTAAGAGTATGCATTGCTTCCCTGTGCTGAAGGAAGACAAATCAAAGTCAATAAGATCTATCTTAGCCACATGGAATAAAATTAGAATCTGAAATTCCAACAAAAAGGAAACAAAAGTATTTTAAAATAAAATAACTTTAAATGTTGCTCTTTTCTGAAGGGATAAATAGCTGAGTCTGACAACATGCTAAGGAAGTAGAAGTAAACCTTACCTTTCCTAACCCCTCACTTAAATTTTGTTTTCTCTAACCAGATTTATACTTGCTTTGAGGGGAGGATAACACATTAATCCCAGTCATCAAACAATGGTAAAGAAGTATTAATTATGATCACATCAGAATTCTGATTTAGTTGACTCAATGTTGAGTGCAGGGTATCCCAAAAGTCTTAAAAATGCAGTTTTAAGTTTTAATAGCTTACAAACGCACAAAAACTGAGGGAACAACTTATATAATGGCAATCACTGCAATCTTCTGCTCTATATTGCCATAGTGAACACTAGGATCACTGGCTTAGCAAGCCAGTTGGTACTCATTTTGAACCAGAGGGTCTCTTTACTGGCAGGTTTCCATAGCCAAGTGTTACTCACCTATTGAGCTTCCCCAGGAGCTTATTCTACACTTATCAGAATGAGATACAACAGGTAGGAGGAAGAGGGGCTAAAAAAAACCAGTAAGCAGACAAGAAAAGCATTCATTAATTTCATTTTGTCTAATTCAACAAATATCAATTGAATGACTACCATGTATAATATTGTAGGAAGCATGAAGTTCAACTTTCTGGCTTTCATCTTGAAAGGGAAGAGGGAATCCTCAAACCAATTCCAGTGATACAGTACTAAATTACATTGCAAAATAATAGATGGAAACTTGTTTGCCAAGTTGACTAACTATTGAGAAATATCATGAAATATTCCTGTTCTACTTTCTTATCTCTCAACCCCCTGGTATCTTCTCTCTCTTCTTTCTTTCCCCACTAATATCAGCAACCTATGCTGGATCAACCTGTGATCTCTTAACCTAGGAAAGTTACTGTATAGTGCTACCTAGATGTTCCTACTCTCTATGCTGACCATTCAGACCCTTTTGGCATGGGGATGTGTCACAAAGGAAGTAGAAAAGATATTTACAGGGCAAGCAAAACCATGCTTGAAGATCTTGGCAGTGGAGAGGGGAAGAAGGCAAGGAATCACTTAGTATAATATGGCTCAGTTTTTTAAAGCTACTTTGGACAAAATGCAATGTGGAAATTCCAAGCCTTACAGCATTGTTCTTCCCTAATGACTGAAGAGACTTTATTTAGAGTGAAGGCTACGTCATCTCTCCCAGAGGAATAACAATAATATTAATAACAAAAATACACAGCCTTTAGGACCATGAAGATCCTTACTCAAGTACTGACTGATCTCTATATGATAGTGGCTTTGGATGAGTTAGATATTACTTTTAGAAAAATTTAATGAATATATATATATATATGGACTTGTGACTATATTCACTTTTATTTTTTACAGGCTAAGTGAACACTCTGAGCTGTTTCTGGAAATTACTACTTGCCAAGAAGGGGTTGTTTTGGTCCTCAGCTGTCTACAATATGTCTTGATTATTCAAAGGAATTATTCAGTGTGGATCATCTAGGCCCTTGAATAGAAAGCTTAAGTTATTTCATGGACTTTGTAATTCAAGTCTATGCGCTGCCTCTTGCCACTTCTTGTGTGACCTGAGTCAAGTTATGTAGAACATCAGTTTCTGGACTAATCAACAAGTAATTGATTAAATAATGACTGTGCCAGGCACTGTGCAAAGAACTGGGAGTCTGATGCTATTGTCCTAATAGCATTCCCTTTTGAGGAGGAAAATGAGATCATTTATAGAAAGTGTTTTATTACCATAAAACAGCTACCAAATACTAGTCCTTATCATTGCTACATTTAGTGCCTGCTCCCTTGTGTTGTGCAACTTTTAACTATTATCATGATCACTAGTTCTGAATCAGAGGAGAGCAGAAGGGGATGAGGATGGAACTTAGTTTTTATCTATTGAATTGTAGAAGACTGGAAATGATCAAAAGGTCTGCCTTTCTTGTCCAGCCTTAGTCCCCATTGCATAAAGAGCCTATTTTCCTTTTCTTGAGCCAGCCTGTAGTTGAAAACTAAGGGCTCCCCTTTAGGCTCCTCCCCAGGCAGGCAGTACTTCTGGGCAAGAAAAGGTTCCTTTTTACCAAAAGGAAAAGGATGTTTATTAAACTGTTTCTAGTTATGCTGACTGATTTTTTCCATAGGCTTAACTTGATTTCTTTAAGATAAACTGCTTATTTTCTTAGCCATACAAACATTTCATATAGTACTATTAACTTTGTTTGCAATAACTACTGATTTCAAGATAATATATTTAAAATTTATATATTAAATATATATGTCATGGATATGATATGTTAAATATATATATTTATAACACTTGAGATTTATTTAAGATATTTAGTGGGCAATTATATACACACATACATACATATACATATATATATACATATATATATACACTTAGGTGTATATGTATGTGTATTTATGTGTATTTTATGAGTGTGTGTGTGTGTGTGTGTGCATGTAGTGAATTCCAGGATATGCTGGTGGATAGTGACTGGAATAAATGAGGAGAAATGCAAATGACCAAAAGGGCAATCTATCAACACCAGAAATTCAGTAAGCAACAAGGGAAGATAGATGTTTCCATGGGTTCTTGTCCTAAAACATGAAATGTGACATGGATATTGTTCACAAGCAGTAGGGTTTTTATTTAGTGGTTCAAAAAAATTTGCCGAGATAATTTTGCTATATTTGGACAATATTATAAAATGAAAATAAAATGATCTAATTGCTATAAAGATGTGCCAAGATCCAATTTTGAATAAAAGGAGACATTTTAAATTGAGTATCAGCTCAAAAGAAATCATTTGCCTCAAATGGATGTGCCCATTTTTTTCTTTTTCTTGGTATCTTTCATTCATCTATCACTTGAGTTTCTAAATATGTTGGTAACTTACCAGACCCCACAGGAGTTTAGGATGATTTAGTGGAAAGAGTGTTGGACAGAGAGTCAGAAAATCTGGATTCAAACCTCATCTCTCTTACTTATGTAATATATGACCTGAGACAAGCCATTTAACCCATCTGAGCCTCAATTTTCTCATATTTAAAATGAACTACTAGGATTAAATGATCTTCTAATTCTAAACTCCCATGGTTATAAGGAGGAAATACACTATTTTAAGGAAAAATCACACAAAAAAATGTTGAGAGAGAAAAAAAAAACAGAACAATGTACTTTTTCATGATAATGCTTTGTATCCACACCTCTGTAATTAAGGATAGAGCAACACTGTATAGGTGAGAATAATAGAAGGAACTATGTCTCCTGAAAGGGAAGTCAATAACTGAGACAGAGCATGAATTGTAGTCACCATTACCATTGGCTTTCTCCAGTCAAGAGACCAGCCTCTTAAATCCAGCAAAATGAGGAATCTCCAGCAACTCCAGCACCCTAGATTTTTCCTGTTGTAGGGGCTCTGACACTAAAGTTCTACTTGATGGAACTGTTCTTCCAGCCAAACTCAAATGAACAGCTTAGTCTGAAAATTAAGGAGACAAGGGAATATTTTTAGCTCCTATTGAATAAAATGTATGCTTATTTCAAGCTCTGAGAATGTCTTTACTCTGCAGTCCATGAGGCAGGCTGTTATCTCCTGGAGAGATTTGGCTTATTGAGCTGGCATCATATATGTTATAGAGGCTTGGCTTGTGGCCATGGTCTCACTCTTTGCCTGGACATTTGGCCACTATGGATATACATGATCAAAGTTGGGTCAGTTGTGAAGGTCAGAGATTGATTCTGAAATCTGCTTGCTTCTACTTTGACTAGTTTGCAAGGCTGGCAGCACTAGCCTGTTCTGTAAAATCTTACCTTCCCAATGCACCCATATGCCTGTATAGCCACAGTCTGTAGAAGATACCCAAAATACTATCCCTGTCCCATGGCATAGCAGAATCAATACTTTGGCATAAATTAAGGAAATCTGGATCATGGAATCTCTAGATCTAATACTGAATGGAACTTTAAGGATCATGTAATCCAACTTCCTTATTTTATTACAGAGGAAATTATACCCTAGATAGGGAAATGTTTTCTTCAGGGTCACACAGGTAGGAGATAGGTCACTCCAGTTCACTCTCTGTGTGAAAGTAGGAAAATCACATAATCACTCTCTGCTCCAATATCTTCAGCTATAAAAATGGAAGAAATAAGATTAGGTATCTCTTCCTCAGAGGGTTGCCATAAGCATGAAATGAGGCAACAAGGAAGGAAGGAAAAGTGCTCCAGATTGATTATGATGCCCAAGACTTTCAAGATGACTCAGAGCTGACTAGCCAATTCACAGTTTTTAGACCGAATAAAAGGATGTTTTACAATCCAATATACACCATTTAGAAACTTTTGGGGAGGAAGTGGGGAAAGGCAATTCAAGAACATAAGTATTTTGGAAACAAAAATGCATGTTCTTATAGAAAAAGATTTAGTTTCTGGAAGGGACCATGAATAATACCTAGTTCAGTCTCCTAATTTTTGCAGATAAAGAAACAAGAGAAGAAAAATAGCAGAGAAATTCAACAACTTTTCCAAACATCAAAAAGTCATGAATGGTAAGGGCTATAATTTCATCTTCATTTTTCTGATTCCAAATCCAGTCTGTCACTTTGATATAACAGAACTGAAACCATTACAGAATTAAGACAATCATAAGATTGATTGTAGCTTCCCAAATTCTTTCCCAGCTTCCAAACTGCTCCATCTCAAATCTCTGCAATCCATCCTCAACTAAACTGGCAAAGTGATATTGCTTAAGCATAAATTTGACCATGATATTCCCATGTTCAATAAATCCAAGAGGCTCCCTATTACTTTTAGGATCAAGTCCTCCTCAATTTGGTGTTTGCTCCACTTTACCCTTCCAGGTTTGCTTTCTATTAGACTCCTTCAACCACTTTTTGGCACAGTACAGTCTTCCCTCACCGTTCTTCACACATGACATGGTATCTGCTGTCTCCATGACTTTGAACAGACTATCTGTCTCTTGTCCTTCCAATGTATTTCCTTCATAGTATCTTATCAGTATTGGTCTCTTAGTATCTCTAGTTTCCTTGAAACTCAACTCAGATGACAACTTGAGACATTTCCTGATAATTTCAACAGCTAGTATTTCCCTTTCCGTATTTGCCCTGCCCCTGGGGGGAAAAAAGTTGTCTTGTATTGATTTTGTGATTTTTTTATCATATATTGACACATCTCCCCCAACAGAATGGAAGCTCCTTGAGGACAGAGTCTGTTTCATTTCTGTCTTTGTATTCCCAGTGCTTGGCAGAGTGCCTGTCACATAGTAGATGATTGCTAAGTGTTTGTTGATTAACTGGCTACAAATCACTTTTTTATGTAGACACAGGGTTGGTATCTCAATTTCATAGAAAGAGGGATGTCTGTGGTCCTAAGAGTCTGGCTAGAAATATCACAATCCAGGACAAAGTGGATAAGAGAATCAGTGCCTCTGAATTCCTAAAACAGTAAACTTTCTAGCAGGCCATACTTTCAGACATGTAAACTATGCTAGCACTGAAAATAAATAAAATGCAATTGCCCAGAGTGACATTCCAGAACTCAGCAGGGATTAACTCAAGAGTTTAGGCAAGGTTCCCAAAGGCAATACCAGGGAAGCACTGACAATCCTAGAATAAGCTGTATAGACTTTGGGCTATGCATGCAGAGTAGATGAGACCCTAGCTTGTAAAATTTCAAACCAAAAGAGGCTAAGAGAAATGGGTTATTTTGATAAGAGGTCACATATCATGAAGGAGAAATAAGTAAATCAATTAAGATTTAGATCTATGCAATCTAGTGTTTCTATCACATACACACACACACACACACAGACACACACACACACACACACACACACACACACACCTTGCTACAAATCTGAACCAAAAGGAAAAGTATTTGGTGAGACCATTCCTCCATAAACTTCCAGTTCATTTTCTTCATCTCTGGGTGACATACTAATTTAAAGAAGCAAATGGACCAAGTTGCATTTGAATAAACAGAGAAAAATAATCAGAGTGAGTTTAATAGTCAGTATCTCAAATTCTAGGTCTTTACACAAGGTAAACAAGGGAATAAGCATTTATGTGGGACCTACTATGTGACACATCACTGGAGAAGGAAACGGCAAACCACTCCAGTATCTTTGCCAAGAAAATTCCATGGGTAGTATGGTCCAGGGAGTCACAAAGAGCCAGGTACAACTGAATGACAATAAGAATGAATGTGACAGGCATTGTACTAAGCACCTTACAAAGAGTATCTCATGTAATGCTCACAACAACCTTATGAGTTAGATGCTGTTATCGTTCCCATTTTATAGTTGAGGAAACTGAGGGTAAGTGACTTGCCCTGGGTCACACAGTTCATAAGTATCTGAGGCTGGATTTGAACCAAGGTCTTCCCTGGTAGGCTTAGGGCTCTATCCTTTGTGTCACTTTACTGCCTAAATAACTAGGCACCAGCTGTCCTATGCTATCATTTTGGTTATTCTAAGACAGTGGTTCTCAACCTTCCTAATGCTGTGACCCTTTAATACTCACATGTGGGAGTATCTGCATGTGGGAGGACCCACCTGGAGATGGATAAAGGAGCAGTGTCTTGGTTCCTAAGACCATCAGAAACATGTGTTTTCCAATGGCCTTAGGCAACCCCTGTGACCCATGTGAAAGAGTCGTTTAACCCCCAAAGGGGTCACAACCTACAGGTTGAGAACCGCTGTCTAAGACATCAGTGTTAATGATTGCACAATTCCTTCGGTATTAAATGTAAAGGTATCTAAAGAAAAGGTAACCTGGTTTACTTGATAATAAGAACTTCCATTTGTATAGTACTCAGAGACCTATAAAATGTTTTCCTCACAACCATCCTTTAAGATAGACAATGCAAGTTTTAATATCCCCTTTTTACAAATGAGGAAACTGAGCCACAGGGAGGTTAGGTGACTTGATTAGGATTATGCGGCTAATTCACGTAGGAACCAGTATTTGAACTTAGGTGTCCCCTGATTCCAAGTCAGATTTTTCTACTATACCACTACCACTATAAAAACAGAAATATAAGTACCCTGGGATTACTCCTTCCAAGAGTATGCTACAATACCATTGTTGGTTATGCTCTCCATAAGGGGTCAGTCCAATGTGCAGGTGGCCCTCAAGTGGATCTTTAAACATTGCATGGATTCCAGTGGACCATGCGGGCTGCCAATTGGTCATCTACTGCTCTTGCTAGATGACTGGTACATATTTTATTCCGATCATATGGTCCTCTCATTCTCTAATGACATCATTTACCACTGCTTACCTTGCACAACTTTGACTAACATCATTTTGCAACCTGTTCTTCCACCAACACAAGAAAAAACACACATGAGATGGAGAGCAGAAAAAGACTTGTAAGCAAACAGGGAATATTGGTTCCTGTCTTTTATAACTTAACATATACATTTTTGTTCTTTAACTATGAATAATTCAGTTTATGGTTTCGGTTCAATATACTATGTTTTAAAAGTTTCTGCACATCCAAATGTTTGTTTTTTGTGGCTGTTTGCTCAGTTTCAAATAATAAGGGGAAGTAAAAAAGGGTAAAATCCATGTTACCAGCTAAATACAGAACATTTCAACGGTTTTACTAAACATCTTTTTTTTTTAATATTGTAGATTATTATTTCAGTAGCAACACAAAGATGGAACCTAAATGTAGAAGGAGAGTAATATTTCTTATTACTCCTTTCTCATCCCACATGGGAAGGTTAACTCCTTCAAGGCCAGGTTGATAGTTTAAAATCAACAGTCAGATCCAGATGTTTAAGCTTAGACCAAATCTATAATGGTAGAAAATTGCAGTGGCCCAATTAAATTCACTTGATTTCTTCGGTAATATGATTGACATGAGACTTTAGAGCACCTACAATATAATCTCCCATCTGCTAGTCCATTCTATAACACCCATGCTTTAAGTCTCTCTCCATTATAACCCATCCTCCACACAGCTACTAAAATGATTTTCCTTAAGCGACAGTCTGTCTATGTCATTCTCCTACTCAACTCCAGTGGCTCCCTTTTACTTCTAGGATTAAATTCAAATATTTTCTGATGTTTAAATCTCTTCACAACTAGGCCCCATCCTACTTTTCTAGCCTTATTAAACAGTATTGTCCCTCCTCTCACCCTACATTCCCAGAAAATTGGGATTCTTTTTTTTATTGGTTTGTTTGTTTACTTATTCAGTTTACAAGATTCAGTTCCACAATCCCTCGAGTTTCAAATTTTTTCCGCTTCCTCCCTCCACCCCTCCTCCATGGTGGCATGCAATCAAGTATAGGATCTGCAAATACTTTCACACTGGACATTAGTCAGGTTGTAAGAAAGGGTTGTAACCCACAGAATGAATAATTGGAAAGAAGAAACAAAACCAAACAAGAGAAAGAGAGAGCAGGTAGTTTGCTTCAGTCTGCATTTAAGCTCTGTTCTTTCTAGATCTTTCTCTGAATGTAGACATCTCCATTCTTTTATAACCTTGCATTGCTGAGAAGAGTCCAGTTTATTAAAGTTGGTCATCACACATATGTTGTGTGTGTAATTGTGTATAGATTTCTCCTGGTTCTGTTCTTCTCACTCAGCATCAGTTTGTATAAGTCCCTCCGGGTAAATATGAAGTCTGTCTGCTCCTAATTGCTTATAGCACAATAGTATTCTATTGTATTCATATACCACATTTTGTTTAGCCATTCCCCAATTGATGGGAATCCCCTTAATTTCTAATTTTTTGCCACCACAAAAAGAGCTACAATAAATATTTATGTACACACAGGTCTTCCTCCACCTTCTATGATCTCTTTGGGATACAACCCTAGAAGTCATATTGCTGGGTCAAAGGGTATACAGTTATTTATAGCCCTTAGGCATAGTTCCATACTAAACTCTAGAATGGTTGAATCAGTTCATAACTCCACCAACAATGCACTAGTATTCCAATTTCTCTACATCCTTTCCAGTATTGGTCATTTTCCTGTTTTGTCGTCTTAGCCAATCTGACTGGTGAGATGTGGTACCTCAGAGTCGTTTTGATTTGTGCAAATTGGCATTCTTGCTATTCCTCATAAGATACTTCATGTTCCACTTCTCTATCTTTTCATTGGACCTACCTGATGGCAACTGTGCCCTCTCTCCCTCCCTCCTCACCTCTGCTTTTTGTAATCCTTGCTTTGTTTTGAGACTCATCTCATGTGCCACATGCTACATAAGGGCTTTCCTGGTCTCCAAGCCACTTTGCATGGACATTCAATTCAGTGTGCTGAGGATGTTCCAGTAGTGATTCAGTCAAATCATTTATTACAAGCCATGCACTGTGCTAAGTGTGATGAACACAAAGAAAGACAAAGGAGAGTTCCTGCTCTCAAGGAGCTCCCAGTCTAATAAGGAAGATAGCATATAAACAACTGTGCACAAACAAGGCACATACATGATGAATTGGAAACAACTAATAAAAAGAAAGACCTAGAATTGAGAGGGGTCAAGAAAGGCTTGTTACAGAATGTAGAATTTTAGTTGGGACGTTAGGGAGATCAGGGAAGCCAGAAAACGGAGATGAAGAGGGAGAGAGTTTTAGGTAAGGTAGAGAGTCGGTGAAGATTCCTAGGGTTGGAAGATGGGAGCAGGGAGGTGGAGGGTCCTGTCCAGGCAACTGAAAATATGCCAGTGTGACTGGATCACAAGAGTATAGGGTCATGTGGGGAGAGGGGTGCAAGGAATAAAAAGTACCTGAAGGTTGGTAATTCATCGTATTTTGCTTTTGTTATATGACCATCCAGGGGTTTTTTCCCCAGTACACACATACACACACACATACCTATATCTATATCTTTATCTATATTTATAACATCCCTCTGATTATAGCTTCTATGTTGCTGTGCTGTACCTGTTCTTCCCCCCTTATCCTCCTAGCCCCCTCAAGATTAATTTGCATTTTGTGTACAACTATAAATATGCATGGGACAGCTAAGTGGCACAGTGGATAGAGGGTAAGTCCTGGAGTTAGGAAGACCCAAGTTAAAATGTGGCCTCAAATCCTTACTAATTGGGTAACCCTGGGCAAGCCACTTAACTCTGTTTGCCTCAGTTCCTCCTCTGTAAAAAGAGCTGGTAAAACACTTTAGTACCTTTGCCAAGAAAATTACAAAAATTCCCCAAAAACCCAAATGGGGTAACAGAGAGTTAAACATAGCTGAAAAACAATGACAAATTTTACATGCATGCTGTCTTTCAAGCTGCATGAAAACAGGAACTGTTAAAGTTTCATTTTTGTATGCCCAGCAGTCTAGCACAGCACCTGGCATATGGTGGGTACTTAATAAATGCTTGCAAATATTAGTTGATTGATTGAGTTCAATGACAAGAAGCTCACTACTTGCTGAGATGGCCCATTCTACAGTTGTTCAGTTGTATACAACTCTTTGTGACCATGCTTTCCATTTGGATTTCTTGGCAAAATACTGGAGTGGTTTGCCAATTCATTTTACAAATGAGGAACTGAGGCAAACACAGCTTAAGTGACTTGACCAGAGTGAAAGAGTTGGTAAGTGTCTAATGTCAGATTTGAACTCAGATCTTCCTGACTCTAGGCCCAGAGCTCTGTCCATGGGGGCATCTGGTTGCCTATTCTATCATTAGATATATCTAATTGATAAGAATATAGATTTAGAACTGGAAGGGGCCTTAACCCCTTCAATTTACAGATAAGGCAACTGAGACTCAGAGTGGAGAAATGACATGTCCAAGATAGCATGGCTACTGAAGAGCACAGCTAGGATTTGAAGGCATGTACTCTGATTTCAAATCCAATGCTCTTTCACCATATACCATGCCACACCATGATAGTTGAACAGAAACCTTTTTTCCCTTCTTTTCATTTTAGTCCATTGGTCCTACTGCTACTTTTGAAGAGGTCAATATGCCTTTCCATAAGAGTACTGTTGTGCATCCCATGTTGAAACAAATTTTAAAAAAATAATACTTATTCAGATAAACCGAATCTCTGGGAGGATCACAGAACTAGAAGATGGCCAAATGCAAAGTCTAGTCCAATGACCATTCTAGTCGATCTAGTCCAACATCCTCATTTTACAGAGAAGAAAACTCAGGTCCAGGAAACTTCAGTGACTTGTAATTCTCAGAGGTCAGTTTTAAACAAAAACCCTCTGACTTCAGAAGCACTGCTTCTTCCATGGTGCCATACTGTTTGCCAGACTTTCAGCCAGGACTGGGAAGAAATTCGGCAGTTTCTCTTTTTTTCCCCATATAGGGAATTCTCCCCCAAACTATACAATGAATTGTTCGTTGACTAGCAACCTTTCCCAGTAATGAAGCCATCAGAGCCCTACAGGACTTTGTATCTTTTAACCATCAGCTGAGTCTGACTTGCAGTTTTTGGAAGGGTGACTCACACTCCCCAATTGCATCTGAGTTTCATTTTCATTGTGGATTTTGTCTTTCCAGAAGGAACATCATCCAGGTCTATAGAACCTTCCAACAAAATATCCTACCCTGTCCCTGCCCCACCCCCAAATGCCAAAGCACTGGATATTGTCTGGATCTCATCTGAAACTATGAGTCATTCCTTGGCTGCCCCACCTTTCTCTAGCTTTGGTGGAAAGAGGAAGAAACAATATTCTTTAAGTCACTTTACTGATTTTCTCTCTTCTATACTTTTCTTGAAGATGGAATGGAAAGATTGAAATAGTTACTGGGGGCCTGGGAGAAATGAAATCATGATTTTCTGAGTAATGATCATTTGAGCCATAAAAGCAGCATGGGGTAGAGGACAGAGACCTCTCCTTGGAGCTCCAAAGATGTGGGTTCATTTCATTTCTATCATATATATTAACTGTGTGAGCCAGGGAAATCAAGTCATTGAACCCCTCAGTGCTCTAGGCAACTCTTCCAGATTATAAATTGTAAAAGAAGGTCCCAACCTGCATTGGCAGAGGGAGTTTCCTAACCTTAGAGTTTCTTCTATTTATGTCTATTTTGGGCCTGATATAGAAAGAGTTTAAAGAAATCTATGTTATTCTCTTTGGCAGATAAATACCTAATTTCTATACAATATCTAGATGCCAGACAATGTGATTTGGAGACCTGCTTATAACCTATTACCACTCCCAAACTGACATGCTTCAATTATTCCTTAATTACTATATAATGCTTTATTGGACTGTGAGCTGAACTTAAAGATAAGAGAGACCTGAGTTCCTGTCCCATCTTGATATTCATGAGCTATGTGGCCCTAAGCAAGTCACTTAACTCCCTGAGACAAAGGATAATGATATTTACAATACTTATCTTGTAGAATTATTAGGAAGAAGATGCTTTGTAAAGCTTGAAGCACTATAGGAATGTGAATTATCACATAATTTTGTTATCTTAAAATGCAAAATTATCTTAGGACATGCCAAAGGCTTTCCTGAAACACCGCAGGGCACGAGGAAGGATTCACTTTATATGAATGAAATTTTCAGAACTAGGTTTCCCTCCCAGACCTGAAGTAGTCCATGGCAATCTTCCCAAGGCTTCAGTTTACCTGTTCACAAAATGGCAACATAGCATAACAATAATGACAGAAAGCAAAACAATGGAGATGTAAAGGCAATTCTTCCTTATGAAAAGTGGAAAGAATACTGAAGTATAAAGAATAAAAAGTTTCGAGTCAATATAGAAAAATTTCTAACAATTAGAACCGCCCAGTCATGTGATGGTGAGTTCCTTGTCACTAAAGTATTCAACCTGAGGCTACTGGGGACATTTCATTAGATTACCTTTAGAAATCCTCCTTACTATAGATTGTGATTTAGAGACTATGTGATTCTCTGAAGTCATCTTAATGGAGAGGACACTCAGACAATATGCTGCTCTCATTGGCTTGCCAAATACCAATGATGGGAGACATGACCCCTGGAAGTGGCCATGGCTCTAAAGGAGACCCTGGAAAATGGTTGGACAACCTCATAAACATGCAAGGTGGTAATTTCTGGACTACTGAGGGGAGGAAACCACCTAATTACCCTCTGGCAGAACTGACCCACAGGAAACTTCTTCAAGATTTGGGCTATTCATGTGGGAAAAGACGGAATTCTTGATGATACGTGTCTCAGTTACTTCTGAGGGGTGAAACAGCAGGGCATTTATTCATTTCTCAGCTTGCTCCCATTTTAATTTATGTAATTTTTCTCAGTGCCATCTTTTTCCTATGGGAAAGAAGTGAGTGATGGAGAGGAAATGGCATGAAATTTGGCCAATCAAGTTCAAACATGCAGGCCTCACTTTAGGTATAAAAAGTCAGGTCTAGGTAAGACTCACCTAGATTCATGATAAAACATGAATTTTTCTCACCACTCCTGAGCTTGTGTTACAGGGTTAGAGAATCAAAGCCTTAGGGTTTTCACCATTGGGTCTGAGTAATAGAATATATGCAGCATTTGCTTAATTACTTTTTATTTCTTAAAGAAATAGCAACTTTAATTGGCCCATATTCTGTCTCTCTGCCAAAAGCCATTCAGGGGTAAAATTTTCCCTAACCCCTTCTATTAGGAAAAAAACTGGTGGAATGTTACAAACATCCTTCAGTTAGGACTCTATATAGCACAAGAAATGAGAATGGTACCATAAAGCCAGACTTGTGAAGCAAGTCTAGATGGTGTCAATGAATAATTATAAATAACATAGCTTTTACTGGTGTGATCTATTAACCCATTTCCCAAAGACAAACAAGACATATTTCTTAGCCCAAAATTACAGTTTGTTTTTCCCTGTACCTAGTTAAGGTATATGTTGAGGGAAGGAGGGTTGTGAATCATATAGTTGGAAGAGGCCAGGTCAGTTTAGGCCTCCCTCTTGACATCAGTGTGACTGTTGATTCAGCATAGAGTAGACAGGAAGAAAGGAATTAAATGAAGGTGACAGGTTGGGATGTCAGCTAGTCAGCAAGACTTTCAAAGTTCTATTAGAGACATTGTATTGGAAATTGTGAGATCAGAAGCATTCCACATTCATATGCAAATTTTAAAATTAGATCTTGTTAAACTTGATTTTTACTTTTTCAAGAAATCAATGAAATATTTCTTAAGGATCTATGATATGTTCCATAACCCAGACTTAGTCACTCTTATCTGTTTTCTTTTCTTCCATTAAAGGGTAGATGCACTAGAGTCAATTGTATTCCTGCTACTGAATTTTGGCTTCTAGCCTAGTTCACCTGTACCTCTCTTTTGATCTAATCACTTCCCTTTCCCAGAAAAATTTCTTAGTATACTCAAAGTAGATGATTCATAGGTGGGCCTGGGTCACATCAGAATTCTACTATCCACTTTACTAGCTTTCATCTCTTAGTTGCATTTCATTACTGAATTTTGGCAGCCAGAATAGATGTTGAAAGGGAATCCAAAAGTGGTATCACCACTCAAGGCTTCCTCCACCTAACCCCACCCCATTCCTTTTCCTCTTTTCACAGCAATTTCAAACATGATTCCTGAGATGCTACAGAAAATATTTTTGAAAGGTTGAAAGGAGAATTTTTGATATTAGATCATAAGAGAGGTCTGAACACCAAGAAGATGAGAGATGAAAGGAATGTAGGAGAAAGCAATGTTCTGAGTTAATAAGAGGGAAAGAGAGGATATGCTGAAAAGTCTAACAAAGATCTATCCATGCTTCACGTTTAAAATTTTTAAATTATTCCATTTAGCAGCATCTCTGTTACTTTAGAGGGACACCAAAAATATTTGTGTTATTATTTTCAGAAACAGAAGCTAAGACACAGAAACAAAGTACCCCATACCTAAAAGCGTGGCTTGAGTGAAATCAGGAAGAACAGAATCAGAAAAGCAGCATGATGTAATAGAGAGCGAACTAGTTCTGGAGTCAGATAAGCTAAGTTAAAATCCTTGCTCTGTACTTCCTAATAAACAAGTCACTTATCTTGGAAAAGGTCTGGGAAGAGAGGGGGAAGCAGAAAAAAAATCTGAGTTGGTTTTTTTCATCTCTTAAATAAGAATATTCTACTCGATGACTTCTAAGGTTCATTCACCTTCTAAATTCCCAGGTCCTATAGAACTTTTTTATGAATTTGAGGCTAAAGCAAAGATTTTTCTATTCTTTTGGCTGACATAAAAATTAGAAGCAATAAGACAGGAATTGGGCATAGGAACAAGAGGGAAATAGATATACTATTGAATTTCAAATTGGAACGGATTTATAGGCCATATAATCTATTACTTTTATTTTATAAATGAAAAAATTGAGGCCCAGAAAAGTTAAGTAGCCTAACCAACAACACAAAGGTTAGTAAACAAGAAAAGTTGAGTTTGAATCCACATATTTTCATATGTATATGCATAACATATATACATATAGCTATACATGAATTGGTATTCACATACATATATAGTACATGGATACAATATATACATGGATAGAGAAATAATCAATTGTTTATAAATCTTTAATATCAATCCTTATTAGGGGTATACAAATTGTGGAGTTCCCCCCATTTAAGTACTCCTCTTATTCTTGTTGCATTGATTTTGTTTGTATAGAAGCTTTTCAGTATTATGTAATCAAAGCTATCTATTTTATCTTTCTTTTGTGTTTATCATCCTTTCTTTGGTTAAGAATATATCTCATACCTCAGAGAGGGATATGATCTGATGGCCTTCTAACTTTTTCATATGATCTTTAATATCAAGGTCATACAACTATGTAGAATGGAAAATAAAAAGGGAATAAATATTTATTAAGCACCTTCTATGTGCCACATACTTTGGTAAGTGATTTACAAATATCTCATTTTATCTAATGACAACCTTGTGAGGAAAGTGGTATTGTGACCCTCATTTTATAGTTGAAAAAACTGAGGTATGCAGAAATTAAGTGATTAGTCCAGGGTCACATAGCTAATAAATGTGTGAGATCAAAATTAAACTCAGGTCTTTCTGACTCTAAGCCCAATACTCTATCCACTGGCACTATTGTAAATATGCGTTGTAAAATGTGGTTCAAAATGTTGATCAAAACCTAATTTCTGCCAGATTCCTTCCCTGTTTCCCCAATAGTTTTTATCAAATAAGGAATTCTTTCCTAAGTAATTTGTGTCCTTTGGTTTTTTCAAACACTGGATTTTTGAAGTCTGTTGCTTATGATTCTTCCTTGTCCACCTTGTTACATTGATTTACTCTTTATTTTTTAATCATTACAGGATGGTTTTAAAGACTGTTGCTTTAAAACATAGTATGAGGTTTTGAAGTGCTATTCCCTCTTTGTCTCAATCTCTTTTCACTATTTTCTCTAATGGGGTTTATGGGGTATTCAGGGAGGCCTAGTATGTCTGGTATGAGGGCTTGGTGAGCCCTTTTCAAGCCTGCTTATCCACCTTTGGGGTCTACCTGCCAGCCAACTCTCCCCTGTGGCTCCAAGAAGCTGTATAGCCAGCATTCATACCCCAGTAAAACTGCTGAAGCAAATTGGATAAACCAGGTAGAGGGTAGCCAAAAGATCTCAAATCTGTTGGTAAGTTAGGGAGGTGTCTACCACTAGCATGAGAAACTTCTCCCCCAATTTAATGGGGAAATGAATACAATTTGTTGCAAAGGCCATGAAAGCATCTGAGGCAGGTGGTGTGAAGTGTTTGGTCAGATATTGAAGACACCAAGGTCATCCACTGCATCCTGGACCATTACCAGTTGTGCTAACTTTTGTCTTGCCACTGGATTTCCACAAATCTGGAAAGGAGACTAAGGCTGTCAATTTCTGTATCTCTACTTCACTTGCCCATGATGTCATTGGTTCTCTTCAAAAAGATGAACAGGAGTGTCTAGGTTGTACAGTAAGTAGAGCATTGGCTCTGGAGTCAGGAGCACCTGAGTTCAAATCCGGTCTCAGACACTTAACACAAAAACTAGCTGTGTGACCTTGGGCAAGTCACCTAACCCCAATTGCCCTCCAAAAAAAAAAAAGCAAAAAGATGAACAACAATTTTCCCAAATGTTCTCAATCTTTAATTTTTTGGAATGGATTTTGTTATCATTTTTATTGAATACTATAAAGTATTCTTTTGATAATTTGATTGATATAGCAATAAAAGTGTAAATCAATTGTGGTAGTAATGCTATTTTCCTTGCATTGAGTTTGGTTTTAGACAGCTGTATAAAATTAAAGAGGATCCTTCTATGACTACTTTATAGGGTGGGTTTTAAAAAAAAAATAAGAAGAAGTGTACTTTTTCAAAGGCTTTTCCCATTTCTATTATCATGAACGTGTGGTATTGGATAAGTTTGCTTTCAATATAATTAATTATATTGATTATTTTTCTGCTGTTGAGTCATCCTTGTATCCCTGGTATAAATCTAGCTAGATTATGATGAATGATTTCTGGAACCAGTCATTGAAGAGTGTTTGGCAAAACTTTGTTTAAAAATTGTAAGTCAGTATTCGTTAGTTACCTTGCTCTATAGTTCTTTTGTTTTTTTCCTTCCCTAGTTTAGGTTTTAGGTATCAGAAACATGTGATTCATAAAAGAAATCTGGTAATGTGTTTTCTTTCTCAATTTTTGATAATTTATGTAGTATGGGTCCCATTGATCTTTTAAAGTTTGATATAATTCTCCTATAAAACCATCTGGATCAGAAGTTTATTTTTTTTTGTTAATTCCTTTACAGCTAGTTCTATTTCTTTTTCTCAGACTGAATTATTTAATATTGCTATTTGGTATTCTATTGCTTTGGGTGTCTTAAATTATTGAAGGTATTTCTCTACTGCTTTTATGTTCTCATTTTGGTAGCATATAACTGAAGAAAATAGGTTCTGGCAATTCTTTTTTATTTCTCCTTGTTTTGGTGTGATTTCAGTTTGTTCATTTACTGTTTTGTTGATTTAATTTTTTTGCGCTCTTCTTTTTAATCAGATTAATTAAGGGTTCATGGATTTTGTTCACGCTTTTTAAAACATGCTTTTGAAGAAACAGTTTCTAGTTTTATAATTTTTGTAGATTTCAATTTTACTCTATCTATTTGCCCTCTAACATTTAGTATCTCCTTTTTTTGTACTTATTGTAGGTTTATTTATATGCTGGCTTGCTAATTTTAAAAAATGCATAGTCAGCTAATTAGTCATTTCTTTTTCCTGTCTTGTCAATATATGTTTATATGGATAGGATTTTTCACCTGAGGACTGATTTAGCTGCATACCAGAAATGTTAATGTTATTTTATCACTATCATTTTTCACCTAATTAGCATTTCTATGATTTGTTCTGTGACAAAATTATTGTTTAGATTTCATTGTTAAGTCTCTTTCTGGTCTATGCCTTTTGTTTTTGGCTCCTGAACTGCTTACTATTTTTGCATTGTGGTTTTTTAAGGATATGTTTACTATTTCTATATTTTTGCATTTCCTTGAGATATCTCTGATCTGAAGTAGATGATCAATTTTTGTAAAAATTCCATGTAGCAATGGAAAATGTGTGTGTGTATCTATTCTTTAGAAGAACAATTTCTAAGATGCCATGCCTTTTAACTTTGCTTTCTTCAGCAATTTGTTCAATTGTTTTTTTCCTTTTGTTTATTTTTCTGTTACACTTATCCAAAACTGAGAGTGACTCTGAAATTTCCTGCTATTATTGTATTACTCTCTATGTATTCTTGTGGGTCATTTTGTCTTTTCTTTGTACATTTAGGTATTGACATTTGGTGTATATAAGCTTAATATCAATATAATTTTATTGACTGTTGTTCTTTTCAGAATAATGGAGTTTCCTTAATTATCTCTTTTTTATGTTGTGAATGTTGATGTTTTTACTTTATCTAATAGTATGCTTGTAATTCCTGCTTTTTTGGATTCACCTGATGCATACTAATTTTTATCTAGTATCATTTTGTTCATTAGTTTTTAAGGTATAATATATATTAGTTTACTTTTTAGGTGTAATTTTTGTATGCAACAAATTGTGAGGGCATACTTTCTTATTCCATCTGTCAATCTTTCTAATTTTATTGTACTATTTGACCCATTCACATTTAAAATTATGATATAGGTTTATATTTTTCGCCATTTGTCTCTAATATCTGTGTTTTGCCCCTAAAACTAGGATTTTCCCTTCTTCCTCTATAAACATAGTGGCTTATATCTTCAGTTATTTTAGTCTAATCTACCTCTTGGCAATACTATTCCTAAAAACTCTCTTCCTTCTGCATTCAAGGTCTACTCTACCCCACCAATAACAATATTTGCTGAATTAAGTTGAACTTAAATTCAATTAGAAGCCTTAGTGGATAGAGTACTGAACTGGGAGTCAGAAAAACTGTCAAATACAGCTTTACACACTTACAAGCTGTATGATTTTGGGCAAGTCAATTAACCTCTGTCTGTCTAGGTTTTGTCATCTGGAAAATGAGGATAATGATAGCTCTTATCTCCCAGATAAGAGTGTTGTCAAAATAAATGTGATAATACTGGCAAGGTTTTTGCAAACATTAAAGCCCTATATAAACTAAATATAAACTATTATTATTATTGTTTGTGTTTTTAATTATTGTCATTATTATCTTCCATAATCTTAGTTTTCTTTTTTGTAATACAGGAATGATTTTTGGAGAGCTATCTGGAATTATTCCCCTAAAGAATTATAAAACTGTGTATACCCTTTGACCCAGCAATTACCCTGTCTGGTCTGTTTCCTAAGGTGATCAGGGAAAAAAAGAAAAAAGAACCTATATGTTCTAAAATATCTATAGCAGTTCTCTTTGTGGGAGTAAAGAACTGTAAATTGAAGGGATGTCCATTAATCTGGAAATAGCTGAACAAGTTGTGGTGTATGAATATTCAAATCAACTACAGAGAACCCACAAAGAAAGATGCTATCACTCTCAGAAAAGATATAGAATCATGTGTTGTATGGTTTCACATATAGATGCATGTCAAATGTTGGTCTTCTCTAGGGTGGATTTGGGAGGGAGGCAGGGAAACAGCTTGGAACTCACATGTAAGCAAAAAACAAAGAAATAAACGTTTAAAAGAAAAAAAGAGCTGGAAATTATTATCTTTATGCTCTATAACTCATAGTTGTTGTGAGAAACAAGGCAAAATAAATAAAGTACTTCACAAATTTTTTTTAAGTACTGTATAAATGTCAGGTTTTGTTTGTTTTGTTTTTGAGAGGCAGCGTTACATGATGAATAGATTGCTGGACTTAGAGTCAATAGCCCTGTAACCAAATCTTCGGATACTTAGTGGCTGTGTGATGCTGTGCAAGTTAATTAATGTCTATGAATTTTTGCTTCCTCATCTGTAGAATGAGAGTAAAGACAAGGGCATTTTAGAAATAGGTATAATGCAAACCTATTTCGCTGGGGTGTTATAAGGAACAAATGAGTTCTAATAAAGCCACAAGGAGCCCTGAGGGAAAGATAGGCCATGGTATGTGCCATACAGTGAAACCACCACCTTGACTACCATCCTTCTCTCCCCAGACCCTAATGAAGACAGCTCAGAACCCTGAACCCAAAAGCCTAGGGCAGGGATGGGGAACCTGCAACCTCAAGACCACATGTGGCTTCAGTTTGGATTCAGTCAAAGGGCCACACTTGAGGGCCTAGAGAGCCACATGTGGTCTTGAGGCTGCAGTTTCCTCACCCCTGAGTCTAATAGTAATGCTTCCAGCCCAGAGCCAAGAAGCAGCTACATTACGCAGTAGAAAGAGTGATGGGCCGGAGTCAAGAACACCTGAATTAAAATCTGAATTTGTACACTTGCCTTGTGACTCTGGGCAAGTCACTTCACCTGTGTCTACCTTAATTTCCTTAACTGTAAAGTGGGATAATAAAAAAAAAAAAACCTACCCCCCAGGGTTACTGTGAAGATCAAATAATATAAAATGTTAAAGTGCTCAGTACAGTCCCTGTTTCATACTAGGTACTAAATGAATGAATGCCTATTACCTCCCCAGTGCCCAAAGTCATAAACCTGGGGAGCAACCCCTGTGAAGACGCAATCTTGCAATTGCTTCTACAAGTGCTACAGCCATATCTATTAAAGACTCACAGAAGAAAGTTCTTGCCACCAAAATCATGGACACCATCCAATGGTTTAACATCAAAAGCTGAAATGCTTCTCCCTGGAAGTGATGGTAAAGGAGAAACAATACCATTGACTTTATAGCTGTACCCTAAGGACTATGGGGCTTTTCCATCTCAATCCTCCTGTACGTGTTGCCTCCTCTATTAGAATTGTCTCTGTTTCTGTCTCTGTCTCTCTCTCTCTCTGTGTCTCTCTCTCTCATAGTAGGTATTTAATAAATACTTGTTGGCTTTCTGCAATCCCACCCATTGTTCCTCTGACGCCTTATGGAAAATACAAGTTTATCTCATTGTTGTTGTTCAGTTGTGTCTGATTCTACATGATCCCATGGATTTTATTCCAGAGGGTTTTCTTTTCAAAGATACTCAAATAGTTGCCCATTTTCTTCTACAGTTTGTTTCCATTTTACAGATGAGGAACTGAAGCAAATAGGGGTTACGTGACTAGCCAGAATCACATGGCTAGCAAGTGTCTGAGGTTGGATTTGAACTCAGAACTTCCTAACTCCAGACCTGGTGCTTTATCCACTGTACCACCTAGCTGTCCCATTAAGCTTCATCAATTACATCATTAACCCTCATCAATTGAGCAGTCCATTAGCATAAGAATTATTATGAGAAATTGTTTGCTTTTGGTAAATTAACAACCAGCACCTAATTTACACCCATGATAGCAAAGTGAGCAGTTTCATTTTAGGAAGGACATATTATTACTGATGACTTAGAGTTATTCACTGTAGCTATGGGAATGAGGGCTCCTTCAATCTGAACAATATAAAAATAGAATTGTCAATTATATCCCATTACATTTATATGCTACAATACGTTCAGCTGTTCTCCAATAGGAGGATAACACTCTTAGTTTCTAGTTTTTTGCCACCAAAAAGAGATGTTAAAAATATTTTTGTGTATTACCTGGGAGTCCTTTTCCTCTTCTTTGTTCTCTTCAGAGTAAGAGCATAACGATGGCATTGTTGGGTCAAAAGATATAAATGGTTTAGGAACTTATGGAGCATAGTTCCAAGTGCTTTGCAGACTGCTTGGAAATTTATGTCAGTTGGGAAAAAATTCAAAAGAGAAGACCTTGAAGAATGTTTAAATTTGTTTTTTGATAAGATGGCAGAAGTAAGAGGCAGTTAGTTAAGTGGCACCAGTTAGATAGAGTGCTGGACTAGAAAGTGCTTGGACATTAACCTTAAGAAGATCTGAGTTCAAATTTTATCTCAGACTCTTAGTGTGTGAATCCAAGCAAATCACTTAACCTCTGCCTTACTCAGTTTCTTGGTCTGTAAAATGGAGACAATAATAACACCTACATCCCAGGGTAGATGACCATTTGACAGGAGTTGGTTCAGTGGATGGAGTGTTGGATTTACCAGTTTCATGACTCTGGGTAAGACATTTAACCTCTCTGGCTGTTTTAGTTTATGTGTCTGTAGAACGGGGACAATAATAACACCTATTTCAGAAGGTTGTTGTGAGGACCAAATTAGATTATATATATATATATATATGTATATGTGTATGTATGTATGTATAGATATACATATATATAATTTACATATATTATATATTTATAGATAGAGATAGAGATAACACTTTGAAGATTTCAGAGTATTATCTAAATCCTAACTAGTATTATTACAGAGCAATTTGTGTTTAGACATGTGTGGGACTTTATGGCCATCTATGAGATCTCTTTTGATTTTGAAATTCTGAGACTGTTTTTTGGTTAGATTTTTCTTTGAGTGCTTATTTACTGTACTGGGCAAACATGTTTGGTACTGGTATTGTCTCATTGTGTGTGAGATCTGTAACCCTGAAGTGGTCTCCTGGTTTGAATGACTTGTGCATGCCTCTTTTAATTTCTTGGCCTGTATGAGACTGATTGCTGCTCCGAACTTTGTAGATTCATCTGAAGAATGGTAAGTTGTATTCCAGAGTCAGATTTTTAATGTGCATCAAGTGAACCCTAAAATGAAGGGATAAAATAAGGGACCCTAAAACAGAGGAGAGACTCTGCCTCTTTCTGAGGCCTCAATTTTTCAAATGAAAAATGGAAATGATAATGGTGACCTTCTCCATCCTTTCCTGGAGCCCTCTTGAACTTTTGCATGTGAAGCTACTTCCTGAGAGATGTTCTAAAAATACAAAGGCATGATTAAATGATAGCAGCCTAGTGGCAAATGTACGCAGCACAGGGTCATTTCCAATTTGTAGCAAGATTTCATAAAGAGTTGGCCCATAATCATGTCCTTGAGCATCTCAGCTGTCCCAGATTATGGCTTGAGGTATCTCAGTCATTGTCTTTTGATGAAGAGCCTCTTCTGTCCACACAGCAATTTCGTTTCCTTAGAGACACAGAGACTCCAGAAGTGTCAACACTATCACCTCCCCCTGCCCCCAGGTCAGGCTACATTTCCCTGAAATTGCTATTCTATTTAGGACAACAGGGGCTTACCAACAAAATCAGATTCCCAAGATGACAGAGCAGGAGAAGCCTTTGAAATTATCTAAGTTAAGAGTTTTCAACTATTTTTTCAATCCTATTACCTTTCAATAAACCTTCCCCTTCCCCCTGTTGAATACAAAAGGAAATAAATTTTAGAGTTTATCTTGCATAAACATGTAAATTAAAAAAATACTAGGAACAAAATTAAAGTCTTGTGGGCACATTTAGGAAGAAACTTTCTCCTAACCCCTGGGGGTCCACATATACCATATTAAGAGCCCCCAAATTTATTTCTATCTCCTCACTTTATTAGTGAATAAATTGAGACCTGGAGTATAAGAACTGACTGGGCCTGCCTGATTGGCTACTCTGGATGGCAAGTTAATTCAGATCTCATTTTCATAAGTCTCCTATAAAATGAGTGACAGAGTTGAATAGCGGATAAAGATCTGTCCAGGAAACCATGAAGGCCTGGGTTTGATCTTGACTCTAACAAATCCTGACCATGTGTCATTGTTTAGTTGTTTCAGTCATGTCCCACTGTGACTCCTTTTGGGGTTTTCTTGGCAAAGATACTGGAGTGGCTTGTGATTTCCTTCTCCAGCTCATTTAACAGATGAGGAAACTGAAGTAAACAGGGTTAAGTGGACTTGCCCAGGTTTACAAAGCTAGTAAGTGTCTGAGGCCAGATTTGAATTCACAAAGATGTGTCTTTCTGACTCCAAACCTGGCACTGCACTACCTAGCTGCCTGTCCAGACCATGTGAACTTGGACAAATCATTTAACCTTGTGGTGCTCTAAGTAACTCTCTTATACTACAGCTTGCAGAAAAAGTGTCAACCTGTATTGGTAGAAGGAGCTTACTCACATGGGAGTTCAGTATAATAATGAAATCATAGGGTCCATCCCCATGTCATGTATAAAACTACAGCATATTGCCCAACCCCTTACTTTATGGAATCCACATGTTTAGAAAGTCAAATAAGCTCAAACTGATTTACTGAATTAATTAGCTATCTCCTCGGAAAACATCTTTGTGGAATAGTGTAGAAAGAATGGTGGAGGGAAGAGAAAGAGGTGCAAGCAGTCCTTGAGATGGAGCCTTACTCAGCAGAGCTGGGAAACACGAGGGTGCTGAGAGCCTAGGAATGGGTGGGGGAGACAGAGAGGGCAGTCCTAAAAAAAACCAGATACTTCAGGGTGGTCTTGTCAGAGAGCAACATGCAGTTCCAAATAAATTCTGCAACTTGATCCAAGCGTGCATTTGAGATTTTAATGTTCAGATAAAAAAACTAAAATTATGGAAATAGATCTTGTTCCTTGTTCTTTAGTCATCTATCTGAGGGAGTATTTCTCTAATACTAGCCCAATTTTTGTCCATTCTGGACAGGAGCTACTGTCAGGAGCCTCTCTACTTTCTTTCTAGAGACAAGGGTATCCACATGATACTTGGATCAACTTATGTCTTTTACTGGGGTAGGACTGGAGGTGAGACACGGGGGAATTAGCCTTTAGTTTCGTAATTGTTGTCCTTGCTCTCATGTTTTCAAGGCATGACTTCCCTCAAACTATTCCAAAGAAGAAATTTGTTGCAAATGGATGAACCACTTGTCTTGGAATCAAAGAACCTCAGTTGTAATCCTTACTTTACCCCATTTTTGCTGTTGGATCATTGATTTCACTTCATTGTGTTGACCCTCCCCTTCCTCAACTGCCAGACCAAGGTAATGGTATCTTACCATTACCTTACCAATTAAGTACTTACCCTTCCTACCAAGGAAAACACTTCCTATACCTAAGTATACCATATAATTCTGAGTAACTGAGGCTCAGTACTCTCACCCTAGAACTCAGCAAAAGTAACTTGAACAGCTTTGTGAAATCACCTCCACCTCCTCTGTCACTCGGGTTTGAAACCTCAGAGTTATCCTTCATTCTTCCCTTTTCCTTGCTTCCTACATCCAATCAATTGCTGAGTCTTAATTGGCTCTGCCTCCACAATTCTCATAATTGGTCCTTTGTCTGAATAGAGGCAACTACATAAAGCAGTGGATTGGAAACTGGAACTGGAGTCAGGAAGACATGAGTTCAAATCCAGCATCAGATTCTTAATGGTTGTATGACTCTGGGAAAATCAATTAATCTCTATCAACTTCAGTATCCTCATCTACAAAATGGGAATAATTATAGCATCTACCTCCTAGGATGGCTATGAGGATCTAATGGGATTATAAATGTAAAGAGTTTTATAAACCTTAAAGTGCTATATAAATGTTAGCTCTGTCTCCTATTCTTTGTGATGAATAGAAAGAGGGCCATTCCATCAGTCTGTCTCCTTCCTGGTTTTCAGCCTTTCCTGGAAAGAGGAGAATTGCCATTCCATTGAGCACCTTTCCAAGGAAGAGTAGAAAGGTCATTCCATCAAGTCTTTAGTCTGTTCTCTTTCCTTGGGGCAAAAGGAGTAACATCATTCCTTCAACATCATGTGTTTGTTCCTTCTGAACCGCCTATGGTCCTGAGAGAATTGATTCTGAAGCTGAACCCCAACGGACAATAAAAATCTATCTAAACTCATTCCTCAATAACTAACAAACTCCTCCCTGGTCATACTCTTCCCTTCCCAGTGATTCTGAAGCCCACTAGGTCACCATTCAAACCCATTCTCCAGGCCCCACTACCTGCTCCCTTTTTCTCCTTCTCAAACCACCATTCCCTCAGTGTCTCACTTTAAAGCTGCTCACCCTTTCCACTTACCCTCTATCTCCGCTGTGTTCTCTAGAATGCCTGCTCCACAGGTAACACACTTCCTTTCATCCTAAATCTTTTCTTTTCATCTTTGGATCTCACTGAGACAGTTCTGATCACACAGCCTCCTTGGCTGCTCTTTCCCACACTGGCAGCACTTTCCTTTATTGCTCTGCACTTACTGGTAAAGGAGGAAAGTGGTTGGAATACTCCTTTGCTCTCCTTCTATCGCCATTATTTAGTAACCTCTCTGTCTTTGAAGTTCATTCAATCATATCTGCCACCCATCAAAATTCTGGTCACCTACTGACCTCTGGGACACTTCTCTTCTTTCCTCAATGAGTTCAATGCTTGGCTCACAGTCTCTATCTTCCCCAATTTCTGCCTTCATAATAGAAGACTTCGAAATACACACATGTTGACAAACACCTGCAAGAGGCAACCACACTGACATACTCAGAATGGCTACTAGCACAGGTTCTTCAATATGCTTTACTAGGAAAGACAGCTATTTAAGGGGTCAACAACCTTTTTAAAATCACATTCACTAGTTCAGGGAAAAAGTCAGCACCCTGAACTTCAGAGAAAATACAAGCATAGAAATAAAGGCTAACAGACAGAGCTGTGACTGCCTGAATCAACTATCCACTTTATATAAATCCATGGATCAAGAGAACCTTATCTGAGCAGTTGGAGAGCTCTGAACACATGCCCACTCAGAATCTCAACCAGGGAATCACAAGATCCTCTTCATAAGCAAGCCCTCAAAGTAAAATACCAACTCAGAGCATAAGTTCATGTCTCAGATCCAGAAAGAATCACAACCCTCCTGACTCAGTGACTAATTAGAAATTAGCAAGAGGTGTGAAAACCTTGCTACAGGTAAACCTCCCCTAACCAAGTTTCCCTAAATTGGTTCCACCTTGAGGCCAATTAATGGGTTGGAAGATCTTAAATCTCATTACCATTACAATGCCCTAACCTCACAGTAATGCCCTTAACTCAGTAGTAAGTTAGGTTCCTTAATTTACTAGTGTCCCATGACTAGTTCCTCCATTCTACCTCAGCCATAACCAAAGATCATTTATATCCTAGATCTTGCCATCACTCACAAGTGTGGTACTTTCTCAGTCTTGAACAACACTGATATTCTTTCATCTGATTCAATCTATTGTCATCTCTTCTCTCCCTGACTTGCACTGCAAATCCTATTCTTCTATACTGGGTCCTCGACCTCTCAGTTCTTTCCTAAGTCATCACCTCTGCAATAGCTAGCATTTCTCATCTTTCCCCATTCCTTGGTCAAAGGGTCACTCTACAATGTCCTGGTGACTTGTCTTTTGCCCTCGTATGCCAGAAAAGATCTTGCCCTGCCAAGTGTCAGCCTTGGATCACTCCCACCACCCTCTACCTTGGCTTCTACACACGTGCTGCTAAATAGAGCCGGAGGAAATCATGAAACCATGTTGATTGAGTCAGCTACAAATTTATGTTCCAGAATTGCAATGAGTCCTAATTGTTCCTAGGTATTTCTTTTATGCCTCCTTAACTAGTTTCTGTCCCACTCACCACAATAGTAATTAAGTTGTAAGCACACAGCAGGTAGTAAACACCAAGGCCAAGGACCCTGTTTCTCTGATTGCTCCTCAGTCTCCTTTGCTGTATCTTCATCTAAGTCACACCTGCTAACAAAGGGTGTCCCACAGGACTCCATCCTGGCCCCTATTCTCTCTACATGGTATTTCAGTTGGAGATCTTGTCAGCTCCCTTGGATTCAATTATCATCTCTAGTCAAATGATTCTCAAATCTACTCGTCCAGTCCTAAGTTTTCTGCTAATCTCCAGTCTAACATCTTCAACTGTCATCTTGACTATCTCCAACTATATATCTTGAATGAGATGTCCTATAGACATCTTAAACTTAATGTGTCCAAAGTTAAATTTGTTATTTTCCCCCCAAAATCTTCTCCCCTTCCAAATGTTCCTGTTACTGTCAATGGTACCACCAACCTCCCAGTCACTCAGGCTCAAAGCCTATGTGTCATCTTTGACTCTATACTCTATCTTATATTCTGTATTCAATCTGTTTTTCACCTTCATAATATTTCTTTCATATATTTCCTGTTCTACTCTAATAGTACCAACACAATGGTGTGGATCCTCTTCATCTCTTGAGCAAACTATTGCAAGAATCTGCTGATTGTTGCCCCAGCACAAGTCTCTCCCCACTACATTACATTCTCTATTTAGCTTCAAAGTGATCTTCCTAAAATTCAGGTCTGTCCATATCACCTTTTGGCTCAAAAAAACTCTAGTGGCTTCTTATCACATAAAAATCAAACAGAAAATCCTCTATTGGTCTTTTAAACCTTTTCATAATCTGTTCTCCCCATCCCTTTTCCAGCCTTTTTACATCTTATGCCCCACCCTTTCATAATCTGTTTGATATTCAAAACTTTTCAAAACCCACTCCCCATGCACACAATATAGCTTTCTAGGCTTCTTTTTATGTCCTAAATCTTCATAATCTCCAATCCAGTAATGTTAGCCTCCTAGTTGTTCCTTGCACAAGACATTCCATCTCTCAACTCTAAAGTTTCATGTCTTCCATACCTGGAATGATTGTCCTCTACCTCTTGACTTTCCTGACTTCCTTCAAGTCTCAGATAAAATTCTACCTTCTACATACAGCTTTTTCATATGCTCCTTAATTCTAGTATCTTCCCTCTGTTGATTATTTATAATTTAACCTGTATATAGTTCATTTGTAGATAGTTGTTTGAATGTTGTCTCCCCTTCAGACTATGGGCTATTTGAGAATAGAATTTTCCTTTCTTTGTATCCCAGCACTAAGCATAGGGCCCGGCACATAGTGGGGACTTAAAAAATATATGTTGACTGACTAGTGGACTGCCTAGCTTGAATCTGCTTACAAGAGCTTCTTGTTAAAATTTCCTAATTTTTAGTAGTTTCTCTCTCTGTGTGTGCCTATTATTTATAAAATAAAAGTTCTTTTTTCTTATCCTTTTACCTTTGTACTCCCATTACCTAACACGAAAGGTGGTAATAATAGATTGTTAATAAATGTTTTGTTATTGTGGTTGAACTGGATTGAATTGATTCAAGCCCAAGACTCCCATGTGAAAACCTACAACTTCCCTTGAGAAAGAACTTCACCTTTACCAGTGCCAAGGAAGAAAATTTGCTCCCCAAACTGCTTTACTTCCCTAGTGGATTAATAACCTCACAAGTAATTTAAAAACCTGAAACTCATTAATAATCTCTATACTCATTCTTTTCTATAAATTACTGCCACTATATCAAGATTTCCTATCTTCTTCAGAGCTGTACTCCCCCGAGTCCAAATTAGATGCAAAATAAAAATCTACTCCCAAGGGAACAATTAAGCCATATACAGAAAAGGTCCAAGGAATTCCAGGATATAAAACTAAATTTACCACTGAGAAGCTGCAGATTAGCTTTAAATTTTTTGAACTAAACTTACTCTCTCTGATTCCTGGTTCCTAGTCTGCAGAGAGACATGATACCATCTTGGATAGGGAAAGCTACCACCATGTGACTGCCCTTCTCCCAGTCACATGATAGAACGACCATTTTCCAGCTATGGCTCCCTTCCATCTTCAATAAACAAAGAATATCCTTTATAGTAGGAAGAGAAAATCTATTGTCTAGCAGCTAGCTTCCTTCTGACTGTCCTGGTTTATGGTGTCTGGATCCTACCACAGAAGCATCACAATGGACAACCCAGACTATGCACATTCCTCTCATTAGGATCTAGGTCCCTTCTTGGGAAAGCTAATGATTTTTGACTGAGTCACAGCCTTTATCCACAAACAGCTGTGAGTCATCAAATCGAATTCCAACACTAGGCTTCTACTTCACCTTTCTTCCTTTGTTACTTACTTCCTTTGTTACTCCTGTTGCAAAACACCTTCCTATCACCCCAATCCTTCCCTACCCATATCAGCCCCTGACACCCAGAGGTCCAGTAAATGCTATTTATCTCTGCCTTAGGTACATACTCCAGACTCTTATCTCTGATCAATTTCATTAAGGATCTAAGCATAGTCTATACTCAAAGCATTTTGCTATGCTCTGAAGAGACAAAGATATGTCCTCCTCTCAATAATGTGTGTAGAGCAAGGCTAAACAGGTACATGGAAATTATCATAATAAATATGGACATTTCCACATCATTTAAAAGCTGGCAAAATATTTTCCTTCTAATAATCCTTTGAGGTATACAGTTCACGTATCTTCACCCCCATTATCCAAATGAAGTGATTGAGGATCCAAAAAGGTACATAATTTGTCCAAGGTTACTCAGATAGTAATTTTAACTAGGGTTTATTCCCAGGTTAAGTCCAAATCTAAGACTCTCCCATTTATCTAGATTCTTCTGATTTACCTCTGAGAAGCTGATTTTTCACTAAGATATTAATACCTTTAAGGATTAGACTTGATAAGCGTATTGGTCTTTTAAAGGAAGACTTCAGACAGACAACAATGCTACAAACAAAGGAATGGATATTTAATAATAGAACTTTAGGCTAAGGTTCTTAGGAATGGAGATCTACTGGGGGCAGGGAGCTTTCTGACATCTCTCATATCTCACCATATAGGCCACCACCAACACTGCCTGTGTTTAAGGCAAGCAATGATCCCCTATTTCTACTTCAGATGCTTGCCAGGTGTCCCTGGGGATGTTTCTCTCTGAACAAAGTTTATAGATGCACTACCCTCCTTATGTTATTTTAGCTACTTCTTTATTATTTTTTGTTCTTTTCTTAAATAAGCTGCTCTTTTTTTCCCCCTTAAACTTCCTTCCAGGCATTTTGAGTCATTTCCTAAGGCCTTCAGCAACTTTAGTTAAGGAACTTGGTACGAGCAATGATTTTGTCATTTCTGGTGTTTGTTTCTCTGGAGAATTTATAGATGGGTATCAGACAGAGCTAAGTAAAAGACCAGCAAAGAAGGTGGAGCCTGGAAAGACTGGTGCTGGCTTTTGAAGTAAGGCCAGACATTTGCCACTCATTCTCATAAAAAGCATTAACCCTTGGGTTTTACAGGACAATTATTTAGAACTAGAAGAAAACCATAGAATATCCAAATTAGAAGGGACTTCAGGCTCTTTTAGTACCACCCAGACCTAATGAAGCATCCCCTCTATAACATACTACACAAGTCTGAAAACTACTAAAGAGGGAGGAGAATCCATCACCACTGAGGAAGCCCATTGCACCTTTGGATAGATCTAATTATTGGGAGGTATTTTTTTTCCTTACATCAAGTCTAAGTTTGTTTATTTTTTCTTTTTCTTCTAGATTCTTCCACCTATTTCTTCTAGATCTTCCCTGTAGGATCCAGCAAAATTGGCTTTACCTCTCTTCTATATGCCAGCCCTTCAATTACTTGATGTATTCCCCCCACTACCTTGTGTTCTCCAGGCTACATGGTTCCAGTTCCTACAGTGATACCTTATTAAGCACCTTGATGTTCATTTATGGCCTCTGACTGGATGACTGCTGTAGTTGGGGTTCTTTATCTGAAAACAAAAGAATTGAATTGAATCATTTATCTCTAGGGTCCTGTGCAGCTCATCATCCTATGGTTCTATGTTCTCAGGTTCTCCAAGGGGAGGATATATCTAAAAAGGAGAGGAATCAAAAGAGGATGTTCAAAGATATATTTTGTCTACTTCACAAATTTAAGTGAGAATAATCCTCACCAGTCTCATATCCAATTAAATTCAATTCAACCAAAAATTAAGCAAGCTCCTCCCAATAAACTCTGAGTCCAAAGGCATGGACTATCTTTTTGCTTTCTTTTAGTTTAGCACAGGTCTGGTACATAGCAGGTGGTTAATTAATGCTTATTGATTGACAATACATATGAGACACAGAACTAGGTGCTAAGAGACAAAGATAACAAGGAAAATTAGTTTCTGCTCTCATGGAGTTTCTATCCTTCATGTTTGAGACCATCATATATACACCTCCTTCTTGCTGCGTCTCACATTCATACTTTGCCACCATATTCTGCAGGTTTTTTACATGGTATCTAACATGTATGACTAAGTGAATAACGGTAAATCTATTTTTTTATTATTTATATCATACCTTGACATTTGGTGAAGGTTTAAAGAAATCAAATACTTAACTGTATAGCTTAGTTCCAAGGAACTCAAGGCTGTCTGTGTCTTCTCAATGCCAATGGAAGAAAGAACAGTGCATCTTGGCCCTGGGCTACTGTCAGAAAGACACAGACCCCAGAGAAGGGCAGTGGTTTGCTCATGATCACCACATATTGGTAACAAACCAAGAAACAGAAACAAAAAACAGTAAACTTCAGTCCTCCCTTTGGGGAAAGGTGGAAGGAGGGGAAAAGGGAGGTAGAGATTTAAAGCTACAATGAGCCTTAGAGACAATACAGTAAAAGGGTTTTTTAATGTACTTTTAAAAAATTTTAATTGATTTAATTCAATTTTAATTTAATTAATTTTTAATGTACATTTTAGTCTGTTGTTTTGTTTCTTTTTACCATGACATTAATTATCAAAGAACATGAACATTCTAATAAAAGTAAACAAAAGGTGACATAAAACCATTAACATCTGTTATATACATTTTAATGTATATTAAATTTAATATCAGAATTATAATATTGTCTTGACTATGTTCCTTCCAAATTTTTTCTTCTTTACTGTTTCCTTTCTCTTTCTTTTCTTTCTTTCTTTCTTTTTCTTTCTTTTCTTTCTTCTTATTTTTCTTCTTGTTTTTCTTTCTTTTTTTCTTCCTTACTTCCTTTTTCTCTTTTTTTTTTCTTCTTTGGCATGTCTATTGGTGTGACACCCTTTTCCAAGGAATTGGAATAGATGTCTGTGGACAGAACAACAACAACAAAAAAATCACAGTATGTTCTGACCTAAGGACTGGCAATTGTGGCACCCTAAGAGAGATGGTCTTTCCTTCTCTTTGCCTAAATGGACAGGGAGGATGGTTGCAGGGGGGCAGGAAACTAAGATATTATAAGTGGTCCAGAGGAAGAACAAAAGTGTCTAAGAGAGTATGGAAGGTTGGTGGGCCCTGGATGGGTATTCAGAGTTATTGCTACCGTTGCTGTTGCAGACAACAACCAGGGTGCAAGACACTTGGGACATACTGTATCTAGACCAGTATGGCCAGCAGGAGCCAATGCAGAATGATAGTGGCTATCACTGGATCTAAGAATAGAAATGGTGAAACTCCTGCTTGCTCATCACTTATCTTGCTGTGGCTCTCACACTGAGGCAATACCCCATTTTTCATTTCTTTGGGGTCTGTTTTCAGTATTTGTAATTTGTTCTCAAAAGAAGTCAGTTTATTTAAGATATTGTATATGCTTGTCTTTGAGGGCCATTAAAACCAGTCAGGACTATGGTCATCCAAGAACACAAAGAGAGAGAAGAATATTTCTTTTTAATCATTGATTTTCATCCCTATGGAGAGTTTGAGTTCAATAATGGAGACTTTATTCATATATATTATTGCATTTCCCCTAAAGCAGAGAGAATATCAAATTAATCTGGACTCATACCTGAACACAAAATAAACCAAAGGTGTTCTGATGGGAAGAGGATTGATAGGGAGGAACAAGAGAAAGTCCCTCTGAGGCAATGACCTGAGGAATCTTCTCTCCCAATATTTTCTCAGTAGCATGTTCCAAAAAACTCATCTCCCCTGGGGTAAATCTCAGTAACTAAAAAAAAAAAACAAACAAAAAAAACAAAACATGAATTAAGAACAGAGTAGAAACTGTAGTTCCATTCATCCAAGTTTAGGGGCCAGAGAGACGGAGTAGTTAATGCTTCTCTTCAATCAAGCAATTCATACCATCCCTCCCTTCCAAATAATGTTGGATATCACTCACCCCATCCCAATAGACATCCTCCCCTTTAACAAATAAGTATGCTCAGGTAAAATGAATATTATATTATCATATCACATATTGTCCATATCTGAAAACACACACTTCAAAATACATTTCTGATATATCACTTCTCTGAAAAGATCTTATTTTAAGATGAAGAAACACAGTCTTAAAAGAGGAAAGGGATGGAATGTACCCAAGGTCATAGAGTTGCATAGGCTTGCCTAGAAGGACATGTTGGTTCAACTAGAACACCCTGCATATATCTTGTCATTGGTTCTCCCATTCCTTTATTGTTCTCTTTCCCCAAACCACCTCAGGAAATGTTTCTGGGCAAAGTATGTTGGCACACCTAGCATACCTTTCTAGGCATGTATATGTACAAATAGTAAGTAAAAAAGCTGAGCATTCAAACCCACTTACTTTAAAGAAATTTTTCATTAATTAACAAAAATTCATTTTCTCTCTCTTTCATTTCCCCACTATTCAAAACTAAAAACCAAACCCTTATAATAAATAGGTGCTGTCAAGCAAAACAAATTCAAATAATGACTATGTCCAAAAAATATAAATCTCATTCTGCATCCTGAGTCTATCATCTTTTTTTGCCAAAAGGTGAGTAACACTTTATCTTTCATTCTTTGGAGTCATGGGTGATTATTGCGTTGGTCAGAATTTGTCAGTCTTTTAAAGTTGTTAGCAATTATATCAAATTGCTTACCATTAGAGAAAGAGGGGAGGGGAGAGAGGCTTGGAGAAAAATTTAGAACTCAAAATTTTGTAAAAATGAATGATAAAAATTATCTTTACATATAATTAGGAAAAAATACTATTCGAAAAAAAAAAGAAATAGGATATTGTATCCCCAGCACTTAACACAGGGCCTGACATAAATTCTTTCTCACTAACAAAACAAAACAAAAAGTTCTTAATAATATTGTTATCATATAAATTTTTCTCTTGGTTCTGTCCACTTTATTCTGACAAATCCCATGCTCTTCTCATGCCTTTTATCCTACCTGGTGCTCCAGATCTAAGCATCCCCTCTACCTGTGCCATGCCAGGATGCAGTTAACTAATTGCCTTATTTCTCCTGTTGATCATTGCAACCTTTTCAGTTGTTTCTCTTCTTAAGTTCATGCCCTTCCCATCACTCATCTTGTTAGGGATCAAAAAATAAAAATAACAAAACAGATTTTTCATTTGCCGTTTCCTGACCATGTCATTATTAACTGAATTTGACCTAAGCTCCAGACTTTTCTGGAACTCATTGCCACACCCAAGGATAGTGCAAAAGAGTTAATGGAATTAGTTTTGCATGAGCTCACTTTGGTGGGGCTTAGACGACATGTAGAACAGAATGGCATTTCCATAAAGCACTAAGCCAAGACACATTTCTTCTAATTTCAGGGACTGGACACAGTGATCACATGACTGATTTTCTTTTTTTATAGGGGCTGACTCAACTTCTTATACTTGAGTATCCTTTTCTTCTCCCTTCCAGCAGCCTACAAAAGGCCATGCCTGCTTTCCAGATGCCCTTCAAAGAACCCAAGTAGTCACTTGCTAATTCTGTCTCCTTCCCACATGTCTTGGAGTACTCCCAGGCCTGCTGCCTATGATAGGTTCCAGGCCTTCTCATTTATCATTGTTGGAAGAGACTTGAAGAAGATTCAAGTGAGGTAAAAGAATATAATCACTGATAGAAACAGCTGACCTCATGAAGTCCTAGGGATAGTGTGAGGAGGATAGGAGAATTGTGAAGCCAATATAAATAGGTGCTAACTACTTTCCCTCCTTACCAGGAGGTAATAATAATAAAAACAATGATAACTTACTTTTATGGATTATTGTTTGTAGAGCATTTCCTTTATATTAATTCATATTCACAATAGCCATTTCAATTAGGTACTTACAGGTATTGTTATTTTTATTGTACAGATGAGGATACAAAGGACCAAGCAACATAGTGACTTGCCAATGGTTACATACTCAGTAAGTATCAGAAGTAGAATTCAAAGATAGGCCTTCCTGATCCAAGGCCTGCACTCTAGCCACTCTAGCCTTGTTATCTTAAATATCGACGATAGACAAGAAAATTGATTTTAAGATGCATCTATCAATCTATCATCTGTCTATATAACATACACACAGAGATATGCTGGGTTTCTTTTAATCTAAAGAGAGTTTCTTATTAACATGAGGGTCATAGAATCATAGGATCAGCTGGAAGAGAACTCAGAGTCACTTGGTCCAACTCTTTCATTTTCTGGTTTAAAGGGAGGCCTCTGGAGTTTGTTACTCACCTTTGCCCATAGTAATATACATCAGAAGTAAGATCTGAACAAGGCCCTATGACCAGAGCTAGAAGGAGAATAAGCAAACAACGTTTTAGCACCAAAATGGAGACTATCATTAGACCAATTGAAATAGATTTATAGAGAGAGCAAAGAACTAAAGTCACTGGAGTGAAAGTCATTTCATATTCTCTTTGTTTCCTGGGCAGAGGAAGAGTAACGTAAGATGAGGAAGAATGAGTGGACTACAATCTGTGTCACCTCAAGGCAGGTCCTCATCAGTGAGACACCAGGTACAATGAGGCATCACAGCAACTTAAAAGCAGTAGTTTCCTCGTCTGTAGAATTTAAGGACTTGTTGATTTCAGAGAACAAGACATTTGTTCTAATAGGCTGGTTTCATCAGAACGTTTTAATGACTTAACAGGAATATTGTCCTTTTCCAGATCTAGACTGAAGATGTGGCTCTGGATCAAGGTTCTGCCACATACTTGCTGTGCAATCTTAGGGACATATCTTCTGGACTTCTGCTTGCTCATCTCTAAAATGAAGCTAAGGGATAGGATGTTATCCATGGCCACTTCCAAAGTTGACATCAACTCTTGCTTTTTTTTCTTGGGTCTTTTGGGGATTCCTTCACTGATGATGGATGTTCTGGCTTGTAATTGTCAACTCTTTGTTTGTTTGTAGTACCACATTATTTGGCATTTGCCTGTTTGGCTTTAGTTTCATGATCCAGCTTATACTATATCTCTGCTTCTAGCTTTGTCATCTCTGCTTTCACTTCTCTCACTTCATCCAAAATTCCCATCTCTTTCACCTCCTCTGACTCTCCGTGGTATCGGGCCTACAAAACTTCAGGCCTTGCAATGGAAGACTTTAGAGAACCCAGAGTGTCACCCCTAGATCTATCTCTGGGAAGGACCAGGGCAAATAGGACATGTCCTACTTCAGGGCACAGTATAGGAGAACCAAAGAGGAAGTGGGAGTGGAACATTGAGTGAGGCAGATTTTTGCAATGGAAAAAACATTAGATTTGAAATCAAAAGATAAGGTTTCAATCCCAGCTTGGTTACTTACTACCTATACAGCACAGAACAAATCTGAATAGAATGCTGGGCTGGAATATAAAATGACCATCAATCCAGTGACTTTATTTCTTCACTCTATAAATCTATTTAAACTGGTCTAATGATATTCTCCATTTTGTTGCTAGAAAGTTGTTTGCTTATTGTCCTACTAATTCTGGTCATAGGACTTTTGTTCAAATTTCACTTCTAGTGCACATTTCTATGACCAAAGGAAAGTAAAGACCTCCAGAGATTCCTTTTTCATTTGTATAAAAAGAGAGTTGAACTGAATGGCCTGAGGAAATGAGAATCAGGAAAAAAAAAAAAAAACAACTGAGTTCAAATCTTGCCTCAAATACTTATTAGTTTTGTGACCCTGTACAAATCCCTTAACCTCTGTCTGCCACAGTTTCCTCAAGTATAAAATGGGGGAAATAGTAGCACCTATCTCCCAAGACTGTAGTGAGGATCAAATGAGATAATGTTTTAAAATGCTTAGCACAATGTTTGGCACATAGCATGTGATTAATATGTGTTTATTTTCTCCCTTTCACTTATCTTTTTGGGTCTCCATTTACACATCTGTACCATAAAACAATTGGATAAGATGGTTTCTGTAGCTCTAATCAGCTCTCTCTATAGGATATCCCCCACATTTTCATACTGTTTTAGGTTATTAATATTTAATATACACATTTCTATATAAACCATGTCTAAATAAACCAAATTGCTTCAAGAATGAAAAATTAAAATTTTAAATGTTTAATTTAGTAATGAATTTAATAATAATAATAAACCTATTATTTAAGCTTAATATTTAAGCTTCAATAGCTTAAAAAAGCACCAAGACTTTAGTGTACCCTATATTTGCTAGACTATGACATGTATTTGTTAGGCAATTCTAAAACAACTCTAAATTCTGGACAGAACTAGTCTGGACAAAGCTATGTAATGTCTATGGAAGCTATATAAGTATGCCTAGTTCTTTGTTCTTTGTTGCCTTATAGATGTACTTGGAGAGAAAGGCCCCAAACATTTTATGTATAAAAGGAATCTTAGAGATACCAACAAGAATAACTTGTGGGAACTAAAAGCAACTATACTTGGAGAAATCTAGATCATGGATTACTACTTACAAGTCCCTCAGATAGTGAGAGTGTCAATTCATTTTCTACAAAACACCACTGGGTAACGAAATCTAGTAGTCTTGAAGTCCGAGAAACTCTATAGCCTCGGGACTTAAACCAGTGATACCGATTCTGAATTCACAGAATTTTGCAGCTGGAATCAAAATTTTATATCATCAAGGTCAACTCTCTTTTATTTTTTTAACTTCACTTTGCTTCATTAGGAATATTGTTGGCAGTATGTGTAGTAAATTGTATTTCTCAAATTCCTACTTTCGTATGACACATTGAGATGCACATGGTAAATTATATAGGATAGAATCATACAGGTGGCTTAAGAGGTCATTTAGTACAGCAAAATAATTTTACAGAAGAGAAAAAAGAGGCTTGGGTGCATATTCAAGGTCACACAAGTAAAAAGTAGGATTTGAACCAAAGTCTTTTTCATTCCAAAAGTCTGGGCTCTTTTCATGGTAACAAACTGACTTCTTAATTAGCTCATGCAATTCCCAGGGATCTATTGGCATGGAGACACTGAGAGCAGCCATGTGACTGAAGTGAATCATATATGTTTAATTTCAGAGATGTTTTAGTGAGTATATGTTCTCACTATTGGCAAGACCAAAGCTAGTACTGGAGAATAAGAAAATGAACTAAAATGAGGAGACTAAACAACATTGTAATCATTTGTCTAAGGAAATACCCAATGATTAAAACTAAATGACAGTATTAACAAACCCAAGGTCTAAGATACAAGCCAAGACTTTGGAGCCAAAGCAGACGTCAAAGTCCTACAGTAGTAGTAAACCCTGGATCAGTGTATTAAAACAATCCCAAAGATTTATGCCATTTTTGGAAAAATTCTTCAAACCAAGGATCCTAAGATTCTCCTGGACAGTAATTCTTCCCATCTTGGTCCATTTGACCAGTGATCAATTTTTTTTTGAGGAGGAAAGGCAAGACAATTGGGGTCGAGTGACTTACCCAAGGTCACACAGCTAGTGAGTGTGTCAAGTGTGTGAGGCCAGATTTGAACTCAGGTCCTCCTGACTCCAGAGCTGGTGCTCTATTCACTGCACCACCTAGAAATCTGTTGTTTTTCTTATAAGTTGTTTCACTTTCTCTTCTATTTTTCATTATTCATATTTTTGTTTAATCATTTCTTGGTCTCTTATAATTTTCCTGACTTCCCTTTGCCCAATTCTAGTTTCCAAGGTGTCATTTTCTTCCCTAAGTTTCTGGATCTCCTTTTCTAGTTGACTTTTCTTTCATGTCCTTGTATTTCTTGGATTATTCTTATTTTCTC